>CM075452.1:17661897-18261897 GCA_037832335.1 Carallia pectinifolia
TACTAAAAATAATAATAATAATTTCTTAGAAGAGAACAATTGGAAGCAGCGAGGGATACTGGTGCTGCGCACCAGGCTGCCAGTGAGAGAGAGAGGACGAGAGGGAGAGGAGAGATGGAGAGAGAGAGAGAGAGAGAGAGAGAGAGAGACTCAAACCGGCTCTGGATGAGTTTTCTTGGCATTGTCATAGTTGTGGCTCTGAGATTATCTATTGAGTATGAAATAAGTGTACATGAAATTTGAGTTTGGATATCAAACATAGAGTTCTTGATTGATTTATAATGTATTTTTTATATAATAATAAATGATACCCTTTTTGTTGACGTAAGCATATTATTAAATCATATAAATTTCTATGTAAACGTATGTTATTTTTATTTATATTCATCGTGTTATCGTGTGTGCGTGTATTGTAATTGGATTGCACTTCCATAATGCGCGTGAGATTTGTAAAAATCCCAACAGACAGGATTACTTATGTAATTAAATAGTTAAATATTACCTTGCAACAGAAAATAAAGGGATAATTACACAAGCCGTATGAATATTTCTTCCCTTCAAAACAACTTGAAAATGTGTGTCTACTTACAATGACAAAAAAATATGTATGTACAGTTTATTGATTAGCACAACACTTTAAAGAAAAAAAGACTGTCTGCCTTTTGATTCTAATACAATATGTCGTAAATTGTTATTAGGATCGTATAATTTTCTGTTCAAATTTTGGTAAGTTTATTTTCAGTTATAAATCTTTCACATATATATAGAAGGCTGCGTCTACTCTACTGATGGATCTTGGATGGTGAAGGTGATCCCTTCTGGGCTGGAGACTGACGTTTCGTCGATTCAAGCCCACCCTCGTAGCCCTATGCTAAAGTCTTAACATGAACATATATTCCTTGGGCTAACAGCCCACATAAACTTGGAGGAATTATTAATTAAAATACATTCTTGGGCATTGGTTAAAGGCCATAGAAAAGACTTTTCGACAACCAACTGGGCCTTTTAAAAGAACAATGAAAAACGAGCTGGGTAGACTGATATTACTCATGAGAGCTTTTTGTTAGGCTTTTCACCTGGGCCTTTCTACAGAACAGGAACTTGGAGCGTTGGCCTTTGCCTAGGGTGACAGAGTCCGTGTGCTTCTTGCCAAGGGAACAAGGGTTCTGAACCCTTTTCCCTTGTTCACCTCCCATTTTCTTAATGTAGCCTGCCCCTTCCTATTGCGGATTAAAAATAAAAAAAGAAAATATAAAGTATATTGTTTTGATGATTTGAAATTCCTTTTCATGCGAATTACAAACTTAATAGTGTTATACTTTATCGTCATAATTTTTCATTTGAAATATAGAATGCATATAAGAAAATTATTACTTAAAACTATTAAATTAACTTGCATAATCTCTTATTCTCTTTTAACCAAACTAACTATTGATATTTAAATATAAAGCATATTTTTTTTAGGACTAGTCAATATGACTGATGCCCCAAGTGAGCATGCATGCATGAGATTATTCTCCAAATATACATGTAGATTAAGGAAATCTAAATGAAAATATTTTCAAACAACACAGATTTTATGTGTTTCTCAAGTCTTGATGATTGTCATCAAAACTATACATGAAAGGACCCATTCTTGCATCAGTGAGAGTAGCCTGAGTCAAGGTCGCTGGAATTGGATTTGGTCCATTTGGAAAGACGCATGCTTGGTTGAGTTGCTTCCACTTATTTGAAATCATTTTGGTAACATGGTCTCTGGCAACATGGATTGATGTTCCGGGATGCTCCTTCATGTAGCATTCCACATATGATCCATTGTACCCGCTTTGATCCTTGTCCTGCAGTGCACATGAATTCGAACCACCAATGCCACCATTCCATCTATGAGGTGAGCGATGGATAATAGAAGCTTAATCAAACCTATGTTTTATAAGTTAAGAATTAAGTCCTCTAATTGGAAAGTTTTAGATTTAAATTTATTTGGTGCAGGAGGAGAAAGTTTCAAAATAAATGAGGGAGCTACTTTATTATATAATTCACGTTGTTGGAAAGATTACTTTGGCGCTACTCAAGTCATCCCAAACAATTCCCAAAGAAGATATAATTCTTGAAAACCTGTCCATGAGATCCACATTTTCTTTTGTTATTCCCTCGCCTAATTGGAAGAACAGGTGAACAAAAACAATGTGCACTTCGGAGCTAACGATTCCATTGTCTAAATAATTTCCAACAATTGGCACCATTTTGCTTCTTGTAGAAATCCATTGCACAGTCTTGCACACTGCCGCAAATAGAAATTAAACCATTGGTGTTCCTTTTTGTTTGGTCCATTAAATAGGTGTGTTAAGTATACACTCGCGGAACCAACTCTGGTTCGAAGAGTTAGCACAAGGGTTCGGACTTGTAGGGGAGGGACGAGCAGGTTGAAACCAAGCAGCCTATGTGAGATGGTTCCTACGCTAAAAAATGGAGAAAGATAATTTTTACATTAAAGAGAGTCATCACAACGTGCCCCAAAAAATGCTGCAAAAGTAGGAATCTCTCTTTCCCTCCTTATTGATCAAAAAAAGTACGCACTTATACTTATGAAATTGGTATTCTAAGTATAAGAATCTATGGTTTTAATTTGTATCATTTAGCAACAAATGTGGTAGTATTAAAATAATTTTCAATGCCACCAAACAACTTGAATTTGAATTAATCTTAATAGTTGTGCTCAATTATTAAAATAACTTTGCTGTTAAGAGCATTTATATATACCGCCTTATGTAGAGATTCCATAGGATTCCGTCCATGCTTCTTATAAAGATTAAAGCTAATTTCAGCTATGGTGTCATAGAGTGCCTTGAGACAAATCTTCGTGTAGTTTGGAAGCTGCTCAGCAACAACCATGTCTCATCTATAAAATCCATTACTAGTATATAATACATATCTACATTTAAAAAATATATATATATCTAAATGTCCAAAACTCCCATGTTTGTGCGATTTGAAGAGATTAGCGTACACAACCTTCTATTTAATTTTGCAAAGAGATTGTTTCTAAAACTTCAAACTATGACTACCAAGTGACAGTAGAATATTTCTTCTGTTACACTAAAACTCACTCTTCGTTTAGGTAAAAATTTATTTTGTTCTAATTTAAATAAGTGCATACCTGTTGACTGCATTTGTAAAGACAGAAATTTTATCAAATGTGCCACTTAGATCAAAGATACCATCCATAATGTGCCGCTTAGATCAAAAAAATCATCTATAACATAAATAAGAGAGATTGGTTTTGTTAATTGAATTCTCTGCCAAAAAGGGCCTGGATCAACGAGGGCTGTCATGGACTACATACACTCCCTCACGTGTACCAGCTGCCGCCGTTTCTTTTGAATTATCTGGCAAGAGATATTTTATCTCTTGATCTCTATGGCCTTATAAAACAATTAAATTTGGGTCTAGAATGGCTGGTCCACCCACCCAACCTACCCCTAAAACACTTATAAGTTTGAGAGATTTTTTTTTTTTGTTTTTTGGTAAATTTTTTAGAGATAATTTTAAATTAACGTCTAGCCCTCTCTAAGTCCGTTCAGTATTGAAACAAAGTTCGGCCTAATTCAGCAAAATGTTTTGACCGAGCCCAAACTTGATAAAATAAAAATTCAGCCTGGCCCAACTATTAAACTGGTAGTCATAACAAATACAACACAAGTTGAATTTAAATTACTCAGATGGTCCAAGTTGCCCCTCGATCAAATATTAGGAGAGAGATAGACCAAAAAAAAAAAAAAGGAGAAAGACTGGAGTGTGAATTTCATTTTCCTCATTTTTTTTCTCCTGTAATTAAATACCTCCTAACAACCAAAAAAAAAAAAAAGTTGAATTTAAATAATGCACCTATGTCCTATGTCTATGTTTCATTTGCGAAGATTAGGATTGAAAATTCGGATATAGTTCAAATAGCTCTATTACTGGACGTGGAACAGGTATAAACTATGTATAAGGTAGGGTTTTCATAGTTATCAATTTCACTAAAAAATTGAATGGGTGGACGAAGCACGATGTCAAAAGAAAGGCTTTTGCCTATGTCGCTAGGATTAAATTGGGTTGTTTTCTAAGTGATCAATAATTTATGAGTGCTTTTCTCGCATCAAGATCTAATAATATAAACAATTCAGGTAAATGGCAATAGGTTGCCCAGACATTTAGGATACCGATGTGGCATAAAACTTGATTACAATGATGCGGTAGATTTGATGTACTTCTATTGCAATATTATGATCATTAAATATACATTGCATTTCTTATTTGTTAGTGTTAATTGTGGTCGAACATTAAAAATATAAAATGTGTGATTAACAGATATGATAGTATATTGTATGGATTCATCTACGCATGCAGTAAGCTGCATATGTGTAAAAATTTAAAATTTGTGAAGTTCATTATACTATAAGTCATAAAATAAGATGACTCTTTTATCTCATAAATCTCACACCTTCTTAATAAATATAAATTATAATTTTTAAAATAGAAATTTAAGTTGTAAGTAATGGAGTGTTCAAGTGGTAGAAAAAGCAATTAATATGAGAGAAAACAGATAAAAGACATAAAGTGGTTCTAACTTCACAAGCTTGGAACCGTCCTAATTTTAGATGAGTTGAAAAGCTGCTCACTCCCACTCATTCATGTCGTTAGATGTTGCTTTTAGATTTGGTAGAGTGAACAGCGTACGACATCAAAGCCATTTAGCTAGGAATCTACATTGTGAAAGCTCACATGCCCTTTCTAAATCTCATTTGGACAAACTATTTTTATGATTTGATGGTGAACACATACAAATCTCTTTATGATGATAATGAGATAACTTTTTCCCTTTATTGCTTTTCTACAGAGTTGTAAAATCATTCTTACATGAGTTTGGGTTAAATATAGGTACATAACTTTATCGAAAGAAGCTATTGATGGAGAGTAGCGGCAAATGATCTTTTGTGATCTTTTGCGCACATTGACGATGGAGTGGCAACTCCAACCAGATTTGCTTAAAGTAAGACACACAATTTAGGCAGAGAAGAGTACAGGTTTAAAAAAAAAAAAATAAAAATACTGACAACTCAAAGATTAGCCATAAAATTTACACAAAAAATTTCTCACCTTAAGAGTACGTTTTGGATGACAATTCCGAACTTCATTTTTGAGACACAAGCGTTTAATTATAAGTGGTCTATACAGGTAATGCTCCCTAAAATGGCAAAGCAGGAATTGTATCCCATAGAACCGTTAACTAAGATTACTATGATACACCATATTATAAAGAAATAAAACTCATTCTGTTTAATAAGAGTTACCGACCGTTCAATAATTTTGAAAAGTCAGACATACATTTAATCCTATCGAACATTTAAATAAAGATTTGAACCCATCACTTTATAATAAAGATAAAATCTTTTAATCACTATGCTACAAACACTACAATGATCGTTGTGACTTAAACATATTTTTAGAGACCTTTCGGTCCCATTTGACATAGTCATTTAATCTTCATTTCGTTGGCAAAGGTTTGAGGACAATCCAGGAAGCCGGCAACTGTCCGAGGCTTCCTCTTGGCACTTTTTGCTTTCAGCAATAGACCAAACCAAGGATGTAGATCCCTATTTTGTGCCATTTGTGAATGACAGCTAGAATGGTCAGTCCACCTATGCACTTTTCAGTGTACGAGTACTCAGTAAATAATGCGCAATAAATATTAAAGAAAAAGGATAGGTACATACAGTAGTACATGTATTTATACATATATAAAAATATAATAATTATTTTTTTACTGCATTAACAAAAAGAATTTTCTTTTTGCAAAGGAAAAATTTTTTGGAAAATTTTATATAATATATATATTTTATAATTTAAAATAATACTTATGTAAATTTAAATTTTAATTTTTTAAAAAAAAATAAGAAAACAATTTTTTAAACCCTCGACGTGCTGTTCAGTGCAGCTTCTTGGTGCACCTAACATCCCCCTTTATGCAATTTATTGATCTGATACTTCCCGAGTTGTGCTGTCTTGAAAAAAAAGCTTCAAAATTTTTGCTTTTGATAGATCATAAGATATTATTATATGATAATGCATACAGCAAAGCTAGATCATATCTGGTTCAATGCTAGAATATATAATGGCAACCCTTCCAGTTCTCAAGAGAGCATCTGTTTATAAACAGAATGTCTCAGTTCAGCATTCCCTTAGCCTTGGCATACTCCACAGTCTGATCATAAATCTCTTCAATCCCATACTTGAAACTGAATCCCTCACTGATAAGCTTCTCTGAAGAGATTGTCAACTTGGCTTTGGAAGGAAAGTCTCCGAAACTGTTATTGTCAATAAACAAAGTTAGGAAAGAATGAGAATTTTGAATTTATGAGGTCAGAAGAATGACATATATAAAGGAAAATGGAGTTGTATTGAATGCTCTGGCCAGCGACTTACTCAGTTGAGACTTTATACTGGGGATATCTTTTGTTCAGGAACTTGGCAAGCTCAGGAACACTGGTATTAACATTGGAGCATATGTATCGACCTGAAGCAGATTCTTTTTCAGCTAAAAAGATATGGGCACGACAAACATCCTCCACGTGCGTAATGGAGATGGACCCTGACAGCATTTGCATTCCTTTCATAGCGTTTAAGACGAATTCGTTTCCTGCATAATTGTTTGAATACAATCAGATCAAATTACTATTCTAAATGGAAAAGAATCGGCTGATGGATGCCTCAAATTGGTAGGTATTTCATGTTCCAAGCCGAATTACTACCTGTAATTGGTGCCAGGGCTAGGCCTATGCTGCTGGGAATATCTGGTGTAAGAGAATAGCCAGCCATGAGTGTAGGAATGACAGTAATGAGATTGATGTTATTCTCTTGAGCAAACTTCCATGCTTCTTTTTCAGCTAGTGTCTTTGAAACAGGATAACCCTGCATTTTCCATATTCATATCTCAGGATGTCTGCCGAAAATTTTCTATCTCGTCAAATATGTTCAAAATCGGCTTATTTTTCCACAAGACAGCATGTAACAAGCTTAACAAGTGAACAGCATTGGGATATACTATTAATTACCCATGTTGGTGGCTTCTCAGAATACAGGAAGTCTACATCTGTCCAGTTTTTCTCATCCATGACCAAACCTGTCCCATTAAGCTTATTGATTGTCACAGCAGCAGCTGAGGATGTCAAGATGACCCTTTTAACTGACTTTGCTTTTGCGCAGGCTTTCAAAACATTATGTACTCCTTGTACTGCTGGCTTGATCATGTCATTCTGCAATCGTCAGCAAAACCTTGATATCAGAATCCGGAGATGGTTATTGTCAATTCTAAAAATGCAATGCTAACATTCTATACCTCTGGATCCTCAGAAGCAAAATTAACTGGAGTTGCAACATGGAAGACAACGTCAGAACCTTCTATGGGACCATTGAAACTTTCTTCATCGGTCAAGTCTGCTTTAAAAATGTTCAAGTCTCCCAACTCTTGCAGTGCTATAAGGTGAGAGATCTTCTTCTGATTGTCTGCAAATAAGAATTACATTCTAAGACAACCTGCTAGACTTTGAACGAAATTACTAGTTGTATTCATAAGAATTTGATAATCACTAATGACACCAATCAAATCTATTAATGGCCTAATAATGTACAGAGCTGTTCTTCCCAAGCTTCACCAAACAAGTTTCAGACCATTTAAATTCACTAATATGGGAGGAACACCCTGTCAACATGGATTGAATTTAGTGCCCCACATGTCGAGAACTACTGGGGAGAAAACATTTCTGTGTATAGAAAATGGACTAATTAATCAATTTTCCAATGCTCTAAACTTGCAAAGAAGTACACCTCTTCTTCTGAAATGCCATCTGCATTTACAGGATAAGGATAATTACATCCCTTCGACTTCGTTATGACATTTGATGAATACAACTTATATGGTAACACTGCGTAGATTTGACCATTCCCAAACTATACAGTTTGAGAGTCTCAGTGTTGGGATAAATTCTCAGTAGTTACTAACCTCAAGTTCAAATTCACCTTTCATAAAATGAGATGGGAGGGGGTGAAACATTCTGTTGTGTATTATGACTAACGAACCTTTTTTCATATTAAAAAAAAAAAAAAAAGAAAAGGAAACAAAAAAGAAGACATTTATTCTCACTTGCAGGTCAAGAATTACACAACAGCAAACAGAACACAACACCAATAGCATTTCACAAAGTATAAATGTTGTAAACTAAAAGTTAATAGGATAAAATTAGAGAGGCGTGAGAGAGATAGACATGGTGTGTAAATTCACATTGCTGGAAAAAACATACGTCAAATCCACATATTTTTTTTAAGGCTGTGTTTGGTGCACGAGAGAAAATTAGGAAGAAAGAAAAGTATAATTATTATCATCTACTTTTTTTTCACTTTTTTTCTCTTCACTTTCTACATCACTCAAAACAACTTTATTTTCTCTATATTTTTTCTCTCACAAATTACTATTTAACTTTTCTTTTACCAATTTTTTTTTTTCTCACTTTTTTTTACCGCTCCAAATAATTTTATTTTCTCTATATTTTTTCTCCGACAAATTACTATTTACCTTTTCTTTCAGTTATTTTCTTTTCCTTAACTTTTTCTATCACTCCAAACAATTTTATTTTCTCTCCACTTTCTTTCTTTTTCTCTTTCTTTTCCCTCATTTCCCCTCTTTTTCTCGTACTTCAAATACACTCTAAGAAAAAACACGTGACGTGCATATCGTAAACAGAATGTGTAAATAGTTTAGATAAAATGTGCTAATTACTATAAAAAAAAACATTGACCACATCCACTGCAACCACAGTACCGCGTCTGGAAGTCTAACAAGCAGGTGGCCAAAGATCAAAGAAACGATTTTTTTTCTCAAAAAAAAAAAAAGAAACAACAAGAGGCATAAATTCCAAAATTAAATTTAACATTTACTACACAACAAGCAAAAGAAGAGAGAAAAAAAAAAAAAGGAGCAGCAACCAACCTGGGTCTCTGACAGTGGTGTTCACAGCATACCCCTTCTCAAGCAACAGCTTGACCAACAAAGATGCCACAAACCCAGTGCCACCAATCACACATGCCTTCTTTTTCTGGGTCGCTTCACTTGCCATGCTTTGCCTACCACCGAACAGAAAATAAGACTATATATACGTTTTTTTTTGTTTTGGGGGGGAGGGGGTGTTGTTGTGGTTGCAAAGATCAGTTAAATAAGACCTGCAAGAAAATTAAATTATTGTAATGGTACTTCTTTTCCATTGGTGGGTTCTGGTTATATAGACGTTTCACTTCATCTAATTCAATGATCTGATGTCCTTGTTGGGAGAAGGTAAGCACGTGAGGACTTCATGTGTCTCACCAACAACTCAAATCTCATATTTCTTACGGTTTGATGCTTTCTGTTTTTTTTTTTTTTTTTCCAAATAAAATATAAAACTGGATCTTATCTTACAATCCCCTTAGTGCACATCAAAATTTGTTTTTTTTTTTCACTTGTTGGTATTGCCACTTTCCTTATCGCTGCAATTTTTTAGTTTATAAAATAAGTGAACATGAGTAATATTTTATAAATTTATTAAAAAAATTAATTTAAATTTTTTATTTAAAAATAAGTTAAATAATTTACAACGAATTTGTGAAAAGGCAAAATATACATCACCCTCAAGCATAGTTTTAAAAACCGGACCGGTTATTGAACCGGTAAGAAGACTGGGTTAGTGGTTTAGCGGTCCAACCGGAAAACCGGCGGTTGAACCGGCGGGTCAATTCTGATTTGATAAAATAATAATTAATACTTATAATTTTTCTTTTTTTTATAACAAACAATGAGTATAATCATAAAAAATAGAATATGAGTCTACTTAAATTTAAAATAAAATTAAAATACAAAATATTTATGATAATTTTCTAATTAAATAAATTAATAAAGTATAAATATCAAAAATAAAATATTATAGAACTATTAATCGAATATTCATATCAAAAATAAATATTATAGAGTCAATATATAATTCAAAAATATTACATTTTTCATTAATATAAATAAGTATTATTTATTCTCATTTTTAATCCAAAAAAATAAATAAAACGACGTCGTTTTGATCAAGATGACATGGTTGCCGGTTCACCGGTCCGACCGGCCGGTTCACCGGTTTTGGAGTTACTGGTTTTCCGGTCCGACCGATCGGTTCACCAGTTTTTCGGTCCGACCGGCCGGTTCACCGGTTTTCGGGCGGTTCATTTCCTGTTCCGGTTTTATCAGTGAACCGGACCGGTCCGACCTCCGGTTCACCGATTTTTCGGTCCGACCGGCCGGTCCGGTCCGATTTTTAAAACTATGCCCTCAAGTGTCATTCGACCCTTTGTGGCCTCATAACTCAGAATAAGGTTAATCCTCCTACAACAAGCATTTTTTTTGGACTCTCCGAGGTGATAAGCATTTTAGAGTAAAAATAAATCACTTAAAATAATAATTTAATATTTATACGATTGTACTTCTTTATATATGATCTGAATTTAAATTTTAATGTATAATATTAATTTTAAATTCGTTAACACTATAATCGATTTATGAGAGATTTATTTAAATCCAACAATACTAATATAGTGAGTATACCTTATAAAAAATAATTAAATAAAAATAATAATAAATGATTCTAATATCAATTTATAAATATTATAATTGAATAGCTATAATACACTTTTTTTTTTTTTGTGATTCCAAAATAATAAAAAAAATACTTGATATCAAAGTGAACCAAAATCCAAGCAACTCAAATCTGAAGTGCTTCAAAACTTATTTGATCTACAACCTACTCAATTTAAAAAATTTATCTCAAATCTTGAAGACTCAAACTTAATATATCAATCAAAATCTATTAAATCCAAATCTCAAGACTCAAAATAATTTGATCAGTATATGACTTGACTTGTTTGTTACCTCTGATTTAAGGGTTCTTTAGTATGATGATGCCCTTTTGGATGGCATAGAAGTCTTGAAAAAGAAAATACATAAAAGAGCACGCATCAAATAATCCTTAGCTCCGTTGTTAACTAATTTTAAAGTTCTTTTCTGAATTAAAATCTTTAGCAATAGTGTTTTCACGTACGTGACCGAATTCGAATTATGTGATTGAACTCTCTTATGGCAAAATAAGTTAGGGTGCTAGTTTCAATTAAGAAAGATAACAATACAATGTTAGATTTTAGATTAGTAATTACTATAGTTGTATATAGTAAAGTTTTATTTTATTTCATTAGTGTTTGAGTAAAAAATTTAACTTTTGGAGATGATTAAATAAGATCGTCAATAGAGGACCTCAATATACTAATGTAATGACTATTATTCTTGTGATGCATTTTCTTTTTCCCACAAAGAGTTTAAAAAAAAGGAAAACCTTAAAGATTGGTTTGATTGGTAAAAGAAATAAGAGTTCCAATCTTATGGATAGTCTTCGAAGAGATTATGAAAATTTTTTGAGGACCACAAAAGTGAAGGTTATGAATATATAAGTAGGCACATAATATATCCCATAATATTTAATAATTTATTTATTTCATTATTTTTTTAAATTTATTGGTCTGGCTCATATATTAAATACTATCGTATTTTCCAATTCTCTAACCTCAGTTGTGCATTACAACGTTTTTGGCACAATCCCGAGAAGCGTTCTTCGCTGGCACCTAATCCATTCTTCCTGTAAATTAATAAATTGGTCATTTTTTTTATATCTAATAATTGCATAAATATTTTATCAATTGAAAATTTCACTATTTTTTCCGTCTAAAAATTGTGTGCATAATAATATTATGAATACCACAGTTAATTGTATATTTTAATATTTATTTTAAGTATATTATCGAAATAACGTTTTTTATAACCGTTAGTTGCGAATTTATGGAGTAAATACAATTTATTGCCATTGATCTTTTCCTCATAACTTTATTATTATTATTATTATTTTGGGCTCATGATGGCGAGGAATCTTTTTCTCTCTTCTGTAGGTTACACTTGTGAAGGCAATGAAATCCAAAGATTTAGGATTTAAAAAAAAAGTGTTGCGCTCCAAAATTAAATATTAGGTGTTGTTTTATATATATATAGTGAAAATGACCTGTGAAGCGTGGGCTCAGCTAGATTTTGAGACGAAATGGAAAGAAGAGTTCGGTGGCCTCGTGGAAGCCTGGGTTAGGTAACTACTCGCAACTTACAATTCCTCTCCCATCGTCCCATATGAACAATTATTTACCTACTTACTTAAAAACGAACAAACCATATATATATATATTTATGTTACCTGTTAGATAATATTATTGCTGATTATTGTTATTGATTACTAATAAAACTAATGAAATATTTAATTATTTTTATATTCGTTATTACTGTTGAATAATGAATGATGCATTTAATATATGATATAAAGTACTAATCTATATGATATAAGACTAATCTATTTTATATTATCCTACTTTATATCATATACCAAATTCACCTAAAATGTCTAATTTAGATATTTAATTTGTGTAGATATATTGAAATTTTTAATTTTATATTTTATAATTTTATATTTTAAAAATAATATTCTATAAATAATATTGAGAATTTTTTAATTTATTTTTATCTTTTTTAAAAAAATATTAAATTTTCCTAAATGGTAAAAAATATAATTTTTGAGATTTATTTTATAAATCTTAATATTAAAGAAAATTGAAGTGAAAAAAAATATAATTTAAGAATAGTTGAAAAATTAAATATTGTGTTTATACAAATATTAAAGAAATAGATTAACATATCTAATTTAGCTCAAAAAAAAGATTAACATATCTAATTCATGTAGCAAGTAAAAAAAATAATAAAATTATATAAATATTATTTAAGAGTAATTTAGTATATATAAATTATAATAAATATTAAAAAGTGAAAAGTTGTCAAAAAAATAGTAAAAAATAAAATTAAACTGCTTTTCAATTAGTTACTGTTGTAGAGTCATATAAAAAAATAAGTAAAATAAAAAAACAACACAAAAAAATTTATCAAACACTTATATTCTTACTTTATAAAAATAAAATGTAAATAAACCACCTTAAAAGCTTACCTAAACACCTCTGTAATATGAGTATGAGTCAAATCCTAATTAATGTAACTCGATAATTATATTAGGCTATTTTCTTCTCAATTATATGGTATGCAAGTAAAAATAAAAACCAAGAAGAGAATGTCATTTTTTTTAAACATATCATGTTCAAGTATTTTACTGGTTTTCATTGGAAACTTTATTAACGAATAAAGTGATTAGGCTTTTTGAGTCTATTTAATATTGGTTTATTTTTCTTCAATAAACCCTTTTTTTTTTTTAGCTTCCTTTCTATTTATTGTTTTTTTGTATTTATGTGAATATTAGCACAAATTATTGTCGTTTTATTTTAGACTTGTTGGGTATCTGCTAAAACAAACCAAAAAATTATTCTTTCCTAGTCACATAATATGTAAGTCAAATTAATTCAATTTCAAATGTAAATAAAAAAAAACTTTAAATGAAATCCAATTGAGATTTAAAAAAATCAAATAAATTCAAATACTGTAAAATTATATATGTATTATACTTTAAAAAAAAATTACAAATTTTATATTTTAGACTCCCAAATTTAAGCTATTTTTCTACCCTAAGGATTGGAAATTCCTCAATTCAGTGCTTTAGAACCATCGGTAATTGTTTCGGCCTTCTGCCAATAAAAAAGAGAGAGATGAGTAACGTACCTTTCCTAAACGGAGATTACTCTAATTTTGATTTACAGATACGATAACTGATAAGGCTGTTCAAAAACTGTACAGTTTACCAAAAATTATTTTACCAGCACTATACATATCTGCATCTGCTAAAATCACAAAGAAAAAAAATTATTTATGATTTTTAATTTTTTAAAACCGTCAAGTACAAATGGGTAACGATTTCACAATTCTGAAAACTTAGAATAATTGACCCAATTTATATATATATATATGTGTGTGTGTGTGTGTGTGTGTTTGTGTGTGTGGGTTTAGGGTATATTTACATTTCACACTAACGATTTCTAAAACTAATAAAAAATACGGTAAGTATTGAGTGTAGTATGAAAAAATACTGTCCGTTAAACTGCCTTTGATAAAAATTAATTTTTATTATAAAAATACCATGATAATTGGTCTGACATGTCCAAAATATCCTTTCACCTTGGTAAATAAAAATATGATCATTGTGCCACCTAAAACATCCAAAATTGAACTAAAAAATTATAAATACAAAAGAAAAGTACCTTCTAATGGCTATATTCAATTTGCCACATTAAAAAAGGGCATAAAAAAGAGACCAAAAAATGGCAGGCGAAGCAAACAACGCAAAACAAAAAAACTTGCGGATTGTTAATAATCTTGATAGCAAATGATAAAAGAAAATGGCAGGAAAAGTGTGAATTCAAAAGAGAGTTTGATGAGGGGAGAGAGAGTCTAGAGGTAGGGAGCAGAGTTTGTGGCCTAAAATGAAAAAGATAGGATTTCATCACTTTTAATTTTATTAATATAAGAGAGCACAAACGTCTTTTGACAACATTCGTCTATTTTTATGAATGATGGTCAGTTAGACAATGTTTTGTATTCGGTTTAGAAATCGTTAATGTAAAATGTAAATATACTCTAAACTCATAGTGTAAAATATAAAATATTATATATATATATATATATATATATATATATATAAACAATAAAACCTTATGCAATGTACAGTGTGTGCTTGGCTGGCGTATAGTTTGTCTGATCAACTATGTTACTCTTATAAGTAGTTATTGGTGATTCTGTCAACATTGTTACTAGTTTTTATATACACCAGTTTTTGTTTTTTAAATATGCTAACATACGTATTTAATAAAAAGTAACAGAGAAGGAGGCAATGCCCTAAAATGTCTAAAAAATTGCTAATGATGCTGATGACAATTTAATGAATGAATTGTGAAGGTATTTGGTTGGATTATTACAGGCTTAATACCACATAGCCAAATTTTAATACCACGTGCAGTTATAACAAAATCATCGGAAAATATTGATTGTAATTTGATATTTAAAGAATTTGGTCGAAAACTACTCGAACCGCTCAAATTAATCTGCAAAATGACGGATTGAATTGAACGTTTTAGAGGGTTAGTAGATTAGTTGCGGTTTGAATTTTTCAAAATGCCACTATGGGATTTTAGATGTGATTTTCTCTCTAGATTGTCTAATTCAACCCGCAAACACCTCTAATGACTAATATATCCGTGATTCATCTTTTTTTTATTAAAAACAAAAAGAAAGAAAGAAAGGGAAATAAGTCTTACATCTCTTTGGCAACAAAATACCTTTGGTATGGGATGACCCTCTTCCTTGGTAATCGCTTCTTGCACTCATTCCTCTGATACACTCCTACCCCTAATTTATGGTGAGACTTCAGCAATCGACATGCCTTCCTAAATTAGGCATTGAAAGGTTTATGCATCTAAAATTAGGCCAAATAGTTTCCCAAAAAATGGGATGTTGACAGGACAAAGTTCTCATTCAACACGTTCCATAAGCATGATTCACACTGAAGCATTAGTCCAAGTGAGCTTCCACACACTCTACTGCAATATTAACGAGTTTATAACTCAACGTTACGCTTCGACAGTTCTTTTTATTTGGAGGGCGACGGAGAACCAAATCCATTGCGTCCAGATCTAACATTCTTCTAGCAGTGTTCAATTTGTTGCCACCTTAATGCCCGCATAGAGTAGGTCTGTCGAATATCAAAACTATGAAACAGAAAATCACCATTTTATGTGTTCTGTTGCAATAAACAGAATTTTTTATTTTGAGAGCCAATAAATAGTGAGAAATAACGTATATCCGCAATAACAGTCAGATAAAATATGAGTGTCTCTTAATCTGTGGCTTCGTATATATAGATCTTCAAAAAAAGGACAATGAAAGTACCCCAATAATTAATTTGTATTGAACAAACTAAAACAAAAATTAAAGACATAAAACGCTTCATAAGTACCAAGTTAAGTTGCTTCAAAACTCAATTCAATGACTTCTGGCACATTAAGATAGTAGGCTCTCTCTCTCTCTCCCTCTCTCTCTCTCTCTCTCTCTCTATATATATATATATATATATATATATATTTGTATCTTCTATCTATATGTAATCTATAAATGTATATTGCAATTGTCGAAGGTAACCTATTTTCTAATGCTTTGACGTATGCTTTCATTTGGCTATCAACTGGATATGCTATTGCTTTTCCCTTTTGTTGCTCTCATTGCTTCTTTTTTTTTTTTTTAAATCTGTAAAATGGTGGCTGAACGGACAAACACTTCGGAACTAAAAAAATTTTGACGATGATCTTTTGTTAAACCATGTTAAAGGATTAAAGTCCTTTCCAACATATGTTTTCACTAAATTTTAACTCCCGATATTGTAGGTGAAATTCGTCTAAAGTCACTCCAAGTACCAACTGAGTCAACTCACATTGATTTGTTGCTTTTATTGCCTTCCTTGGTGCTCTAGCTATTTTTTCCATGCATGTGGAGGGGTTTCTTATTCTACGTGGATTCTAGTGGTCCTGTTTTGGCTGATTTGGAGAGTGCTTGTTTTGAATTATTAGTTTTTACAGATTTAAAGCTTAAGGTGTGGAATTTTAGAGGCATTTTGCAACACTCAGATTCTGGCTTTTGTTTTTTGTACTCTACGACTCATGTTTTGTAGTGCCATCTTTTGGTTTTTGGTTTGATGTTTTTGGAGGTGAAATACTTTCTACTGCGTTTTTTTACTTATCAAAAAGTTACAATTATCGGAGATAAGTAAAAACTGAGATTTTGCTTACTTGACTCTTCTTAATGATTTCGCTTATGTGGGGATGTCTTCTTAAATTTAAGATTATTATAAGAATTTCATATTAATTAAATCATCTCTTCAAGACTCCTATATTAATTAGGAATATTAAAAGGACTTCTATATAAATTAAATTATCTCTTACTCAAACCACACTAACTTTGAAACACTAACATAATTAAATTCTAAACGGGTATAATTATATCTAGTTAAATCGACAATATTTTTGTACAATAAGAATAAGGAGGCAACACAACAACTTCATCAGGGACATCATTTTTTGTACTTGGTTTGTATTAATAAGGCACTTAGACGGAGTGAACCAATACCTGCGGCACTAAAATGTGAGCAAGATTTCAATTAATTATCAATTTGTTGCAAAAGAAGTCCAACTCATTTGCCGGGCGTTTCCATTGTCTTCTTCTTTGTATTAACAGTTTAATGAAGCACAATTTTAGGTCTCGTTTTGTACTTGGTTAGTGTTAATAAGCGCGCTGCTGCACAGATTGTACTTGAACCAAAATCCGTGGCAATGGGCTGTTTGCTTGTTGCAATTAGTTATGTGAGTGTTGCAGAAAGAGTGCGATTTTATGTGCTGGGCATTACCATTGACTTCCTCCATGGAAAACTTGGGATAGCACTCAACATATCAATTTTTATGCCTCATTTTTTAACATGATTAATATTAATAAGGAGCTTAGACGTATTGCACTTGGAACAAAAAATCTGTGGCAATAAACTTGATCTTGTTGCAATTAGATATAAGTTTATTACAAGAAACTTACGAACTTCTTTGCTGGGCATAACCATTAACTCCTTATAGCTAGATATCATTTTGCCACCCTTTCTTGGTAAGCATGTAACTGCCTTTAATAGCCGCCCACAGACTTCAAAGGAATGTTCAGCAAGCTCATCTGGATCTGCAGACTCTGAACTTCTTCCACATTCATCTTTCGATGAACCTACTATGTGTTCTTGAATCCATACCCGTGTTCCAATGTCTACCTTCTGGACTTAGAAATGACCATGATTGTAAAAGAATGGTCGACGAATTAACCATACATGGTTCACAACACAACTGCCCCAATTATCGATGTTTACACTCCATTTTACAGCCACCATATGACCTAAGGACTAATTCAATAAGGTGTTCATATAGAAAGAATGTTTCTGACTAGAAATTCAATTACCTTTTAGATGTCCATCATTTAATACTTCTTTAATTTTAAAAATTATTAGCCACTCTCACAAGTGTGCAAAGCCAAACATACTTCTAACCCTAAAGAATAGCTTGCCGAAATTTGAATTCATGACCTGCATCGTATGAACGAATCCTTCAACCACTAGACCATGATGAGCTGGGGTTATCGATTAGCATTTATTTCCTCAGTGATGACAGTATTACCAACATTCCCGTATTTTTTGCATTCTCATTGAATTCCATGCACTTGACATTGCTCATTCTGTCACAATTTTGGTCATTACTTCCTTTAATCCCAAAAGGGAATAAGGGAAAACGCCTCCTTAACTAGTCAACTTGAATTCCTTGCCCACAGAAACGGTGAATAATTCTTGTGAAGCAAGAATAGTGATGTCTCTTGTGTGGCGAAAGCCACCATATTAGTACAAGAAATAATTTAACCCTTTTCGCGTACTGCGTGTAGGAGATAGAAAGGAAGTCTTTTACTGCTAGCCTTGTGTTGAAATAGATAATCCAGAACCTGTAATTCATATATAGAAAATTTAAGTGTCTAACAATACAACATTTGTGAAATCTGAGGATATCCATCTTATTTAAAGAAGATATAGATATCACATTTTCAAAACCTTAAGAAAAATTTCAAAGTGTAATGCATGGAACAATGACTTAGATTATGCCCGTTCAGTGTCTCGTTAATTGGCAATGAATATATTAAACCGATTGAAGGATTAATTATCCTGTTGTTTTCTGTTTGGGTACTAGTCTAAATTCCGGAAAATGATGTCAAGTGCCGTAAATGAATATGTGATTCTGATATAACTATTTTCCAGATTGTTGAGGGTCTAGTTTTGTCACAGACAATGAAGCATAAACCAGGTACTTTAGCATCCTAACTTGGGAAAATACTCAGAGCACAACAATTAGTTAAGGCAGTACCATTGGCTGGTTAGTTTGCACCATGACTGTCTCATAACCAGAAAAGTAATTCCCTTGACCGAATCATTGATCGAAATGTCTCACACACAGTAATTTTACAAAGTGGTATGCAACAATACATTAAGTTCTTAGCCAAGCTTAGCAAGAACACTATCGAGAGCGGAAACAGTCTTGGCATAGTACTTCTCTGCTTCTGGGCTGCTCTTAGTTTTTGCTGCATGATCCAGCTGCAAGAAAATAAACAAACAAATACATCAATGATCACGAATTTTCCGTGTGGCCGATAAGAAGGTTATATATATATATATATGGACATATATTGTTCCCTGTTTTTACCTCGCTGATGGTGTCAAAAAGCTTTCCAGTTAGTTCCTTAAGGACCTTTTTCTCTTCTTTGGGTTTGGCAGATATAACAGTGTTGAGATCATACCGAAGAACCCCAGCCTTGAGGCGGAGATCATTTTGAACATAGGGCCAAGCCTTCTCGTCTATTAGCTTCTTGACAGCAACAATGTCCTTAGCCGACTCCTTGGCCCTTGCTGCTGCCTGAGCTGGAGGAAGTGGCTGTATAAAAAACCTGTCCTTTAGTGGCAGGTCCAGGTCCCTTGGCTCGTCAGAGTTTAGTGTCCCAGCTGCCAAGTGAAACAATTTTTTTTTGTCATCATAGTTGAAAATTTTCAGCCCAGATACAAGCTTATTATAATCCATTGGACATGAGCACCAAAATTGGCCCTGCGACAATGATACATAATTTCAAGCTATTCTTCAGTAAGCATGATTGACCTTAAAGAAGCTACATCATACAGAGTCTCTCAGTAACCTTTGTTTTTTTTTCTTTCCATTAACCGTTTTTCGGTTAATGGATTCATTTAAGATTCCAACTTGAGACTTTTAGCTTAAAAAAGATTCTATTAACATTAATAACATTAAGCTAAAATTCATTGGTCGCAAGCCTCACTAGTTACATACTTAACTATATTTCTAGGCATTGAAAAATCACATTATTTATTTAGCACATGCATGATAAATGATACAGGTCGTGGAAACAAACTGAAATTCAAAAGAACAAAAGGGATGATGAACTTACGAAGTCCACCGGACGGAGGTGGAGGTGGGCCGACCTTGATAGGGATGGCGTCAGCAAGCACAACCTGAACGAATGACCCAGAAGCTAAACCAGCAACAACAAGACCCAGCATGGCTCGGCGGCTGGTTTCGGGCTCTTGGGCGCCAACCTGAGAGGCTCTAACGGGCTGCAGGCCCCCGGCAACGCGGGCAGCAGCGTTGCCATGCCTTGGCTGCACATTATTGAAATTCAACCGGGTCGAGCCACCCAGCTGGCGGACGCTGCCTTCCAGGGCGGCTGCCGGAGATGTGCCGCGCAAGCCGGGCATTGAAGCCATTGTCTGTGCCATCTCTCTCTCTCTACTTTTTTGGGTGTTTTTTTCAGAAGTAGCTGTGGCTGAGGCAAGAAGAACAAAGGTGACATTTGTTTCGGACAACATACAACCTTATCTCCACCGTTTTCGTTTTTTTTTCTTTCGTTGGATAAATCTGGATATGGACTCCACCAATGTCTGTTCGACACGTGTATCTGTGTTACAGTTTGGACGACTCGGACGTTGACAAGTGGATGTTAAAGATCTGAATACAGGCCCACAGTCAATTTTCTTAAAGCGGGTCAGTCCAGGAGCCCAAGATGTAACCCGGCCCATTCCAGGCCCAAAAACACATCCAACAGTCATTTTCTTTTGGAAAAAAATTCCGGATGGGTCAACAATTAAAATATATAGAATTAAGTAATAAGCTATATTGATTTTAATATTTTATTAATATGTTTTTTTTAAGGAAAAAATATTTTCGAAGAAAAAATATTTGTTTTTGTACATATCATGTGAAATTTATATTTTAAATTTTACAATAATGCATATTTAATTTTAGATTTTAATTTTATAAAAAAAAAAGAATAAAATATTGACTCCGGCTACATGAATTGAGAATTTCTCAATCCATTTACCCAAACACTATTTCAAATTGATGTTAGAGTAGTCGTCTACGAGTCCCAATAACTAGTCCTAGTTAGAAAAGCATGACCCCGATTAGAATTGGTTCCAGTTTTAGTTCTGAACTGTGATCCAACCACACATTGTTTGTCAATTTTTCTCCTCACAGATTGAACATTGATTAGTATTTTAAGCATAACTTTCGCTATGCATATCAAAATTCAGTAATTCATATGGCAAAACAAAATTAAGAAACAGATCTACAATTTTCCTATTTTGGCCAAAGTCTAATTCAATTTCTAAAAGGGAAAAATTTGTGCTACAAATTTCAGGTTAGAATATATCTAGAATCTTATTGAAGAGAGAAAACTTTAATTTTCAAAAGAGAATCACTTAATATTTAAAGGGCACGAAAGGACATTCAGGGAGGGAGAACGAGGTCAGAAAATAGAAAAAATTGTGCATCAAAGAGGGAAGAACATGAAGAGAGAAATAAAAGAGAAGAGGCGACATACTAACGAGAGCAAACCTTAGAGCTGTTTCATCTTTCTTTTATCCTTCAATGTCTAGTTTGGTTTTTATTATTTTCATTATCAACCAAATTTTTTTAGCTAAAGCTACGGGGTAACTTAACTTTAGTTATGAAGTTTTCTTACTTTTATGTTATTAAGGATTTTCTTTTCATGGTGAGTATATCTTATTATACTTAATGCTTTTAAAAGTCTAATTACCTTTTAAATTGATTTGATATGCATAATTGAGACTGAGGGGATTTCTTGCATTAGATTAAATAATATATATCATGAATTGAATAAAATACAGAGAGATATAATCATGATTCATATAGTAGTGATGGGTGGATTGCGAAAAGATCTTCTTAAACTAGAGTTTTTCACTAAACATAATACTCTTTTATCTATTTAAAACTACAGAGAGATATGCTAGGCTAATAGATAAAGATAGATTCAATATAACTCAAGAGAAAGTATTGAATATTGTAAGAAATTTCTCTATCTCATGAATTAGGGGTGTTCACGGGTCAGATTAGGCGGTTTAGAAGAAAAACTTGCAACTAATCCGCTATGGTGACGGTTTGAAATTTCAAACCATAATCAATCCGTCAACCGTTCAAATCATCCAAACCAATCCACCATTTGGCAAATTAGTTTGGACAGTTTCGGCTATTTTTCTAATTCTACAGCTTCTCTTTTAAATTTTTTTTTTAAACATCTATATAAAATGAAATTCGAATATCTCAATTCAAGCACTAGAAAGTTGGATTCCCAAAACTTGAAAACTCCTTAGAGCCCCTGTAAATTATCACCATTGATATTGCAAGCAAATTACACAAATAGGAATCAATAGTAAAAAGCAAAATGGATAGTGTTCACCCAAAAAGCATTTCTTTAAACTTTAAACATCTAAACTAAAATTCACACTACATTGCATTCCATGAAATTGGATGACCAGGAAAGAGGCATCAAAGTTTAGAAACACATAAGAAAACTAACATCATATTTCTGGGAGCCAAATAACAGCATTTGACTCAAAAAAGTTAATCTTTTTCCAAGCTAATTTAACCAACAGTCCAACACAACGAGACCTAAAAGACAAAAACCTGGACTTCCTCTTCCATTCCTTCATTCCATCAGTTGCAACCAAACAAAAACTTGAGTACCCAAATCCAAAAACAAACAAAAAATTGAAAGCATAACTATAATTTGGACAAGACAAAACCCATCACATAAAAAGATATAAGAAGACAGGACCATAGTACCTGAACCATAAACTCTGGTTTCCTACAGGGAAGCTACATAAAATTGGCAATAGAAACACAAAAAATACAAGCTAAAGGATAGTTTTATGATAAGGAGACAAAGAAAAAACATTTTTAAGTACAATTTTGCATCAGAACGAGTATTAAGATCGTGGGATCAAAGAAGCAATATTTCTAAGCACCCAATTGCACACAAAATTGAAAATTTAATATTGCAAAGAACATTAAACACAGTAAAAATGAATACCTTAATTTCTGAGTTTTAGTATATATATAATATATACATTGAAATATTAAATAGGGTGGATTTGATCGGTTAACTGCGATTTTTAAAACTACGAAACTACCACCAATCCGCTCCTAACGATTTTGAAAATTTTAAAACTGAGGATAATTTTTTCCTTTGCAATTTTGGTGGATGCGAATATGTTCGGTACGGGTTAAGCGGTTTTTAGCGGGTTGGACGGTTTATAAACAACCCTATCATGGATAAATCTCACCTTTTAATAACATATTAGTTGAGAATCTTATTTAACTTTGATGTGGTCAACTGGAATCCCTATTATATTCTTGATCGATTATATCTCATTGAATTTAGCATTTAGATTTTTCTATTTAAGATTTATTTGTTGATTTTATTTAGTTTTGCAATCTTAAAATATGTCTTCTAAATAAAGTTAGGATTAATATGTGTTTTAATACTTATTTGTGTTCAATCCAAGTGGGATGATACTCTATTCACTATTATAACATATGAGCGATTACTGCATTTAATAGTAGTTGTTCGCACGTATTAAATTTTTGGCATCATTGCTCGAGATTATAAATTTGAACAATGTTGAATCCCTTTGATCTTGACTTTAATTTAAAATTTTAATTTTATTTATTTTTATTTTGCAAGACTCTTACTAGCGCATAATACAATTGAATGGTGAAGAACTTGTGTCTTGCAACCTTGAAATTGAAAGAACAGCACGTGAGTTAACAAAAAACAACAGAGTAGAGATGACAAATGAAGAAAGGGATGAGGCTCATCATTCTTTGTTAGAGTATGAGAAGCCTTTAGTCACAAGGACAACAACACGCATTAGGAGGCCAACCGTATAAACGAATAATTTTGAAATCAAGTCAGTCATCATTCAAACGATTCATACTTCAGTTCAATTTGACGATTTACTAAGTGGTGATCCGAATGCCCATATTGGTAACTTTTTAGAGATTTGTGATACTTTTAAGTATAATAGTGTTTATGATGTTATTAAATTGAGATTGTTTCCCTTTTCTTTGCGAGGCAAAATAAAAAATTGGCTTAACTCTTTACCTGCAATGCCTATTATTACTTGGGATACAATAGGTCAATGTTTTTTAGTAAAATGTTTTCCATCTTTTAAAACTACTAAAATACATAATGGTATCACTAATCTTGTGTAGTTAGAGATTGAGTCTTTGTATGAAGTTTGGAAAAAATTAGTTAACCTACTTTGTTGCAGGTACAAACTTTCTAAATAGTTTACCTTCTATTAATCGTTCTATGATTGATGCAGCAGCAAGTAGTGCCATAATGAGAAAAACACCAGAAGAGGCATATGAGCTAATGGAGAAGATAGCTTCTAACAGTTATCAATGACAGTCAGACAGAACAACAACTTGGAAAGCTATTAGGATCCACAATATAGACACTTTTACTACTATATCTACCCAGATTAAAACTCTAAATGGGAAGATTGATAATATGAGTGCATTGGTTATATATGTGCAAAGTATCAATTGTGACTTATATGGAGAAGGACATGCAACTACAGAATGTCAGGTAGGTAATCTTTTTTCACGATCATCTGAGCATGTAAGTTTGTTGGTAATTTTAACAAACAGGAAGTTAAAAATCCCTAATCCAATACTTGTAATCCTAGTCGGAGGAATCATCCAAACTTTTCATGGAGCAACAACACAGTGATGTTGCCCCCTGTAGAATTCCTATCTCAAGAGAAAAAGTCTAATTTGGAAGAGATGATGATCAGATTTATATCTATAATTGAAACCAAGTTTCAAAACCAAAAAGTTTCCATAAAAAATCAAGAAACTTTAATAAGAAATTAGAAGCTGTTATTAGAAACTTGGGATCATAGACAAGACAATTGGCTAATATGCTCTCTGAACGAATATAAGGGTGTTTACTTAGTAATACGGCGAAAAATCTGAGAGAGCAAGTAAAAGCTATAACATTAAGGAGTAAAAAGAAACTTAAAAAAGTTGGAAAAGAGCCATGTCGTAACTTAGAAGAGAAGACAGCTCAAGACCATAAGCGTTCAAAAGAACAGAAAATTTTGATTAGTCGATCAAATTAGTCACATCTGTCAACCAGACGAGCCACCAATCAAAATTTTCTAGTCATGGGAGAAAGAGAAGAGAAACAAGGTCAGAAAATAGGAGAAATTGTGCATCAAAGAGAGAAGAACATAAAGAGAGAAAAAGAAGAGAAGAGGCAACATATTGATAGAAGCAAACCCTAGATCTGTTTCATCTTTCTTTTATCTCATAACTCTTTATGTCTTTAATGTTTAATTTGGTTTTTATTGTTTTCATTATGAATTGAAATTTTTTAGCTAGGGTTACGAGGTAACCTAACTTTAATTATGTAGTTTTCTTACTTTTATACTATTTAAGAATTTTTTTTATATTAAATATGTGTTATTGTGCTTAATGCTTTTAAAAGACTAATCATCTTTTCAATTGATTTAATATGAATGGTTGAAACCGAGAGGAGATTTTTTATGTTAAATTAAATAATACATACCATGAATTGAATAAAATATAAAGATGTATAAACATGATTCATGCAGTAGTGGTGGGTGGATTGCGAAAGGATCTTCTTAAGTTACAGTTTTTTACCGAATGTAATGCTCTTTTATTCATTTAAATCTACATAAAGATATGCTAAATTAATAGGTAAAGGTAGATTCAATATAATTCGAGAGAGTGTATTGAATATTATGGGAAATTTTGTTGTTCCATGCATAAATCCCCTTCTTGATAGCATATCAATTAAGAATCCTATTTAACTTTAATGTGGTGAACCGAAATCTCTGGTATATTCTTGTCTAGTTACATCTCATTGTATTTAGTAATTAGTTTTTTTTTTATTTAAGATTTATTTGTTAATTTCGTTTACTTTTGCAATATTAAAATACATATTCTAAATAAAGATAGGGGATTAATACGTGTTTCAATACTTGTTTATATTCAATTCTCGTGAGACTATACTCTATTCACTATGTATATAACTTAAGTGACTACTGCACTTACTAGTTGGTGTTCATACACATTAATCTTGACTCTTTGATAAATAAAATTAATGTAAATCATTATAGCATAAGGTAATATTGACCATTAATTCAATTTTTCATTTTCTTAATTTAAAAAAACAACGCCAATTTAACATACAATTTAATTAATAGTTCCAATTTTCAATTTGAAACTGCCGGCTAAACCTGCAATTCATGATTCTTGGAGAGAAGCGGAATTTTAATGGAATTGCTCCTTTTTGTGGCCTTGGTTCGAACCAGAACCAAATCAGCCGATTTAACTTTGGTTCCAGTTTCAAACCAATTCGATTTTGGTTCTAATCAGAACCGTGGTCATGTTTACTTTACTGTGGGTATTAGTTGGGGAAAAAAAAAAAACGGAGTTAAGCGCCGTTGGGCGTGGGTCTCTGGCCATTTCAAACTAGGATTTGGAAAGATTTAGCATTATTTTTTAGTTATTTGGCGAGGTAATTTAGAGTTAGTGAGTGAATATAAGGCTAGGCCGAGGCTTTGCATTAAATGGTTCTAGAGAAGATATGAAGGCCATTTAGAGGAAGAAGAAAAACTTCCATTTGCTGTGGATATTTTAGAAGAAAAAATATATATACTGATACTAGTAATTATCTTGCTTGTAGCTATGTCACAATTTATTTATCTTCACAAAACTCGTTACACTTAGACCAAACTTAATTCAATTCTCTAAATTTCATGGATGAGTGAGCTGTTGTGTTCTAAAAACTTATGTTAGAGGGGTTGAATGATATGGAATTATGCAAAATAATCACCAGAAACAGAATTTAAAGCTCGTATGGGCTGTGTGTGGGATGTTGCAATCGCTTCTTGCATTCTCTATTTCAAATATAATTACTTTATTTGCTCATTCTTTTTCGCTCCAATTCTTTGCTCTATTCAAAATTGAGTTAGTTTTAGTTTGTAAATGGACATAATTATGTAATGTGAAGTAAAGCAGACGATTGCATGTAGATTCATTTCTATGCTTTTAGAGGCGAAGATGAAAATTAAGGAGGAGAACCTCTATTTCAGAGTTGAAGGAAGCAAACACTTCTTTGCAGAACAAACTTGCTAAAAGAAGAAGCAAAAAAACTCGTACCCTTTTTCTTTCATGTTATAGATTAAGTACCATGTTGTGTTTTTTCTGCATCTCTTCTCATATATTTGTTATATTGACTCTAATTTTGTGGCATAATAGCTAGGATTCAATTTCTTGTAATGAAAAAGACAAAGAAGCTCGGATTGCTGTAGAGAAACTAAGGGCGTCTCTCCCATAGAAGCTTGAAATGGCCCAATAGGGCATATTGACATCCAATCATAGGGTATTATATTTTTTGCAATATACAATCTTGACCGTTTAAAAATCTAATGCTTTCATAAGGGGAAAAAAAAGTCTCCCATCTCAATTTTTGGTCTGGTTTGATTGCATATGATATGCACAAGCGACTAGAAGAGTACAATTCAAGTCTGCAGCAGTACAGCGGCAAACTGCATTTTGACCTTGAGGCGGCTCGTGATTCACTCAAACGTGTAGAAAAGGAGAAGTTAACTATAGTGGAAAATCTCAGCACATTAAAGGGCCACTATAATTCGCTGTAGGAGCAATTAATATTATTTAGAGGGAGTTTTTGTGGAGTGATGCAAATTCAAAGCATGTTATGCTCTTGTTGCTTGAGATGAACATGTGGCTGGTGTACTTGTGGAAATATGGTAGGTTCTAACCGGTTTATTGTTTAACAAACTTTTAGGCTTCTCAAGATGAGGCTGTGAATTAGAAAGAATCGTTAGCAAATGAAGTCAAAAGCCTCAGAGCAGAGCTGCAGCAACTGAGAGATGATCGTGATCGCCATGTATCAGAGGTACAAGCTCTTGTAGTTGATATAGCAAAGTGCAAAGAGAGTACTGGTAAAACATTTTCTGAGCTGGATCACATGATGGCAAGGACAAAAGCTTTGGAGGTTTGTTTGGTTCTCCGGTAAAATTCCTTATCTTAGTGAACCATACTATGCATTGGTTTCTAGCCTAGAAAGCTTTTTTAGAGTCCCTTTGTTGCAGGAGACGTGCTCTTCTCAAAAGGGAGCAAATATTTTTATTGGAGCATCAACTACTACCTGCAAATGAGAATTCAAAGGTGATGCTTAACTTGTTTTGATTGTGGGAAGCACAAATCAATTTTGAAGCTTTGTTCCGCGGTTTTGACCATGCTCGTAGGTGCATCAGCTATCTCATATTTTGTCCCCTAATTGGACGTCTGCAAGTTTTTATTCAGGTGGTTGATTTATCTGCTGCAGAAACTAGGACAGAGTATAAAGAGTAAAGAAAAGCCATACGCAAATTAGGGGAGCCGCTTGCTGACAAAGAACATCATTTAGTGGAAAGTAAAACGTTGAGGAAAAAATTGCACAATACCATCTTGGTAATTATCTTTTCCTAACTTATTATTAATTCGTAAAACTATTCATGATGACAAGAACTTTTGCTCATGCAGCTAATTTTTTTTATTTGATATCATCACTTTTGAGGCTGAACTCATACACAAGATGCATAATATTGCAGGTAACTGAAGGATAACATATGAGTTTTGTGTAGAGTGCACCCCTTGTTATCAGAAGATGGTGCTAGAGCACCAGTCATAACTTATCGTACCGTGACAAAATCTCTTGGTCGTTACATTGACGTGATGCAAAGCGGTATGGGTGTCTTTCTGTGCATGCAATCTTAGTTTGTTTGAAAATGTTGGGATTTTTTTTTTTTAATTTTTGTATTTGTACTCTTTGCGGTATATCTTAACAAAGGATTCTATTGTGGATGCTGTTGGAGCCACAATTGTGAGTGGCTATGCAAGGGAAGCAATCCCACATGGAGAAGGAGAGGAGTGTTTGAGCAACTTAAAAATAAGCCCATGACCCATGTTTCTAAGTCAATTGGTTTTAGATAAAGCGTGGTGTCTGTGGCCTGTTTGATTGTTGCTTGTTTTCGCTCTGATCCTCCCTCCTGTGATCGCTCTTCGTATTTGGGCCCAAGCCCATTATCCAACATGGTATCAGAGCACAAATGATCTTACGAGACTGTGAATTATCAAAGTGTTACACCTTCAATTAAAAAAGCCCAAAAAGGAAGCCCATGAAGAAGGAGTAGCACATCAAGCATGGATTCTCGATGGAAGGCCCAAAGTGAAGTCCAACAAGAGGAATAAAATCCCAATGAAAGGCTCAAATGGAGGCCCCAACAATCTGCTTCCGCAAATTATTATCCAACATGGTATCAGAGCACAAATGATCTTGCGGGACTGTGAATTATCAAAGTGTTACACCTTCAATTAAAAAAGCCCAAAAAGCTTGAGTAGCCCATCAAGCATGGATTCTCGATGGAAGGCCCAAAGTGAAGCCCAACAAGAGGAATAAAATCCCAATGAAAGGCTCAAATGGAGGCCCCAACAAGAAGAGTCCAAGCATTATAAAAAGGAACAAAAATACATAAGCCCAGAGGCCAGACAGCTCAATGGCAAGGCAGTCCATCAAGAGACCAGGCGGCTAAGTAGCTAGGCGGCTAAAAGGCAAAAATGTAATGGTTCCAGGCGCATTTCAGGAGAACAAAAATCCACTCACAATTGAGAGGGAGTGTTAGAGCCACAATTGTGAGTGGCTATCCAAGGGTAGGGATGACAATTTTACCCATACCCGTTGGGGATTACCCATACCCGCCCCAACGGGTACGGGGTCAAACCAGTTGACCGGGAACGGGGCGGGAATCGGGGATCCCCATATTTTTTTAGCGGGTATGGGGATGGGGATGAGTTTACCTATCCCCATCCCCATACCCTCCCCATCCCCGACCCATTTATTTTTTTTATTTTTTATTTAACTTTTAATCTTTATTCGTTTTTATTGTTTAATATTTACTGCATTCACTTTTCAATAACTTATAGTTTAACTATTTTAAAATTATTAATGAAATTACTTTCTTTAACTCAATGGTTTATTCAAAATATTAATAGTCTTGAAGTCAAAGATTCAAGTAATAACCAATTCTAATTGCAATTACGAAATTATTAATGAAAACTGTATGAATCACAACAACTTGTCGTATAAATCCTCAACCAATAATTTGAAGGTTTGGCCCCGAATATACAAGTTAAAAAGACCATCTTTTTACTCAAAGTCTTGTTTTAAAATACTATTATTTCTTTCTTTCTAAATGTGCGAGTATATAAGTGCAAAAAATATGAGAATAAATTGTTTAAAAAATTAGGAATGAAGTTAAAACTCTCAACATTACAAGAAATCTAACACTATAATATATAGAAAATAGATAAGAAAAAATACAAAATCATGGAGTGATGTTTTTATAGTTTTCATTTATTGAATTTTTCATAATTGAGTTTTTTTTTATGTGATCCATATCTTTATAAAATGCAGTTTTAACCTTTAGTATTATACAACAATTGAAATATTAAATACGATTTGTCTAAATTATTTTCTATATCAGCATTTTCAAAAATAATGTCATTATATCAATATATAAACTTGAGCAACATAACTTCAATACTTACTTATTATAAACTTGAGTAATATAACATTTTCAAAAATAGTGTCATTATTCTTCTACACATCGTGCATCAAGTTTATGACCTTAATTTCTATTACTAATTCTTAACAAAAAACTCGTGCATTTAAACTTTAATATTTAGATCACTTATTCATTATATTTTTAAATGACATAAGATTTGTAATATAAATAGTTAGTTTATCATTGATAACGAGTATCAAATAATTTGAATTGTGAAAATATATGACTTTTTAAATTTTCTTTTGGAAGGGTACGGGGCGGGGGCGGGGACGGGGATCCCCGTTCCCCGACGGGGATCCCCGTTCCCCGACGGGGATGGGGACGGGGATTAAAATTTCATACCCGACAGGGACGGGGACGGGGATGGGGATGAGAGTAATAAACGGGTACGGGGAACGGAGGGGCCATCCCTGCCCCCGACCCTCCCCATTGCCAATCCTATCCAAGGGAAGCAATCCCACATGGAGAAGGAGAGGAGTGTTTGAGCAACTTAAAAATAGGCCCATGACCCATGTTTCTAAGCTAATTGGTTTTAGATTAAGCATGATGTCCGTGGCCTGTTTGATTGTTGCTTGTTTTCGCTCCTATCCTTCCTCCTGTGATCGCTCTCCGTATTTGGGTCCGAGCCCGCGCATCCGCTTCCGCAAATTATTATCCAACATGGTATCAGAGCACAAATGATCTAGCGGGACTGTGAATTATCAAAGTGTTACACCTTCAATTAAAAAAGCCCAAAAAGGAAGCCCATGAAAAAGGAGTAGCCCATCAAACATGGATTCTCGATGGAAGGCCCAAAGTGAAGCCCAACAAGAGGAATAAAATCCCAATGAAAGGCTCAAATGGAGGCCCCAACAAGAAGAGTCCAAGCATTATAAAAAGGAACAAAAATACATAAGCCCAGAGGCCAGGCAGCTCAATGGCAAGGCGGTCCATCAAGAAACCAGGCGGCTAAGTAACTAGGCGGCTAAAAGGCAAAAATGTAATGGTTCCAGACGCATTTCAGGAGAACAAAAATCCACTCACAATTGAGAGGGAGTGCTGGAGCCACAATTGTGAGTGGCTATGCAAGGGAAGCAATCCCACATGAAGAAGGAGAGGAGTGTTTGAGCAACTTAAAAATAGGCCTATAACCCATATTTCTAAGCCAATTGGTTTTAGATAAAGCGTGGTGTCCGTGGCCTGTTTGATTGTTGCTTGTTTTCGCTCCGATACTCGCTCCTGTGATCGCTCTCCGTATTTGAGCCCGAGCCTACGCGTCCGCTTCCACAAATTATTATCCAACAGATGATGCATGTTCTTCGAGTTGTGGCCCACTGACCTCTAAAACTCTACTTAGGAAATATTTATACAAGCAAAAGAAACTCATTTACTAATGTAATCTTCTCACAGACCTGTGATGACGTGCCTGTAGGAGCAAAAGCATCTTATTTACTAACAGATGCATGTTCTTCGAGTTGTGGCCCACTGACCTCTAAAACTCTACTTAGGAAATATTTATACAAGCAAAAGAAACTCATTTACTAATGTAATCTTCTCACAGACCTGTGATGACGTGCCTGTAGGAGCAAAAGCATCTTATTTACTAATTCATTGCTATTAATTAGCAGGGTAGAAATATCCTTTCACATTTGACAAAGCGTTTAGTTATGATGCCTCTCAGTAGGATGTTTTTGTAGAAATATCACAGTTGGTACAGAGTGCTCTTGATGGTTATAAGGTGATTCTATTCAGGCTCTCTATTTTTCTTATAACGAGATTGCATGCATTAGTGACCAATTTTGATGTTTTTCTTTTGCCAGGTTTGCATATTTGCTTATGATCAGACAGGTTCTAAAAAACCCTTTACCATCATGGGTAGGCCAGAGGCTACAGAGCAGAAAAGATTGATACCTCGCTCTCTAGAACAGATATTTCAATCTAGTTAGTCTCTCTTAGCTCAGGGTTGGAAGTACCAAATGCAGGTAATTTTATTTAGATTTACAACTTCATATGCTTAAACTGCTATGCATCCTTAAATTTTACTCAATATGGAAATTCACAGGCCTCAATGCTGGAAATTTACAATGAAATCGTCCGTGATCTTCTGTCAACAAATACATCTAGTACAGGAAATTGTGTCAGTAGGAAGCAGTATGCGATTAAACATTATGCAAATGGAAATACACATGTAACTGACCTTACAGTCGTTGATGTTTGTAGCATACAAGAGATTTCCTCACTTTTACGTCAGACTGCTCAAAGCAGGTAGATATATTTGTACTATCTGTATTTTTGGATGTTATTGTCTCTTGCTTCTTTTTTTTTTTTTCCTGCAATATCATAGCACTTTCTGGCTACGATGTTAGTTCGGTTTTGAAAGACTTGTTGCAAAACCTTAGCGATGTGCATTAATGTTCAGCATAAAATTTTAAGCCTTCTTTTCGGTGTCCAGATATTTGGGCAAATTAACTCACTTTGGAACTTTGCTTTCCAGGTTTGTGGGTAGAACACAAATGAATGAAGAGTCATCAAGAAGTCATGTTATCTTTACGTTGCGATTATCTGGAGTAAACGAGGTAGGAATTTTTGTTGTTGAACGTTGTCCTCTTGCATGAGTTTGTAGTCTCCTCGCTTTTTGTCATAATTCTCTTTCATGTTGCTAGGACACTGAACAACAAGTACAGGGCATTCTAAACCTCACTGTTCTTGCTGGAAGCGAGCGACTCTCCAAGAGTGGCTCAACTGGCGATAAGCTAAAGGAAACTCAGGTATTTTTGTCTTAAATGGGAAATGCAATTTATACAATGGTTCTGATGCAGTTGAACTAACATTTTTTTTCCCTAAATCAGGCCACCAATAAAAGTCTATCGTCATTGAGCGATGTTATATTTACCTTGGCAAAAAAGGAAGACCATATTCCCTTCAGGAACTCAAAATTAACATATCTTCTCCAAGTGAAGTTATTGTTTGAAGTCCTTGCTAACCCTTTTGAATAGATGTTGTTTTAAACTTAGCCAACTAGTTTTTCAATCAGGAAAAAGGCCCCTTACTATTATATATTCCATGAACAGCCTTGTCTAGGCGGGGACTCCAATACATTGATGTTCCCGATCCCTCTTCAGTTGGTGAATTACTTTGCTCACTTCAGTTTGCTGCTAAGAGTCAATCACTTTACTCCAAGACATTGATGTTTGCCAATATATTGTCGGGATTCCTCGACCACAAATAACATTGAGGCTGATAGATTCCCACTTGAGTTATGGCTGATATTGATTCGTTGTTGCCCATCTCGCATCCACAATTACAGTTTGTAGCATAGAGCACCCATTGTTTGTGAGAAAGATGGTTCTGCATTGGGTTTGTACAATAGTGCGCTACAAAGTTTGGGTTGTTTTTTGTATATGAAGCCATCGGGGCTACTAATCTGTACTCATAATTATGATTTGATTTGTTTTGGTTCTTTGTTAAGGAAGATGTATGCTTGTTGATATTGCTTATTGAATGCTAGAAGTTCATCAATTAACAACTGTATTCTCAAAAAAAAAAGAGTCTTGACCTTGTTTTGTACAAAACAAGACGAGTTGTTTGAAGCAGACAAAGAGACTAGAATCTTTTTATACGTTTTTTATGGGTCAATTATACATCAACCTTTCCGTGAAATAAAAAAAGGAATGAAAAGACAAAAATCAAGGCGAATTCCAATATTTGAAAAAAGGAAAAGGTTATTTGACTGTAAAGGGAAGTAATTGTTAAATAGTTATCAGTGTACGTTGTATAGATGAAATGTATGATATAAAATTTAAAATATAAAATTTTTGATAATAAAATATACGATACATTATATCAAAATATACGACGTAGTATCTTAATTTTTTTTTTAATAATAATAACAAAAAAATAAAAATTTTATTGATTGGTTAGAAAGTTCCGAGAGCTAGCTATGACAACTATTTAGTGATGTCCTTGGACAAATACAAGAAGAAAAAAGCTATCCAGTCGTAAAGTTAGGTAATCGGCAAGTAATTATCAGTATATGATATATTTGAAGAAATGTAAAATATATAATTTAAAATATATAATTTCTGACAACGAAATATATGAGGAGATAAACTAAAATATACGAAGTAGTGTTTTAATTTTTTTCTTCCTAATAATAATAATAAAAAAAAGTAAAAAATTTATTAATTAATTAAAAAACTATAAAAACTACCTAATTAATAGTCACCTAACGGTTCCGCGTGAGAAATGGATGTGAAAAACAAAAGACTGCAACTTGTCAGGCATCTAAAACCAATTGAAAAAAAAAAAAAAAAGTATAATGACCATAATACCTTTAATTTTAGTTCCGTAATTTGAAGCCACCATTTAATTACTTACAATGATATTTTCATAATTTCGTTAATGCACTTTTTCCCTCGTAATTTTCTTATACAATTTAAACACCAAATTTCACTTTTTTATCAATTTTTAATAATTTCTTTTACAACTTTCTTTTTCATCAAAAACTTACAATCCAAACAAATTATAATCGATTTACATATTATATATATATTTTTAAGCAAAATGTGAACGACTCACACTCTTTCTCTCTCTTGTCCTTTTCCTTCTCTCTCCCAATCACTTTTGTCTTATCCTCTCGACCGTCTAACGTTTCTCTTCCATTATTCAAGAATATTTTCCCATCTTTTATTCAAGAATATTTGGGTTGGATTTCAGAAATCAGTTTGGAGCTAAGGGTCATTTGGTTTTCAGTTTAGAATCAGAATTGGAATTCAGCAGAATTGAAAACATAATAACTTATTTATTTAATTTAATGAGGAATCAAAATAAAAATCCTTTATAACCATTTGTTTCAGTTCAGAATTGAAAGAATCAATGTAAGATGTATAATAATATTTATGTCACAATAAAAATAAGAGATATTTTGAAAATTAAAAATTATGAATATCAAATTAAAATTTATAAAAAAACATAAAATATGGTAATGTATTGTCAATTTATAATATTAAATAACTATAACAATAAAATTAAAAATTATAATAATAGTAATTATTATTATTATTATTATTTACTTTATAATAATAATCATAGATATAAAATTTAAAATAAAAACATCAACATAAAATTTTATTAATAATAATAATAATAATAATAATAATAATAATAAAGAAGGAGTCTTATTAATATTATCATAACAGCAGTGATGTTGTAAACATTATAAAAAATTTCATTTTCAATAAATAAATGATTATTAAGAAAAATATTATTAGTAAAATTCTATCACAATCAAATTTCATGAATAACTAAAAGCAATATAATATCAATATAAAAATATAAATGCACTGCAACTTATTTTGATAAAAATTAAAAAATTAAAATAAAAAGTGATTAATTCATATAACAGAAGAAAATATTATTAAAGGAATATACTTCTTTAAATAAGTAAATTAAATAAATCAAGAAATTTGAAAAAAAAAAATTGAAAGGCATAGATGAGAGCGTATGAGAGAAAAGTTGTGATAGGTTTAGAAGAAGCTAGGCCAAAAAATTTGAGGAATTGTAGGAATAGATGGTTATAAGGGGATTGGGAACCACTAATGGGTTGAACTTGAGAGTCATAATTTCTTCAAAGTTTAAGAGAATGAAAATTTACCTTCTATGAACAAACAATAAAAATAAAAATTATATAGTTGATTCTCATTCAAACATTATAAATTTCCTAAACAAACACCTTCTAAAAGATTATGTAAATGAGAAAAACTATGAGATATAGAAAATAATTATAAAGTATATTTTTCTTAACAAAAAAAAAAAAGAATAAAGTTTTGGTTTACAGTAATAATTAAATAAATTTAGAATAATACGAAATATATTCAAAGTTTAATTTTAAAAAATATAAAATTTTTATTATTTTTTATAAATTAAATTTGTTTTTAGGACTTTATGATTATACTTTATATCCTTGCAATAGAACTCTATGTCAACAAAAATATGCACTGTTTTTATAAAACATGCAACAATAACTGCTGAGTTGGTTCTTCTTCAACTCTGGTGGAAAATCAATCCGGATTTCCAGAACCCGACATGGAACCACTTGACTCGCCTGAAGCCCGAAAAGATATATGTACAGTATGATCCGAATTTGACTCGATTCAAAACTCAAAATGATTGATATACAAAATGCTTCTGTTTTTCAATTAAAAAAAGAAAAAAATTACGGTGTTAGCCATGGCAGTTATGAGCCAAAAGTTAAAATTATTTGTTAATATCTTTATATAATCTCTCTTTTAAAGACAATTTATAATTATAATATTATTAAATTTGAACAAATATCCATCAAAACTCATTATAATATTAATAAGTCTGAAACATATTATTGTGTTAATATTTAAATCTCATTTTATTTGCAGAAAAGACCTGTAAAATAACTCGAATTCAAGTCAATATTAAGGAAGGCACGTCAAATAACTGACAAACTACTGATATTAATATAAAAAATGCTTCAATACAATATTTATGCGATTTAAATATAATTTGATTTCATCCCTTTTTCACCTTAACTCAATTTTATTTTTGAACAGTACCTTAACTCAATTTCACTCCACTCAAAATAATGCATAATTTAATTGAGATAACTCAAATAACTGAATACTATATTCAAAGTAACTCGGAATCCAAATAATCTCTTTTTTTTTTTTGACTGATATAGATTTGAATGACCGATCCGACTTACGTATGACTCAAAGAGATCCAGTGATCCAGACCATAGAATGATCCAAACTCAACTCGTTTGAAAATGAACCTTAAATAAGCATTTAAACCTAAGAAGCATCGAACACCTTTAAAATAATAAGTGTTTGTATCACGATACTTGTCTGACTCTTTTCAGATACGTGTCAAATATGTGATATATGTCGGAAGACACACACACACACATATATATTATTTGCTTAAATATTTTGTTATATACATATATATATATATACACACACATATAATATTTTTTTAAAAACTTGTGAATAAAATACAAATTATATCATAAAATACCATAATAATAATTATTATGAACTATATGTAAAAAAATTTAAAATTTATTAAAAATATTTAAATTACATATACATATAATATTTAATATATTTTACACAAGTGTCAGACACGACATTTGTATGACATTCTTTAGACACGGGTCAGACTCTCTGAAACGTGTCCAATAAAAAAAAATAAAAAAATTCAGATACTCGTGTTAGATACTTCTAATTCACGTGTTGGATATCGTAAATATAAGTATCAGACACTTTTTTATGTATTTGATATTTTAATTAGTATATTTTATATATATATATATATATATTATTTGCTTAAATATTTTGTTATATATATATATAATATTTAATATATTTTATAACTGTATTTACGTTGTATTAGTGTCTTAATTTTTTTAAAATTTTTATATTTCTGTATTTATGTCTTGTCATATCCTTATCCTATTTTTGTGTCCGTGCATTCTAGATTTAAACAAGGTTACAAAAAGCCCTAAACAAAACTATATTGAATCGAGTATAAGACGAGCTTTAGTGAGTCTTGAATGAATTGTTCCTGAATATTAATGACTCAATAATTCCCTATTTTAAGTTCAACTTGTTCATTAAACAGAGTTTAAAAATAAAAGTAAGAGTCATTAAATTACGTTATCGAACTAGTTTGAACAACTTCAAATCAAGAACGAATACGAATAATTTTTTATTAATTCGAGTAACTGAATTGTTGATTAGCTTCAAATTAAACTACACATTTAATCTCCTCTACTCCAATTTGAGGAAATCTACTGCCAAATCTACGGTCTCTAATCTAACGGATAAGGCCATTTTTCATCTGACAGATCGGGTCATTTTTTTAACAAGATAATTTAAATTAAAATTTGACACCATTAACTTCTGTCCTTTTTTGTTTTTTTTTTATATTTTTATTAACAATAACTTCTTTCTAACTGGCAGAGGGGTCTCGATTGTCAGCATCCACGTGAAGCACCTGAATTCACTGGGGCCTAGTTTTTGAGAGAAGTATGTTTATTTGGTTATAAGAGATAAGAATCAAAAGAAATTGAGAATAATTTGGTTTAATAGTATATTTAAATTGTGAAAAATTAATAAAAAAAATTATAAAAAAAATTATTTAAATAGATAAAAAAAATAAGTAACAAGGAAAATGGTCAGAAAAAGAATGAGAAAAAAATTGTGATAGAAAAAGTTTTAAGAGAAAAATATTACTTAAATAAATGAGAAATTAGTAAAAAGGTAATAAAAAAATAGATAATAATTTTATTGGGATTTAGATTCTTTCCATGAACTCTTATGAATACAAACAAGTCATAAAAATTTGATTTGGAAAAAATTAAGTGGTGCCAATTAAATTTAAGAGTTTTATTACGCGAACACTTTTAGTAAATCAAGAGAAAAATATACAATTTATTTAATGATTAAATAATTTATTTATTTTTTAATTTAATATATTATTTATAATTTAATAATCGAGATAAATATATACTTACTAAATGTTCCAGATAAACTTATAGCTCTACACCACTTTTTTTCTTTTTTAATATAATCTAAAATATAAAGGAATTGATATATTAATCAGATGAAGATGGGCAGCCAATGTTATAAATGTGGGTCCAACTGCTATCCATCAACATTTTTCCTCCAAATTTGGTTTCCTTTGCGCTGTAGAGGAAACCAGAAGCAGTAGTGTCCTGTTCAAGATACACAAAACTGCAAGTCAAAAGCCAGGGACAGAGGATATAGAAGAAGAAAACCAAGCACAAGAAAAGAGATCATGGCGAGCCAAGAGCAGCAAACCAAGTCAAGAGTCGTGAATATTGACTCAGTGGAATCTTGGAACTTCTATGTATCCCAAGCCACCAATCAGGGCTGCACTGTAAGTTTTTCTCTCCACCCCACAATTTTTATAATGGAGGCCTTTGTTTTTACGTTTGCCCATGTAATGTTTGTAGCAAATAGCTCTTATTTGGACAAAAGGACATCACTTTGATAACTTTCTCAATCTGGGTGTTGATGCAATAAAGCAGAGGTGACTCTTTTGATATGTGTTTGTAAAAAAGATTTCATTTTTCCTTGAGATTTTTTCTTAATGAATGAAGAGGTAAAGAGATTGCCTTATGATTGTTAGTTGGAGGGGTTTCAATTCAGACTTTTCATTCAGGTTGAACTGTTGTTAGTTAATGTTGTTTTTTGTTTGTGGCGGATTTTTGTAGATTGTTGTGCACTTTACTGCATCATGGTGTATGCCTTCTGTAGCTATGAATCCATTTTTCGAAGAATTGGCCACGGCTCATCCCGATGTTCTGTTTCTCAGAGTTGATGTCGATGATGTTAAGGTAATTCGCTCCTGGACAAGAATGGTTTCCTTTTGCTTTTATAGATCTAATTATCAATGCATCATGATATGACTTGTAGTGTTGGGGGGGTGGATGGGGGAATGTGATTTCTCACCTTTGAAATCTATGTTTTGTGTGTATCTTGATATTTTATGTCCCTATGGTGGAGATTTGATAGAAGCATCTTTACAAGAATATGAATTGGATTCCAGTTCTTTATTGGTTGTTCCTGCTTGATTGCCTTAATAAGGTTGAGGATAAGTATACTGCTAATCATTTTTTTTTTTTTTTTGTGCATAAAAGTTTAGGGCTAAGAGCCGTGTCCCCTGATTTCAGGTTCAGGGAATGTTTACAAACCATCAGGGTTTAACAGTATGCTATTAATCATTGATTGGCTTCCTATTGTATTATCTTCCTTGGGACTGCATGTATAGGGAGCTAAGAGAATGGTGTGCCTTGAGCCCCTATTCCAGCAGCTTTGAGAGTATTTATTCAATATTTCTGTCCCCACAACACTACTGTTGTTTAGGTCAGGCCAATTGGATTCCATGAACTAGAGGGGCAGGGACCTTGCTGGAGAAAACTGAATGAAATCTGAATTACGAAATCTCTCAAATTCTGTTCTATGTGACCTATTGGACCATTTGGCTTCAACAAGTGAAGAAAATGTGTTAGCATCTGAAGAATTTTAATTTTAAATGATAATCTCATAGCTTCTGGTTCAATGAATAACTGACGTTCCCTGATGTGAAGCATTCCATGTTTGCAACTGTTCAATCAGATTTTTCAATTTTCTTGGAGCTTTCACTTTCCCTTGTTGGTTGCTCCCTAGTTGAGCAGCCAATTTCGCGTTTTGCAATGAGGTTATTGCATTTTCCAATGCCCCTTAATTTTTTTTTGTTTTGTTAGAGTCCTTTTAGTTGAGGACAACTGTTGGCTTCAAGTTTGCAGTTTTAGGATTCTCGGCATAGATTACGGTTAATGGCTCTTTTTTTTTTTTTTTGATTTGCAAGCATATGATCAACATCTAAATTATTGTCCAGATCTTTTTGTTGACTGAATTATTAAGTAGTAGCTAACTCACCCACTTTGTTAGATGCCTAAAAAATGAATTTGATTTTGTATATGACTTATTGCTATTGAGTTATTAACTTGATGTTGTTCAAAAAGCTATAAACTTGATGTGCTTTCATAACTGGAACAGAAGTTCTTTTATAATCTTAGTTCAAAGGAGCAGCTTTGATGAGCTATACTAAAAAAAACAAGTTATAATGCTAGATTGTCATGAAAATCAGGTTGTTATGATCATCTAATTGAGTCTCTTTAATGACGTGGAGTGCGTCTACATGCTTGCAACTTTTGTTTCTGACTTTCTGTAGGATAAATTTTATTGTGCAAAAATTGAGAAGATATTAAAAGGGTCTCGTTAAATAAATTGTCATCATCATCTTCTAAAGAGATGGCTTCTGCATTGATGTTTGATGTTTGATTTTTTTTTTTTTTTCCCTTGGTAAAGAGTTCATATTAAGCTTTCATGATTTTGAAGAAAGGGCTTGCTTGTGTGTGGTTTGGATAGGAGGTAGCTGCTAAAATGGAAGTTAAGGCCATGCCCACATTTGTGCTGATGAAGGAGGGTGCTCAAGTTGACAAGCTTGTGGGTGCCAATCCAGAAGAGATAAGGAAAAGGATTGATAGTTTTGTTCAGTCCATCCGTGCATATGTAGCATAGTGTGTGAGTGTGATATTCTATATTTCAAAAAGTGTACTTTATGTGGCTGTTGTGGTGGTCCAGCCTCCGATAAAGATATGGACTATGGATGGAGGTCGTGACTATAGCTTGTCAGTGTGATTTTGGTGTTGTTCTTAAACTGTTTTCAACTATTTGGTTTAGTCTCTTTATGAGAGTAACCCTGGTCTAACATTAAAGTTACTCTCTCGTAACTTGGAATAAGTATATTATTAGTTCTATATGTTTACTATTTTTTTACGCAGTTTCATACGTTAGAGCCGTTTTATTTAAGTCTTACACGTTAGCAAGTCATTTTAATCAAGTCTAATTTTGGACGGAGGGTTATTTGACCGTTAAAATCAGCGTTGATCTCAATTAAAATATTATAAAAAAATAAAAATACGTGATTTTAACGTATTAAAGTGAATAAAAAATAAAAATACACTATTTTCAATAGATATACATAAATATAATTTAAAAAAAATTCAATAAATTTAAAAATAAAAAAGAAAAAGTTAAAGAAATTTAGTTGAAAACTTAGTTACCGTTAAATACTGTTTTAACTACGTTAAAATATTATGAAAAAATAAAAATACGTTATTTTAATGTATTAAAGTTAAAGAAATAGAAATATGTCATTTTTACTAAATATACGTAAATATAATTATAAAAAAATTAAAATTTTAATAAACTTAAAAACCAAAAAGAAAAAAATTAAAGAAATTTAGATAAAGACCTGATTGACTGTTAAATACTGCTTTGACTACATTAAAATATTATAAAAAATAAAAATATGTTATTTTAACTTATTAAAATGAATGACGAAATAGAAATATGTCATTTTGATTAAATATACGTAAAAATAATTGTAAAAAAATTAAAAAATTAAAATTTCAATAAATTTAAAAACAAAAAAAATTAAAAAAAACCCCAAAAGTAATCAAAGAAAATTATTAATTTTTTAGAAAATATTTTTAAAATTATTAAAAATTGAAAAAATTAAACAAAATGTAAAAAAATTAGTTTCTCTCAATTCTTTCTTCCTTTCTCTCTCCTCCCTCCTCTCTTTCTCTCTCATCACCTCTCTCTGCTCTCTCCTCGCCTCTCTCTCCTCCATCTCTGTCTTATCCCTCCTCCCCCTCTTTTCCTTCCTCCCTTTCTCTCTCCTTGTCATATAATATCCAATTTTGTGTTCATATAATTCAACAATTTTTTTTTTACAAAAATGTGAAAGTAGGTAGGAAGAGGACGATGATAAGGAAAGAAAAAGGGATGAAGGAAAAGAGAAGGGGAGGAGGGAGGAGAGAGAGACGAAGGGGAGAGAGGTGAGGAGAGAGAAAGAGAGGAGGGAGGAGGGAGCGAGGAACGAGAGAGAGGCGAGGAGAGAGAAAGAGAGGAGGGAGGAGAGAGAAAGGAATGGAGAAGAGAGAATGAATTTTTTTATTTTTTTTATTTTTTTAATTGTTGATAATTTTAAAAATATTTTAAAAAATTAATATTTTGTATAAACCAAAATTTATAATTTTCTTTTCTATTTTTTTTAAATTTCCTGAAATTTTAATTTTTTTACAATTGTATTTATGATATTTAATCAAAATGACATATTTTTATTTTTTTATTCAGTTTAATAAGTTAAAATGATATATTTTTATTTTTTATTCACTTTAATACATTAAAATGTCGTATTTCTATTTTTTCATAATATTTTCACGTAGTCAAAGCAGTATTTAACAGTCAATCAGGTCTCCAACTAATTTTTTTTTAATTTTTTCTTTTTGTTTTTAAATTTATTGAAATTTTTTTATTTTTTATAATTATATTTACGTATATTTATTCGAAATAACGTATTTTTATTTTTTATTCACTTTAATACGTTAAAATCAAGTATTTCTATTTTTTTGTAATATTTTAATGCGGTCAATGTTGTATTTAACGGTCAACCAAACGTCCGTCCAAAACTGGACTCGATTAAAATGACTCATTAATGTGTAGAATTTAAATAAAACGACTATAACGTTATGGAACTGCGTAAAAAAAGGACAAACGTATAGGACTAAAAATATGTTTATCCCCTCGTAACTTAGAGGTCACATGTTTGGATCGCGGAATCAACCTTTATGTAAATATAGGTAAGATTATGTATAAGGGAGGATCATACACTGGAATCAACCTTTATTTTTAGTTCTTCTATTTTATGCAAATGAAAGTCTATTCAAGTGTGTATATTAGTTACATTAAAACTGTGACTCCTTGATTTTTTGTAAGCAATACAAGATGCTTACTTTACCTATATATCCTAACGACAGTTTTGGCAATAGCTTTACACTTCGATGTTGGTTTACTTTGTTGAATGTTCATTAGAATCCTTGATGCTATCCTTTGCGCTCTCTACGGGCTCAAAGAGTTTAAAATAAGTAGTTGAACCAGCTACCTTAGAGCAGTTAGGTTATCGGAACTTCTCCCCCGTTAAGAGGTAGGAGTTCGAGCTCACGTCTCGTGTCCCTCTCCTCCCCGGGCTTTGAGCCCTCTTAAGAACCCAAAAAAAAAAAAAAAAAATGCTGAAGATTATTTGAAAAGTGAAACCACAGCAGCAACTGGGATGATTGGACGCAAGGCATGGTGTGCTTTCAAAGCCCAAAGTGCCTGAAGACATTAAAACGTGCACTTTAAGCTTAAAGACAATTATAAAGCCCAAAAAAATAAGTAAGCAGAGATATTACTCTATAATCGGATCATAATATACAATAAATTAGGTTATTTATATTACATTTTTTAGAAAATAAACTCTACAATTTTGATCATTAGATAATTTGCAACTCTTCAAATTTAATATACATTTAGTTCTATCGCTTAATTTAACGAGAATTAAATCTCCGATCTCTCCGAGGAAGAGCCCCTTTACTGAATCGAATTGATTATTGAGAGTTCTTTTATGTAGCTTTTCCGTTGTGTCCTTTTCCAAAGTTTCTTGTTGTGGTGGTGGAGATGGACTAATGAGTAATGACAATGAATGGGCATATGGGAAAACTCATATTCCCATTAAAAAATCCTCTCTTTTTTGCCGTTCCTTACAAGTCATAATAATGATGTCAACCTATGTGACTTATTCTCATTCCCATTCATTCGTCTCCTAACCAACCAAACCCAAATTCACTCCTTTTTACGCTTTTTTCCTGCCAGCCACGTTGTTAGTACGCTTCTTGCGAGTGGACACGCCCGTTGGAATCTTGAAATTCCGGCTGGGTAGCGGCGGAGATGGAGTCACCGGACGATAATGCCAATTGGGTCTTTGATTATGGGTTGATAGAGGACGTTCTTCCTGCTGTTGGTCTCCCCTCTGTTGAACCTTCTGGCCCGCTCTGGTCTTCCTCTTCCCAATCTTTCACCAACACAGCCTCGTTCAGGTGGTTTCCTGTTTCAAAGTTTTCTACTTTTGAGTTGTCTTTGATTGATGGATCGTATTACTGCAATATTAGTCTTTATTTGATGTGCTAGACTATCTTTCTCCCTGATTTTTGGTATAAAAGCTTGATATTCTGGTGCATGGTTATTGCATTAGGGTAAGCATGGTTTATATTCTGGTTCAGTGCTACATTCGTTGTTACTTCTGTTAATATAAAATTTTGGATCTAGTTTAGCATGAGGATTCTATCTAGAGGCACCAAAATTACTTTGCTTAGGAACTCCATAATTTACTTACAATTTTTCTTTATGGAAAAACTTTCTGAGAATGCAGCAGCCACATAATGATCTGGACCATTAGTTCGTTAAATATATATTAATTTTGGAGAAAAAAAATGGATTAATCGTTGAATAAACTGCGTGGTCTAATAAGCATGTCCATATAGTTTTGCCCTTTTCTTTATGACAGTATGATTGTTCTCTAGCAATATGATAATTTCCTTCTTGGTACTGGGATGGTCATAATCTTAGTAACTTATTAGAGTAACCTGCTTCAGTTTTTCATTTGTGTATTGTGTTCAGGTGGGGGAAAGATGGGCATTTTTTTTTAATCTCCTCATGGTCATTGATAGGAATATATTCCTTGCACACTATCCAGGGTCCTGTCATGGCATGCTGCATGTGTGTTTAGATGTTAAGGAGAATCTAAGGTCAGAGTTTGCTATAATTCACTTAGATTTGGAATTTTTTAGTGTTATTGAGATTTGAAGGAAAAAAATAATAAGAAAGAGAGCCAAAATACCATTTATTGTAATGAAACATATCAATAGATATGATTTAAAAATAAAATTGAAGTTGGAGAGAACAACTTACATACATCTATTTCAATACTGTTCCTTTATATAGGAGGGAAAAGCATCACAAATGATTACATAAAGCCATGTTTTTTCATGCATGTAGATAGCTTAAAGTAGTTGCTAATAAATGACAATTTTTTCAAGGCTTTATGGAGCCTTTGCACTTACAAGAACTTGAAAATTAGAGGAAAAGGAAAATGATGAATTGCTGGAATTTCTAAGTTACGAAAGCGTCCTGACAAACCAGTTGAAGTACAACTTGGGATGACTGAAATTTGAGCTTGGAACTTCTGAAAATTCTGGTTCAATAGTGGGGGTCTTTGTGCATAGTAATCTGCAGAGCTCCTTCCAAGAAAAAGGGGAATCCAAGAAAAAGGGGAATTTAACTACAGAAAAAGCTCCTGTGTTCTTTTTCTATGTCCTATATCTTTGTGCATATGTGTGATGTTCAAGGATTTTTATTATTCTTTTTATGCTAATAGCCTCCCACTCCCTCTCCTCTTCCTTCAGCATGGAGTTTGATGAAAACTCAGACGGCTTCAAGGAAAATGGATCTCGGAATCGGTACACAGCTGCTCATTTTTTTAGTTTCTGTGCATTAAAACTGAGAAATCCAGAGTTCATTGCTTTGGTTTTTAGTTTCAAAGGATAATTGTATCTTTGTACTCATTTGATAAGCATTCTGCTTCTGGTTTGACTGCCTTGGTATTTCTTCCAAGTCATTTCGTATGTTGCTCACTTTTTAGTTCTGGTGTGGTACTTAATTTCCTTTATGCAAAAACTTTCACATTGCAGGTTAAGGCCTGGATCAGGCAAAACCCCTGCCCCCAGTTCAAAAGCTTGTAGGGAGAAGATAAGGAGGGATAGGCTGAATGACAGGCATGTTTTAGTCCCATTCTGAGCTCTTTATGCCTATCTCTCTCACTTATGCTTAATTTGGCATTACTTCCAGGTTTATGGAATTAAGTGCTCTTCTGGATCCTGAAAGGTCTCCCAAACTGGACAAGTCTGCTATGTTGGTTGATGCTCTTCGCATGGTGACTCGCTTGCGCGACGAAGCTCGAAAGCTTAAGGAATCAAATAAGATTCTACAGGATAAGATCAACGAATTGAAGGTTAGCCAAGCCTAGTCTTCTTCTCAAACACACTATCAGAGAACAAAACTGGTTGTGTTATAAAGAAGAAACTGATTTTTCGAGTCATATATGTTGAGTAAAGCTAAAGCTAAATGCTTGCAGGCCGAGAAGAACGAGCTCCGTGATGAGAAGCACAGGCTAAAGGTGGAGAAGGAAAACATTGAGAAGCAAGTGAGAGACTTGAGTGCTCCTCGGCACTATCTGCCTTATCCTCCAGCAATCCCAGCTCCATTTTCTTCGTCACGAGCTCAAGTTGTTGGGAACAAGCGGGTGCCCTTTGTTGGCTACCCTGGATTTACTATGTGGCAGCCACCTGCAGCTGTTGATACCTCGCAGGATCATGCCCTGTGGCCTCCAGTTGCTTGACATTGAAGCTGTTCAATTTTCGGTCTGCAGTCCCTTGCTTATGGATGCTTTCATTGGCTGGGAGATTTCTAGGGGTGAAAAGGAGTAACCTTTGAAATTTGGAACTTTCATCAATTGCTGGGATAGCTTGTAACTTTCATTAAGCACATCTGATCATTTTGTTGGACTCTGTATTGACCAAAAATTGATGTTCCAGATGATCCATTTGTTAGAGAGGATTCAATGCATTAAACTCTACCCAAGGTGCTGCAACTTACCTTTTGTAATTAAATTAATTTCGGTGCGGACATGGATGTCAAGTTCACGATCATTTTTTGTGAAATGACACATTGCATTAAAGGGAAAATACTTATTGGCAAGATCTGACCTCTACTTCTCTCTTTAATTTACAATTGATAGAAAACTCAGTCATACATAGACAACTACCTATGAGATTGCTTTCAGCAAGGCTTTTTGAACCCCATGTTGGCCCCAGATTTGAAATCTTTCCAGACATCAAAAGTCCCAGTGCTGGTTATGAGAACTGTACTCAAAGCCATTACAATACTGACTGAGAATACAATAAGGGAAGCCCTACCATAATCTTGTATGGCTTTCTGTACTACCAGCAATCCTAAAAGTGAACCAATGAAGCAAATGAGAGCAAAAACGATAGCGGTCTGCGTATGCTCCATGCCAACCAATAGGTACTGAAATGCTGACATCGTAGAAGAAAAGAAAACCATGAATGAACAAGTTGCTGCTGTTACCTGCACAATGAGATAAGATAAAAGTAATTTTTTACATTGCAGTACATATGCCAATATGGATTGAGAAGATCTATTGATGCAACGATCCATCTACCTCAGGTGCAATTCCAACTTGAAGAAGAAGTGGGCTGATAAGCATTCCACCTCCAACGCCAAAAACTCCACCCAATATACCAGCTAATACTGCCATCACTGGGAACAAAAGCTTGTTTGGTGCTCCACAGCTTGTTAAGTCTCTTCTATCCTTCACAGGGAAGTTTGTATTTTAGAAAATTTTCCCCCAGAAACATTGACTTCAAAAACTGAATAATAACCAGAAATTGCTGTTTCCTACTATGTTATGCCAAGCACCTGCTGGTTTGTAGTCTGATTTCGGCCGTTCTTTTCTCGCAGTAGGATCCATGCTGTGAAAATTATGGCGAGAGGAATTTGGAGCGATGAGATAAGCCAATATCCTATTCCGCATTGTTCCATCGGTATAATACCCTGCGCATTTCCTGAAATGTTCACACATGTAGAAGAAAACCAACAAACAGAACAGGTGACAAATGCTTCTGATGGCATCAAGCTGTATTTATAAACATCTATAATGGATATCCTCAATTAATTCCTCTCAGGATGTGCAAATTGAAGAACCACTAAAAAATTTTTAGTACCAGACTCCAAAGTTTCCTGTCTAAAGCTCCTTAAAGAAAAGACAAGAACCTAAATTGTAGTCTGTGATTGCAGTTGTGACTGCAGTATTGCCATAACGGTGGTCACTTTCAATACCGCATGAACCTGAGTTTCAACCATATTAGCTTATTTGTTAATATGGTTGCAACTACACTCCTTTGACTTATTTGTTATTACATATATGCTCTTCGGATTCTTCATTATACTCTTAGCTTCTTTAGTCGCATGCATTTCAAAGTACCCCTCTGGAAATGATAATTAAAAATTCAATGCTGACTGTGAACAAAACGCAAGGGGAAAAAAACTGAAAAACCCAAAAAAAGTTGATCAGCTTTCTGTGGCAGTGTCTCTGTTTTCTATAGTGAAAATCTGTTGACTGGGGAACTATGGTTTCCGACCCTCTGGAAAGCATACATTTTTTCTGTCACTAAGACGAGGTATATATATATATATATATATATTTTTTTTTTTTTTTTTTTTCTTTTGGCTCTCTACATTCTCTTCTGCCTACTCAGTGGTTATATTGATAATTTTTTTCTGATTAGTTACTTTTAAAGTTAAATTTCTTAATTTCATTCAAAAATTTTCAGGGTGTTGTGATTTTTATGTTATGCATCAATTAGATTAAAGATTGCATGTGGTCCTAGGACAGCTGTTGAAATCACATGATGCAAATCTAATACAGCATACAGTTGGATTGATGAAGACCAAGATGCCAAAATGAATAATTTCCGATATAGAAAAACAATAACAAAAGAAGGCATATAGATAATTACTAGCAAGTACCACCGATCATTATACTCTAGTAACAAAGAGGTCGTTTGTTATCATGTCACAAGTCATGAGTTTGAACTTTCGTCAAAACATTCGGTAAAATTGTTATTAACTGTACACACGATCGACAAGAGGAGATTAATATTGAAGATAAGAAAGTAAAAAACTAGGCTAGGACACCAAGAGCAAAGGGGGAAAATGGACCCAAACTGAGATCCCTTTACTTGGTGGTATAATTGACTGATCTGCTTGTGGTGGGGCAGCATGGCGAGCTGGGAAAGGAAGCGGTATTTGGTAAGGGAACAAATCGTTACAATAGATTTCTGGCATATGTGGATAGTGGCATATGTGGATAGTGTCTTCATACAAGGACCTGTCATATCAAAAGCAACTGGGAATCTAGGAAGGATAATGTTCAGCATGTGGATTTCTCTTTGGCTAGCTGATGGAAATTTCTCCGCCACTAAAATTCTTTTCTCCTTTCTGGCACAAGGTTGGGATACTTTTGTTGTAATCACTTGGTTCCGTATTCGAGTGTACTTACGAGGTGAAAATCCACAAAATGAAAATGCCTTGATCCTAATTACTTATTACCAAAGCCATCATAATCACTAAAAATCTAAACAGTTTGGCTCAGCAATCTTCTCAGGCTTAATTTGATAAAGAAGAATAAAAGTTCAAGTGGGAATTTGGAGAAGAAAAAAGCCATACCTTTCCGTAGCGATTGCCACGAAGGAGATAGAGAAAAGAGAAGGAGAACCAGACAAGAAGCAAAACCCCAAGTTTCATCCAAGGAAATGCCACTTTTCTATTGACTTCCCCAAGCAAAAGAGGCTCCTTGGTACTCTCCAACACTTCACTCTCATCGCCAGGACCGTCTGTAATAACCAGCCCGTTTTCCATACTTCCACATCCATTTCTCCTCGCCTCCTCCGATTCCAATTTCCAACAGAAAAAACCAGTCTTGCAAGTCTTGAAAGTAGACCAAGCAAGAAAAACAGCAAACCAAACTGTGATAAGCCACTCTGGGAAAACCAGGTTGCATATCACACCAACACTAACTCCCAGCAACATGCATGGTTCTGACAGGAGTGCAATATCATAGTCAACCAAGGTCTTGCCACCATGCTTGGCAATTGTGGTGAATAAGTGACAAATGACATTACCGATGGACCCACCTGTCACCATAAAAGCTGAGAAACTTGATGCTGTTTTGAGGTCTAAGCCTGCCACAATTGTTAGTATTGGAATGAAGAGTCCTCCACCACCAATGCCTCCTGCACTGGACATAGAAGCAGCTATGAAGCAGAAAACTCCTGCTAGCACCATACCAGTTGCTAGCTCCAATTTTGTTCCATGAAATTGTATAGGATTTTTATTCCAATGATCAGTTCTGTTAGGAAACTGATCATTCTCCGGGATATTTGAGATGGGTTGTGTTTGTTTTGCATCATTGGATTGGCTTGAGGCTATAGAAATGGTGAGAGAGAGAGTTATCCATGTCAGGATGATGCTTCTGAGAGTCCTCATTTGCTTGAATTGAAGTTCTTTAGTGGTGTTGGAGATGTGGCAAATGGGTGTTTGTAGGTGTCATTATATGGGGAAGCATGATCGAGAATTAGTGATGAAAAAGACAAAGTACGAAAAAATTTAAGGAAAAAAAATTAGAACCTATTAATAAAAACAGGCTCTTGCACACAGAAAGAGACAAGAATCACAAGATGGGTTAGGTTCTTGTGGATCCCACTCACTTTTTTTCTTTTTTTTTTAACAAAAAAAATATATATTAGGTCTAAATCATATCTTTAAAATTAAATTGGTTTAATGGTCTAACCAATCAATTAATAACTTGAAGTTTAAAGGGATTTAATTTTTTATTTAATAAGATAAAAAAGTAATCCGCATCAAACCGTTTGATCTAATCGACTGACTTGATCTGATCAATGAACCAGTTGATAAGTGTCAAATTTTTTTTTTTTAAAATTGTATATAATTATATTATGTTATTAAGAATACTTATAGAATATATTTAAATATTTTTTAATAACATTTTATTTATTTTTTATATTATATAATAATATTACTTAGGATCTGACTGTTAGATTAATGGTTAGATTATTAATCCGTTGAACCGAATTCTAAATTGAGTCAGAGTCTGGCTTGGGTTTAAAAACTATGGAGCATGCAGGTTAAGCTCTGTGCAAACAAGTATTATACAATATACACCCAATAAATTTTGATAGGGTTAACATAAAAAAAATCATGAACTTTATATACAGCAACAAATGTAATATAAATTTTAAAAAGTAACAACTTACTTTTTTTTTAATATTTAATAACAAATCTAAAATATTATTATTTTTTACAAACATAATCTATCTATTTCGATAATTTGTTAATAAGAATTTATTTATCTTGATAATATGATAATCATATACGTTAGTACTAGTGATACATATTATTATTATATTATCGAAACAAATAAATTTTATTTAAAAAATATTATCGTAAAAAAGAATATTGGTTAACCGTTTGCACATTATAACTTTCATTTCAAAAAAAAAAAAAACAGGCGAAATCTACCAAGGTTGTCAGAACCGGACCGGATTTCCAAGGTTGTCAGAACCGGACCGGTCATCGAACCGAAAACATTAATGGGTCAAGGTTCAACCGGTCGAACCGGTATTTATTAATATATATATTTATAAAAATAATTAAAAAAAATGATACTTATACATCATTATGAAATATTACTTTTTTAATTTTTAAGGATTAAATTGAAAATTTTGATAAATTTAAGACTAAATTGAAAGTTTTGATCAATTTAGGACTAAATTGAAAATTTTAATTAAATTTAAAACTCAAATTATAATTTAAATAAACATTGGATCAAATTATAATTTATAAAACTTTTATACCCGGTTTGAACCGGTTGAACCGAGTCCAATTTTTGACCGGTTTTCACCGGTTTTGACCGGTCCGAATTAAAAGGTAACTGTAGCCATAAACCGGCCCGGACCTTTGGCCGGTCACCGGTTGAACCGGTCGGACCGACCGGTCCGAGCCGGTTTTTACAACATTGAAATCTACATAGGTCCAACCCACCCCGTTTGCCCCCTGTCCGCACCCATCTTCCCAAACTTTCCGCAACTTCTGCTTAAAAAGCAACAAAAATGAAAAATTCAGTTATATTTCTATCGAGATGCAAGCCAATGCTCATTGTAGCCTTTATGGCGCACAAATTGGCTTAATCTCTCTTATACATCAATCAATTTCTAAATTTTGGGTGTGGGGGCATGCTATGTAGACTAGTGATTTTTTTAAATTAAAAAAATCAAAATATACTTGTATTTTCTAGGAATGTATATTCTATTTTTTAAAAAAAAATATATAGATTCTCTTTAAAATTTTTCTTTTATCTATCATAAGGTCGATCGATCCATAATGGTATAAAAGTAATTATTTTTATTTTTATAAATCTCAATCGACCCATAATGGTATAAAAGTAATTATTTTTATTTTTATAAATCTCATACTTTTATTTAAAATTAAAATCTAAGATTTTCAAGATATATGTTTAAATTTATAACTGTTAAGATGTCTCTTGATGAGTTATATGTTAATTTTTTAATTGCATTATTTTGTTTCAAAAATCATAATTTAGCACATTCCTAGATGAATATACAAAAACTAAAAATTTTATTGTATTGTAAAAAAGAATATTGTTCTGGTCAAAAAAAAACAAGCAAAAAAGAATATTGCATCCTCTAAAGGGTAGAATATACCTACTTACAAAAAAAAAAAAAGGAATATACCTCATTTCTCATTATAAAAAAAAAAAAAAGTTGTGCTTGTACTGCAGCTATACTGCACGCCACGCACCCAACATACTAACACCATGTTTGTTTGGCATTTTTTCAAGAGAAAGGAAAAAGAAAAGAAAATTTTAAATTTATTTATTTATTTATTTATTCATTTTCTATCAATCCAAATAACTACATTTTACTTTTTTTCTCACAAATTACTAATTATTTTCTTTCTCGTAACTTTTTAATCATTATTTTTTATCAATTATAATATTATTATTGTTGTATTATTTTTCATTCATTTTTTTTATTTACTTTCTATTCAATTTCTCACTATCTAATCACACCCTAAATGTAAAGCCATGTGTTATATATTGGTAAAGAATTTGATTAAATAAAAAAATAATTTTAAAATAATAATAACAATAATAATATAAAAAAATATATTAACAAAAATATAATGATATAAATAATTTTAAATAATTATAAAGTGATATATATTGTTAAATAATTAAAATTAAATAAAAAATTAAATAAATTATTAAATATTATTAAATAAATATATTATTACTTTGATTTCCTCTAAGTAAATTGGGTATTGGTGCTCAAATAATATAGCCAACCACAATTAAGGACCTCGCCACCAATTACTAGTAAGCGTCATTTTTTAATGAATTTTTCGGAAACAGTATACTTGTTGTCAGGAATATATTGGTAAAGAATACAGGTCATTTATTACGTAGTTTTTGCGAGGATCGGACATCGAGAAATAGAGATAGTGAGTCTCTTGTCAACTGAGAGGGATTCGAATTTCGGTCAGTTCTTACCCTTCTCGTTTTTTTAACGTGGCTTGGCTATTTTTACTACAGCTAAAAAAGGTTTTAGTCAAGATTGGTACTCGTATGTATCCTCAGGATGGTGCATTCGTACAGGAAAAAAAATACAACCACTTGTTGAATTAAGGTAATTGTATTGAATTTTTAAAAATTTTTTTTTTATTTTAATATATATTATGTGAGATTTACGCTTAAAATTTGAAGATAAAAACCATTTAGTTTTATATTTTAAGTTTTTAATTTCTCTGAAAAAATATTTTTCCAAAACATTTCAATGGAGATACATTTAAAATACAATTAATTACATTTTGTAGGCGGAGATGCGACCTCCGGCGTAGAAATGGCTCTCAAAAAGCCTTTTTTTTTTTTTTTTTCGGCTATAATTGCATTTAAATTAACAAATGATATCAAATATGAAAACACCGTTTAGTACCAAATAATTGGTTAATAACAACTAAAAAGCAACATGGTAATAACAAAAAAAAATGAATTAATCACATTTTTTTAAGAAAAAAAAACAAATAAATGAAATTGAAATAAGAAATTTACTTTACTGTTTTTTTTTATTGTTTTATATGTATTGTTACGTAGTGGTATTTTAATACTAATTCTTATATTTTAGTTGTAATTCATCTTTGTCTTTTGGGCTGCACTAATGGGCAGATTAGGAGAAACTTACAATGACGCTGATACTGATCCGGAGTTCCGGACCAAGAGAGGAGGAGCTGGATTTTGCTCACTTAAATCGACTTCTTGTTTTCTAGCTCTTATGTTATTCATCAACTTGGTCCCGAACCAAAACCTTAGCCATTGTTGCCAGCATACAAGAAAATACCCAACCATTTTTCATTTTAGTCTTAAAAATAAATTACAATTAACTGAACATTGCAACAAAACCTGCTATAACCAAGCGTTTAATATCTAATTTCCAATTTGAAAACATAATTATGCGAAAGATTTTTTTACAGATTATTCAAGTTCCTTGCTCCCAGTCAGCAAACCATGGACAAGGCTAGAACACACATTTGACACGGGCGCTCGCCAAATCCACATCTAACAACTCAGACCTTTTTTATGAGAATTTTTTTAGAACATGGGGACACACATGCAAACACAAAATGACTATGTCTCGACATGTTTGAAATACATTTAGAATATGCAAATAATATAAACTTTGATAAAAAAAAAAAAAAAAGAAAGCAATACATATTTTCAATTAAGGTGAAAAAAAAGCAGAGTCGGTGAGAACAATAAAGCTCAAATAAAACAATTTGCGAAATAGAATTATCTATAGATTAATAATGTAGGCGTGTCGCTATTTTAACTTTTAGTTTGACGTGTGATCATGCATACCCAATAGAACTTTTTTTTTTCCTTTTAACAATAGCAAAGGTGTATTGCATATATTGGTTACTGTACTTATAACTTGAGGTCGATCTTATTTGACTGTTATGTTCCCTTTCAACCAACTTCCATTAAAATAAATTCATCACCCGAATACTGATAAACTCGTATGTATAATAACGATTGTCAAATTTGAAATCCACAGCATATTCAATTCTTAATGTGAGCATCTAGCACATTAACTAGGAGAGAGTCATGCTTACAGAGATTTGAAATTAGGTAACTAATATAAAATATATGTCAATTTATCACTGAATTAACATCTCGAGTGGTATATAGTAGAGCTATTAATATGACTCAAGGATGTTTTTTAATGTCATGGTCGATGCCAAGTATATATATTACGGTCGCTTTCACGTTCTATTCGCGTTCTTTTTTTTTTTTTTTTTTTTTAAGAGTTGATGCGTCCACTTGTTTTAGTTTATACATCATAGCTACTAAAACAATGTGCTATATATTAAGTGGTGGAATTATTCATAAGCATGAGGGAAATCTATAATAAACTAATACATAATCTACTTAAATATTGCAGGATCAAGTTGTTTAGTCATACAAAATCTAATGCATAATCTACTCGGTTTCATCATTTTCTCATTACTTCCACCATCGGTTCAATGTGTTTTTTAGCTGTTTAATTCTCCCCTGGTTTCACGAAAAAGCGCTTTTGGCTAAAATTTGTAGCATCCACATGTGAACAATGTTTTTTTTTTTTTTTTTGGTTTAGCTCGAGCGTGGAGGGAAATTTAACGAATAATAATTTGGCTTCGGCTTCGAACTCCAGATCTCAATCATGTGTCGTCGTAAAATTTTTGTTGTTAACAGGACCTTATTGTTGTATTTACTACTCTCAATTATTTTCATTACTACATGGAAAAATGCTACATAGAATTAAGCAAGCAAGCAAATAGATTAAGCTCGAGCCGAGCAAGGACATGATGTAAAGCTGCAGGTTTATAAGAGGCATGTGCTGTCAAAATGGGAAAAGGACTTGAAGCAGTTCAGGCAAGAAAGCAATAACAAAGTGGGGCTTGAGTGGTTTTTCGCGAAATGCACATCAATCATCCATAATGCTCCATTAAACTAAGAATGAATTGGCAGCAGCCAACCAGCTGTTTCAAAACATTCAGCGCAGCTATTATCCACTTGATCTTTTGATTTATTATTTTGTGTTAAAAATTGAAAAATACAGGTAGCGTTCTATAATTTTATAAAGATACATTGTGACTCTGTACCTATGTGACACAAATAGATTATTATAATATTATTTGTGTTTAAAAATGAGTTGTAGGTTTAATCCCACCCACTTAACTTTAGTAGAATTTAATTTTAGAATCTCTTACTTGAAATCAAATCCTTCAAACCAGCTGAACTATGTCAGGATTATCCTCATGTTTTAATGGGTTATCAGTAATCTCGTTAGGTATCCAAGTTTAGGTTTGAAAAAAGAAAGTGCAGTCCTTGTAATCTGCATATGGAACATGAGACAAATCCGGAAGTGACAAACATCTGTCCAAAAAGTGGAAACGAGACAAGAAAGACACTGTTGGCAATTGTAATTTGTGCTCTCTGTCAGGCAGTGTTAGGTGCCCTTTCAAATTCATCTCATTGATCTTCTAGATAACTTTCACTGTCATATAATTCTTTATAATATAAAGGAGTGATTTAGGCTAGATTTGAAAAATTTTTAACTTAAAACGTAATTTATTAGGTTAAATGCATTAAACTCACGGTGATTTTATTGTTTTATTTTTTTTTATCTCTCTGCAGTTTTAATTTACGCATTAAGTATTCAATTTTTACAATTCTAAGCAATTTATTAAATTTATTAATAAAAATTAGCTAAAATTAAGTTGTTTTGTGAATGTATAAATTTCATTATATTTTTCGCTTAGAAGTTGATTATAGAATTTGTTTTAAATATCTTTATATGAGCAATTTACTGAAAGTAATAAAGACTATAAAGGGTATAATGTAGAATATAATTTAAGTATGTACCGAAACTCAATTTAAAAGATATTTGACACATATAAATAATTTTAATCGAGAAATAAAAGTTAATAATTACAAAAATCTCTCCCTGGTATTTACTCGTGAGAGCTCTCTTTCTACTCTTTGCATTGCACTCTTAGTGATTGAGTTTTGTCTCCCCTGTGGAGCCTTTCAATTCAAATTTCAATTTCAATTGTGATTCCTTACATTCCTACAAGATTCTCGATTGGCTTCATGTCCCAAGCTATGGAGAACCAAGAAACTATACAAGAAGACTTGGAGGACGTCATCGTCCTTTTGTAGGAAGGTGATACTGATCTTATGCCATCCACAAAGGGTTTCAATTTTATTTGTAGCCTCTGGTCCAGAAAATCGTTAAATTTATGTGCCTTCCTGACCGCCATCCAACTGGCTTGGAAACCAAAGAAGGAGTTGGATGCAAGAGAGTTGAAGTCGAATCAGTTTTACTTTCACTTTCAAGTGCAGCCAATAGGCAGTTTGTGCTGGATAATGGGCCATGGTTTTTTGACAAGCACGTACTCTTACTGTAGGAACTAACAGGGGATGAGCAACCTTCAAAAATTAATTTGTTCTGGACTTACTTCTAGGTTTGGGCATATGATCTCCCCATAAAGTCTATGACAAGGGCCTCAGCAATTGTTTTGGGTAATAAGATTGGCTCTTTTGTTGCGGTGGATGAGGATGGAATTGGAAGTTGGTGGAGATATCTGCATTTTTGTGTGCGCTTTGATGTGCGCAACCCTCTCTTCCATGGTGCCAAGATTAAACAGAATTTGGGTGAGGTATCATGGATTCCTTTAGAAAATATGAGTAGTTACTGAATTTTTGTTATTGTTGCAGTTGTTTAGGGCATGTTTTCAAGGATTGTGAGCTGTTTGAAACCCCTGAGGGCGATGGGGCTCAGCTTGGAGTAATCCCTCCTTTCCCCTTTAGCCGCTCATTGCGGGCTTCTCTTTACAAACGCCCGGTCATAAGGTCAGAAGGTGTGGAGTCTAATCACATTAGAAAACCTATGTATTCATTGAGAAGATTCAACCTACAGTAGGGGAAATCATCACAAACCAACGGCTGGAAGTTGGCTGATGGTGAGGGTGCTTTCAGGGCAAGGCCGCTAGGCAGGGACGGATTCAGGAAAAATTTTCAAGGGGGACAAATTATTTATGGAGTAAAAAGAATAATAATATTCATATATATATGATGAAAAATTAAAAAATTGTATAATTATTTTAAATAATAAATATTATAATTATATATACGAGTTTTAATATTTTTAATTTATTTATTTATAATCAAATATATTTTCATATAAATAATTATTTATTTAATCATTTACTTCTGTTGTGATTATGCAATATATTATTTATAATATTTATCATAAAAATATATTTTTTGTACCGTAACTATTGTAATCAATAAAATTAAAGTCAATTTTACAAATAAATATGTGTAGATCTACAATGTGTTTTTAGATATATCATTAATGTCCATTTATAACAATTAGTTTTATTATAAGATAAAATATTTTTAAAACTGAATATAAAAATTAAAAATATTATTCAAATAATTTTGAAAATAAATAGAAATAAATTAATGAAACCATTTTTTTATTTTTTATTTTTGTTAACAATGCAATTGGGAAGGTGAAAAAAGAATGTTCATTCAAAAGTCTTAATAAAGAAAAAAAAATTAAGAGCAATCCAACCTTTAAAAAAAAAAAAAAACAAAAAGGAAAAGCTTCAGTCAAACATATAAAGGAAGCTAAAATAAAAAGCGACATCAGTTAAACTGGAAAAAAAAAAAAAAAAAAGCAACATTAGTTAAGCCAGGGAAAAAAGAAAAACTAAATTAAGCATAAAAATGCGTTGGGCAAGGTTCGAACCGCGGACTAATGAGGGTTGCAAAGCACACTTGCCACTAGACTACACTGCACCATCTACTACAATTTTCATTAATTTATACTAATTTAAAAAAAGTTAGGGCAGCAACTATCCCTAATCCTTCATTGGATCCGTCCCTGCCGCTACTTGTGGATCCAAAAAATACCATTCACATTCAATGCCTGGATTTTTTGGACTCTATTGATGCTAATTTTGAATCCTGCCGGATTAATGAACGTGATTTACGAAAGGCTACAGATTCATCTAGAAGTAACGGCCCTTCTCAAATATAGAAGCCGTTAAAAAGTGCTTCTATTGCGCACAAATCAGGAGTGATTTCCTCCAGTGACATGCCTGCTCTTATGGTACAGCCGAATCAAGACTCATACTCTTTTCTTGTTGTGCAATCCTTTCCCAGTCAGCATAATATACAACACACGACTTCAATGGGGCCAGCTATACAGAGTCCTAACTTCCACGTTGGAAACATCTTTCCTGTCACTGTGGCTGACGTGGCAAGTACTAAGGTAGGCCCTGAAAAGTTACTAAAAGCCACAACTACTGATTTTGTCGTGATTACATCCTCTACAGGCAGCATCAAACCGTTGTGGGTAAAGAAAAGGGCTCAGCAGATGTCGTTGATCAACCTTCTCAAGCTTCTTGCTTGGCGCTTGATTGATACCGTGTTCTCAAAGACTAGCCTCAGAAGAGTTACCAGGAAGGGTGGTCAGTTCTCAATGGGTCAATATGCATCAGTCATGGGAAAGAGGAAGATCTCCCCTCAATTCGAAGTAGATGATGTTGCACCTTGTCTCGATAATCAGAAGAAAGCTAAGAAGAGCACTGAAGTATGTGTTTCAGATGGTATTTCCTTTGTATCGGTGGAGGCTGCGGGGCAGTCATGCTGGCAACCATGATGCTTTTAAGCTAGAATTGCTGAGCGTTGGGGATACCTCGCGCAGTTAATAGAGTATGAAAGCTATTGAAGCTTCAAATCCCTGGCCTTGTTTTCCTGATGGAGACAAGTCTTAAGTTATCTGAAGCTGACGGTGTGAAGTGCAGTTTGAAATTCAAGAATGGTGTGTTGATGTAGAAATTGCGTCACCGGAAATTGAAAGGTTGCTTCAAGTCGTGTATCTAAATGCCACTCTCCTTAAGGCAAAATTCGCCCTCACTAAATTGCAACAGAGGTATAATGCGAACTCCCTCACAGGATAAAATGAAGCACACTAGACTGCAGGTTGCAATACTGAAATCGAGCCCTCGAGAAATTGTTGTACTTTCTAAAATTGCCCACAGATTATCTATTTATATTTCTGCAGCAATATAGTAGATAATAGAATCCTTTTATTGAGAAAGAATGAATAATTAAGTGGGGAGGACGAGAGAAGATATTTCTTACTTTTCTGTCTCGGTCGAACTCTCATATTTATACAGAAACTCGCGCCATTTTATCAACTGATGCGCCTTGTTCAGACGGTTAGCATTTTGGCGGTTAACTGATGGGTCATGAGTTCGAAACTCAATGGGCGCGCCTTTTGCCATTTTCTGGCAATAATTTAGATATATAATAAATAAATTGGCACCTAAGAATGGTTAATAAACCCCTTCAGTCCAGATGGAAAAGGACCGAGCCTTTTCTATGCCGCACCCGAGTTCAAGCTCCAAGAGTCGCGACTTTCTCCATTTTTCTGGAATTTTCCAATTTCTGTATATATGGCTGTTGCATCCATAAACTGTCATATAATTGCTTCAGTCCAAGCGGTTGAGAGCGTGCCTTTCCACGCGCGCCTCCCGGGTTCAAAACCCAACAGCCACAAACTTTCATTTTTATTTTCATTTTGAAAATCTCCAACAATCCCCCACCATTTTCAAAATTTGAAAATATAAAAGATTCTCAACAATTCAGGAAGTCATTTGCATAAGTAGAGGTGTCTTACAGATTGAACCTTACATAGTGAAATATGCATTACAACAAGTCTGAATAATATGGTAGACAAGCTTTGAACCAACTATTCTTTTTGACAAGCTGTAGAAATATTCCACACAAATGACTGTACAACATTATACTTCTCTTTTTAAGTATATGACACATTAAAGGCCATTGTGTCCATATCCTTTTCATGAACGTTTAAAAGCCAAGCCCTTTAGCTTATTGGAACGGCCTACACATTCCACGTTCACATAGGCAGACTAGGGCTCCCGCCTTAAAGCACCCTTTCAAGCCTGTTAAGAGCTTTAAAAGCTCATCCTCCCAATTAACTGCGGGTACCAAGCACTATGAACACCTGGGATGAAGATAATCATTTATAGTGCTTCAATCACTCTAATGATGTACTTTGACTCATTGAACTCAAGACTTGATGTCGTATCAAGCGTTGAGTCGAGTTTCCATCATGGGTGATAATTATGTATGGGCTTGAGACCCATCCCTTTTGATGTCTTGGTTACCAAGTCTCTTGTCAATCCTTTTGTTAAAGGATCAGCCATGTTTTGACTTGACATTACAAAATCAACGGTGATCACTCCATTTGTAATCAAGTCTCTCACATAACTGTGTCTAAGTCCAATGTGTCTAGACTTACCATTATACACTTGACTGTATGCTCTTGCCAGAGTTGCTGCACTGTCACAGTGTATACAAATTGGTGCTATCGGCTTTTGCCATAAAGGAATTTCATAAAGTAAATTCCTTAGCCACTCTGCTTCTTTACTCACTGAAGCTAGTGCTATTAATTCTGCAGCCATTGTGGAATCTGCTATGCAAGTTTGTTTCTTGGAACCCCAAGAAATTGCACCCCCTCCAAGCATAAAGATCCACCCACTAGTAGATGAATGATCCTCTTTATTAGTGATCCAACTGGCATCTGAGTATCCTTCTAATACAGAAGGCCAACCTGTATAGCTTATGCCATAATCCTTTGTTTTCTTTAGGTACTTTAGGATTCTGTTTACTCCATGCCAGTGCATGCCACTAGGATTACTAGTGTACCTACTCATTTTGCCAACTGCAAAGGCAATGTCTGGTCTTGTACATGTCCTTGCGTACATCAAACATCCAATCACTCTAGCATATTCCAATTGTAATACTGGACTTCCAACATTTCTAGTAAAATTCATGTTGGGATCAAATGGGGTAGAGACAGGAGTACAGTTTGAATGATTGAACTTATTAAGGACTTTCTCAATATAATACGATTGGGTAAGCATTATACCCTTTTGATCTCGCAATATTCTTATTCCCAAAATAAGATCTGCCTCACCCATATCTTTCATATCGAAATTATTCGATAGAAACCTTTTGGTGACTTCAACCTGTTCTAAGTCAGTCCCAAAGATTAACATATCATCCACATACAAACAAATAATGACACCTTTTCCTTTTATGAACTTGCTATAAACACATTTGTCAGATTCGTTAATCTTGAACCCATTAGCAAGTACAACCTGATCAAATTTTTGGTGCCATTGTTTAGGTGCTTGTTTTAATCCATATAAGGACTTAACAAGTTTACACACCTTTTTCTCTTGACCAGGTACCACAAAACCCTCAGGTTGTTCCATATACACCTCTTCTTCTAATTCACCATTTAGAAATGTTGTTTTGACATCCATTTGATGGATGATTAGGCTATGGATTGAAGCAAGTGCAATAAGCAACCTGATTGTGGCAATTCTAGCCACTGGTGAATATGTATCGAAATAATCGACACCTTCCTTTTGTGTAAATCCTTTTGCAACCAGCCTAGCTTTAAACTTATCAATGGTTCCATCGACCTTCATTTTCCTTTTGAAAATCCATTTACATCCAATTGGCGTAGAGCCAGGTGGGAGGTCTACCAATTTCCAGGTCTTATTACCCATAATTGAGTCCATTTCATCGTTTATTGCTTCCTTCCAAAACATAAAATCTTGTGATTTCATTGCTTCATCAAATGTTTTGGGATCATCTTCAATGTTGAAGCAATAGGGAATTTGTCTACTCATTGAGTCTCTTGTTCCTTCAATTAGAAACATAAAGAAGTCAGACCCGTAAGTCTTTTCTTTCTTTTTTCTTTTGCTCCTACGAAGTTCTATGACTTCATCACTTTCATTCTTATTTTCCAATGCATCATTTCCTTGGTTTGGATCTTGTTTATGTTCTAGAACTTTAGGAATTGAAATGAACCTTTGTTCATCAAAGATAGCATCCCTCGATTCAATGATTGTATTAACAAATATAAAGTTATTATGTTCTACAACCATAAATCGATAGGCCTTGCTATTATGTGCATATCCTAAGAAAATGCACTCAATTCCCCTTTCACCCAACTTTTTCTTTTTGGGTTCAGGAATTCTAACAATAGCTCTACAGCCCCAAACCCTTAAGTAATTAAGGTTTGGCTTCCTTTTATTCCAGAACTCATAAGAGGTCGTTTTATTCCTTTTTGTCGGAACTCTATTTAAAATATGGCATGCTGTAAGTAATGCCTCACCCCAAAAACCTTGGCTTAAGCCTGAATTTGATAACATGGCATTGACCATTTCCATCAACGTTCGATTTTTGCGTTCGGCAACACCATTTTGTTGTGGTGTGTAAGGAGCAGTTGTTTGATGAATGATTCCCATAGACTCAAATAATGTAGTGTCATATTACTCTCCTCCTCTATCAGATCGTAAACATTTAATAACAGATTCACATTGCAATTCAACTTCAGTTTTATAAACTTTGAATCTTTCAAGAACTTCATTTTTAGTATGCAATAAATAAATATGACAAAATCTAGAGTAATCATCAATGAATGTCACAAAATATCGCATTCCTCCTAGTGTGGGTGTGCTATGCAAATCACATACATCACTATGTATTAGTTCTAACAGATTTGAAGTTCTTTGAATACTTTGATGTGCACTTCGAGTTATTTTTGTTAACATGCATGTTGTGCATTTATTATCATTTGTTTCAATATGAGGCAATAGATTCAATTTAACCATATCATGCAATCTTCTATAATTTACATGTCCTAATCTTTCATGCCATAAAGAAGAGTCCTCAACAATGTAAGTAGAAACATTATTATTATTATTAGCAACAACATTGAGTTTGAACATTCCATCACAAAGATAACCTTTTCCCACAAACACACCTCCTTTAGAGAGGACAAAATTATAAGCCTCAAATACAAGTTTGAACCCATATTTGTTTAAAAGACTACCCGAAACCAGATTCTTCCTAACTTCTGGGACATAATACACATTTGTAAGAGTAATGACTTTTCCAGAAGTGAAGTTTAATTCTATTTCCCCAACTCCCATAACAGGAACTGTAGTAGAATTTCCCATATACACAACAGTGCCATCATTTACTGGTTTCACAAATTTGAAGAGACTTTTGTTCTTGCAAACGTGTCGGGTAGCACCAGAATCAATCCACCATGCAATGTCATCTTCAACTACATTAACCTCTGTGATCATAGCAACCATTTTCTCATTTATTGCTCCCGAAGATGCATTCTTTCCTTTTTCCTTTTTGAAGAGACGACATTCATATTTGTAGTGCCCATTCTTGTGACAAAAATGACATTTCCCTTTTTTCTTTTGCCTTTTGTCTTTCCTTTTGTCATCATTGGATTGACCCTTCCTCTTATTAGAGGACTTGCTTGATTGTCCTTCCTCAACCACATGCACTTTGGAAACATGAGAGTCTTGCTCTTTGTTATCTTCTTGCATACGAAACTCTTCTTCTACACGAAGATGGTTTGCAAGGCTTTCAAGAGTTATATCCTCAGTTCTATGTTTGAGGCTTCTCTTGAAATCTTTCCAAGAAGGAGGCAACTTGTCTATAATGGAACTCACAACAATAGTTTCATCCATAGACATTTTGTGTTGTGAAAAATGATTCAATGTTCTCTCAATCTCAGCAAATTGTTCCATCACTAGTCTACCATCTATCATCTTATAATTGTTAAATTTAGAGACAAGAAATTTCTTACTTGTTGCATCCTCTTGCATGTATTTTGCCTCTAACCTCTCCCAAAGTTCTCTTGCAGTTTGAAAGTTGTAGTAGACATCAAATAGTGCATCGCTCATAGCATTCAGAATATGACCCCTTGCGATCTCATCATCGGTATACCATTTTTGCCTCTTTCGAATGTCATCAACTGTTTCATTGTCTGTCTCCTCTGGTCTTGTAGTTGTAAGAACATAAGCCACTTGAAGTGATACCAACAAAAAGTGAACCCTCTTTTGCCATCTTATGAAATTTCCTCCATCAAATCTCTCTAATTTCACAAAGTTTGAAGCCAACTCTTTCAAAGTACCAGCCATGATAAAAGCAACAAGAGAAATACAAAATAATTTTGCCTTAAGATTGTTGATGTAGAAATTGCGTCACCGGAAATTGAAAGGTTGCTTCAAGTCGTGTATCTAAATGTCACTCTCCTTAAGGCAAAATTCGCCCTCACTAAATTGCAACAGAGGTATAATGCGAACTCTCTCACAGGATAAAATGAAGCACACTAGACTGCAGGTTGCAATACTGAAATCGAGCCCTCGAGAAATTGTTGTACTTTCTAAAATTGCCCACAGATTATCTATTTATATTTCTGCAGCAATATAGTAGATAATAGAATCCTTTTATTGAGAAAGAATGAATAATTAAGTGGGGAGGACGAGAGAAGATATTTCTTACTTTTCTGTCTCGGTCGAACTCTCATATTTATACAGAAACTCGCGCCATTTTATCAACTGATGCGCCTTGTTCAGACGGTTAGCATTTTGGCGGTTAACTGATGGGTCATGAGTTCGAAACTCAATGGGCGCGCCTTTTGCCATTTTCTGGCAATAATTTAGATATATAATAAATAAATTGGCACCTAAGAATGGTTAATAAACCCCTTCAGTCCAGATGGAAAAGGACCGAGCCTTTTCTATGCCGCACCCGAGTTCAAGCTCCAAGAGTCGCGACTTTCTCCATTTTTCTGGAATTTTCCAATTTCTGTATATATGGCTGTTGCATCCATAAACTGTCATATAATTGCTTCAGTCCAAGCGGTTGAGAGCGTGCCTTTCCACGCGCGCCTCCCGGGTTCAAAACCCAACAGCCACAAACTTTCATTTTTATTTTCATTTTGAAAATCTCCAACATGGTGTGTTCGTGGATTGTGAAGGTGTTGGAAAAAAGAGAGCTGGGGGCTTCGCCTTACTCTAGAATGAGCCGTTATCAATATCTTTGCCATCGATGTCTCTATATCGCATTGATGTCTTGGTTACTGATATGAAATTTGATTGCTCATAGAGGTTGTTGGACATATATGGGCGGCCCCGTGATGATGAAAAATATAAAACTTGGAAGCTGCTTAAAAATTTGGGTGCATCCTCCCATGGTCCATGGTTATGTGGGGGTGATATTAATGAAATAAGGTATGCTTTCAAGAAAAAAGGAGGAAGATTGTGTCCTACAAAGCTTATGTCCATGTATCAAGACACCATTAATTTTTGTGAATTTTCAAAAGTTCCTTTTTTGGGATCTGAGTTTACTTGGACTAATGAGCGTAAAGAAGATGAGAATGTGCAGGAAAGATTAAATAGATTTTTTTGCAAATACACATTTCTTTGATCTTTATCCTGACATGGTGTTGTATCACCACCCCAAATTCGGCTCCGATCATTTGGTTTTGGTGATTTAGCTGGATAAGTCCTTGAGCATCCTGTCCAATCAACGACAGCCTTTCAGATTTGAGCAAATATGGCTAAGAGATCCAGGCTGTGAGGCTACAGTGGCAAAGTCATGGTTGTCCTATAATGAGTCAACGGGCAACAATGATATTATGAAAAGAATTAGGACTTGTGGCAAAGTTTTAAATATATGGGGCAGGACATCTTTTGGAAACGTGACTTCAGAGCTGAAATGCCTCCAAGACCAGCAAAGGTTGATAGAGTAAGAACTTCTAACTACGGACAATATTGATGCCCTTCGCAGACTGCAATTTGACATAGATGAGCTGTTGTGACGCCAGAGGTTATGTGGGCTCAAAGATCCTATGCCACATGGCTAAGGGAAGGGGATAAGAGCACAAAGTTTTTCCATCTTACGGCATCCCAGCAAAGAAGGCACAATGCAATTCGTCGTCTCATTGATGATGATAGTAGTGTCTTCACGGATGAAGCTAGAATTGGGGTTGTCTCATTTTTTTTTTTTCAAAAATCTCTTTACTTCCCATGGCAGGATGGTTGTAGAGCTGGTGTAGGGCTGTGTACCTAGCCGGGTAACATCTGAAATGAATCAATCACTAAGTCACTCGTTCAAGGAAGAAAAAGCGACTTTAGCCCTCAAACAAATGCACCCTTCAAAAGCCCCAGGTCCTGATGGTCTGCCTGCAACATTTTACCAATCCTTTTGGCACATTGTTGGTGCAGATGTGGTCAGGAGTGTGCTTGGGATTCTTAATAACGGCGATGACTCGAGTCCTCTTAATTATACCTTGGTGGTGCTCGTTCCGAAAGTATCCTCTCCTAAATTGTGGAAAGATTTTCGTCTCATAAGCCTTTGTAACATGATTATGAAGCTTGTCACTAAGTGCATTGCCAACAGGCTAAAGCTCATTCTTCCACATATTACATCAAAGAACCGAAGTGCTGTTGTGCCTGACAGATTAATCACGGCTAATGCTTTGATAGCTTATGAAGCTTTTAATGCTCTGCAGCCCATGTTTTTAGGAAAGAAAGGTTCTATGGCTCTAAAATTGGACATGAGCAAGGCATATGATAAGATAGAGTGGTCTTTTTTGAAGGTAATCATGCTAAAGATGGATTTTAGTCCTAAATAGGTTAGCCTTCTTATGAGATGTGTTTCCACGGTCACTTACTCTTTACTTGTTAATTCAGTTCAGCAGCAAGTGTTTACACCATCGAGTGGGTGGAGGCAGGGGGACCCCATTTCCCCTTACCTATTTATCCTATGTGCAGAAGGTTTCTCAACTCCACTCAATTCTACCACCTTCTAGGGGTGGTTGCATGGTCTCCAGATTTGTAGACAGGCTCTAGTGATTTCTCACTTGTTTTTTTTGAAAATGATAGCCTTATCTTCTCGGCTACTTCTATGGAAGATTGTCAAGCTCTTTTGGAGTTCTCTCAACATATGAATATGCCTTTGGTCAACAGGTAAACCTTGACAGAACAGAGCTCCTCTTCAGCCAGAATGTGCCTCTAGAAGTAGGAAATGCAATTCAAGATTGTCTTCTACTAACGGCAGTGAGGAGTCCTCAAAAGTACCTAGGTTTATCCATGGGTATTGGACACTCAAAGAGGAGAGCCTTCATTATTATTCTTGATAGAATTTGTAAGAGGCCATAGGGTTGAAAGGAGAGCTTATTGTCAAAAGCTGGGAGAGAAGTTTTGGTTAAGACTGTTGTGCAGTCTATTCCCACTTATTATATGAGTTGCTTTGCACTGCGTGAATTTTTTGTGCAGAGTTGGCCACTCTTGCTAACAAATTTCGGCGGTGAAGTATTGGGGATGTACGGAAAATGCATTGGGCATCGTGAGAGCGTCTCTCTAAACCCACAAGGTTTGGAGGGTTGGGGTTTCGCGATTTTCATACCTTTAATTTGGCAATGTTGGGAAAGCAAACACAGAGGCTAGTTACAAATGAGGATTCTCTTCTGGCACAAGTTTTCAAAGCTTGTTATTACCCAAATTCAAATTTTCTAGAGGCTGAGTTGGGTGTTGCCCCTAGTTTCACTTGGAGCAATATTCTCTCGTCAAGAGCTCTTCTGGTTAAGGGTCTAAAATGGTGTGTCAGTATTGAGGAGAAGGTACATATGTGGTCTGACCCGTGGTTGCCTCTTCAAAATGGTTTCCGTCCACTCACACCATGTTTGGTCTTGGAATCGGATTTGGTTTTACGTTTAATTGATTGGGATCGTCGATGGTGGTATGAGGGTATGGTTAGACATTGTTTTAATCCCCCATAATGTGAACAAATTCTCGCCATCCCTCTGAGCTTCAGGAGAGTGGAGGATAGATTATTGTGGCATTATGGGCACAGTGGGCAATATTCAGTGAGGAGTGCATATAGATTGGCTTTGAGCTCCTCCCCTAATCCTGGCCCATCCAATTCCTCCTCTAATGATGGTTGAAATTTTTTTTGGAATGCGGTTTTGAGGCTTGCTATCCCAGGGAAGGTCAAACACCTGGACTAGAGAGCGTGCAAATACTTCCTCCCAACTGGGAAGAATTTGATGAAATGTGGGGCTGTTTGTCAATGGTTCTTGTGCTTTTTGTGGGTGTGTTGAGGAATGCGTTGTTCATGCTTTAGTTTCATGTCCTCGATTAGCTTTGATTTGGTTTGCTTCTCCTTTGGGATTCCATGTGCAAGATTCCCATCCTTCGGGCTTGACTGAATGGCTACGGAATATCCTTGACTCTGAGGTATGTGAAGTGAAAGAATTAACGACAATGATATTATGGGCTATTTGGAGGTGCCATAATTTGCGAGTGATGCAAAATAAATTGGTTGAGCCTCTACGGGTAGTCCAAATGGCCTTGAGATTATATAAGGACTTCAAGAAGATGCAGCTCTCGCCTGTTCTAGATGTGCGGCTGAAACAAACTCCTTGTGGTGCCCACCTAGTGAGAATATTATGAAGCTGGACGTTGATGCGGCTGTGGAACAAGAATGTGGGGGGATTGGTGTGATTGTTAGAGGCTAGGATGGGGTGCTGAGATTTATCATTACTTGTTCTATACTGGGTTGCTACCAGCCTGAGATAATAGAACTCCTTGCAATACGGTTTGCTGTCTCAAATGCGATACAATTGTCCATTGATCATATCCATGTGGAGACAGATTGCCTACTTGCCCAACAACTCATTTCTTCATGTGGGAAGGATCAGTCAGATGGTGGTCTCATAGCTGGCGATATCATGTCCTTGGTGTCTAACTCTTCTAGCTTCACCATTTCTCATGTTAAGAGGGCATGTAATGCTGTTGCTAATTTCCTTATCTTCGAGAGAAGAGATTACGTGGGATCTTGTTAATCTTTCTAACTTAATTCCTATCTTATGTCATGATGTACTTGGTTTAACTCTACAAATGGATATTACATTTCTTCTCCAAAAAAAAAAAAAAAAAACAATTGCAAAGAGATGTAATCTGGCTAATTTTTATTAATAAATTTAACAGGATCTTAGCTAATAGGATAAATTGTAAAAATTGAAAACCATCAAAAAGTTTTGATGCTTCAATTAAAATTATAGGAGAGACTAAAATGTAAAACAACCAAATTTCAGAAAAGTTTAATGCATTTAATCCTAATTTATTAGATGTGAAACTAAACTTAGTTTGTTATATTTTAATCGGGGACACCTCAACTAAATTGCAAAAGATTCAAACACAAGAAGTTTGGGTAATTTAATCTTTGATCGTTAATTTACTATAATTTTCTTCCCTTTTTGGGGTTTGAGATCGGTAATATTGAATCATCTGAGGTGATAGTTCAGTAATAAGTTAGCATATATTTCCACACGGTGAAATCCAGATTTCAGTCTTAGTACATGTATCCTCTCCTACCAAAATATTAGGTTTCACTTGCGAATAATAGGTATGATGTGACGTCTGTTATAAACTCAATAATCACTGCAGTCTGTTGTAGAAGAGACTCACTCGACATCAATAGTGCTTAGATAATGAATCTATCCTTGTGGAGATGATTGAATGAGGTAGGTGAAAACAGAGATATTCCGAGTATCGGTCCACAGATGTGATGACTGATATATCAACGATATATATATTTTTTTGCAGTAATATTGAACACAAAGTCCGAAGTTAACAAAGTTAATTTATAATATAGTAGAATGACGGAAAAATTTGTATATAACTGACCTAATTAAAATCAAAATTACAGTTTATCATAATACGGTCTATGTAACAATATTGTCTCCAAATTTGACAGATACATTAAACAGAGAAATAGAAGAAAATTATGGGCAGATACGAGTTGCTCGTTGAATGCTTTTATAACGGCCGCTTTTTTATCCAATCACTAATTTTTCTTGCACTTGTGGGTGGATGTTTTTGTTTTTGAGCTTGTTTAGAGTGATGAATACAGCCACGAAATAGTAATATTATAATTTATTCAGCTACATTTTTTTCTCTTAATTCTTTGGTAGCAGAACTTATTGGAAAATTTGCAGCAAAAGAAAAAAAAAAGAACTTATTGGGAAATATTGATAAATTATTTAATGACATTTAATTTTAAGCTATCCCAAAAACTATGTACCCAAAATTATAATTATATAATAATAATAATCACATTAACAACTTAATAACTCGGTAATTGTGGTTTGCAAATGGGCTACATAGACACAAATCGATCTATTAGTACACACAAAATATTTTATTTTACATTGATAATATTTTATACAACATAAAAAACCTTACATTAATATCTACTATTTTAATAGTAATCTATTGTACAAAATTCTATTTTAATATCTACAATAAAAGATTATTTATATAGTATAAAACATTTTACATAAATTATAAAATATTTTTGTACTCATTTGCGTACATGAGATTTCTGTATTTCCCTTATAGTTTATGATCTTTAAAAAAAAAAAAATATTACATATAGATTATATTACTTTGTTTGATTGATCAAGAGTCACCTGGATGGTTTTTTTTCTTTTTTTTTTGACCGAGTCACCTGTATGGTTACAGGTTCTGACCTGCTAAACATGTGCACGAGAATATATTAATTTAATGACATACAAAGAATCTCAGGAGTCGGTAATGTCTATAGCAGAGGCTTAAACACATGTACAATTTTTGGAGATTTCTAATTTAATTTTTTTTTTAAATAAGTGTTATTTACTCATAATTTTACACCACACAATAAGTGAGATTTATTTAAATAAAAAAATAAAAAATAATATTTAAATATTATTAAATCATAAATTAATTTTACCCATAAAAAAAAAATAAAATTAGTAAATACCAAAACTTTATTGCTTGTCCATATCTGGTATTTCTTTGTTGTAGACTTGTAAACTTCGCTGTTAGTTAACTGCCGTTCCACGAAGTCCTCACGGTCATGAGAATTAGGTAGCCATTTTTGGAAAGCAAACCTGTTTGCACATACATTGGCATGGTAGTTTGTGTTCTGTCTTAATGTCAATTTTTTAAAGCACCAAAAAATTTCCAGTTTATCAAGTATAGTGGCATATGAGGTCCAATAGAATTGAGTTTTAGCTGAGATAGGTTCACCTCCTAAGTCTTTTGAAGTTGTTTGTCTAAGAAAAACACAGGTTGTCTAGAAATGTGCGTGTGGACGGTACGAGGCAGAGATGGAGATCTCCATTGCCCGGTAGGATGGGGATGTGATCAAAATTTCATACCCGCTAGAGATGAAAACATGGACGAGAATGAGATTAATAAACGAGTACAAGGAATGGGAAGACTATTCTCGTCCCTGACCTGCCATTGCCAATAAACGAGCATACTAACAATAATTTAACTAAAGATAACTAAATCATAGTTTTGAAATTAGTTGAGGAGTTGTAAGAGCTAATTACCTTGACATATTAAGTGGATTTCTAACATTTTTGATGCAGATATTTTTCACAAAATAAAATTGAATTGGGTTGTGCAGTAAATTAGCAAACTACCACAGTAAAACTATTCTATGACCCCTTTATTCCATTTTTTGTTGAGAAAGATGACACAAAATAATTTTATAACAATACCTAAGCAATGAAATTAAATATAAAAACATAAGATGATAGCAGCGTTGTTCATTTTATTTAAACAAGTGATGACAGTGTCTTTTTTTTTAGATAATAAATAGGGAGCATTTTACTTAAGCAAATAAGTAACTTTTTATAATTCGATTGGCAAGCTCGTCTTATGAGGATTATGAGATAGAATTACTCAAATTTATGCTCGGATTGATTTAGTTTATTGACATTCAAGTAGAAAGTCAACACGTTTCCTTTTTTGACTTTATCTTTTTCGACGCCGATTTGTAGTATGAGAAAATTGTTCGAAGAAATTATCCCTTATACAATCAACCTTTAATCTTGTATAATTATAATAATAAAATATAAACTAATAAAAATAAATACGTCTTATCACTTTATTTTTTTATTACATAAAATATCAATATGATTATGTGAAATTAAAAATTTATTGTATTTAGACATTTCAGTCGTGACAATTCCTCTAAACAAACTGTCATGGTCAAAGACTTTTCCGATCCTTTTTTGGGTTTGTAGAGAAAATGACAAGGGCTTCGTATAAAAATTGTTCTCTCAATTGAAAGTTACTATCTCCATTTACCTCAACTGTTGCTGAGACTTTTTCTATTTTTCTTTTGACTTTGTTGCAAGTTGCAATTTGGGCTTAGAAAATAAGTTGAAATCAAAAGGGTCCAAATGTCAATCTTAGATTTTGTCAACTACTTGAATTATTAATCTGTACAAGGAAATACCGCCAGTAGGGATAATGATCATCCGAGTGTTATAGCTGGTTGGTCCTTGCTAATACATTAAATCAATAATCTTTTCTTTTTAGGCATAAAAAATGAAAAAACATGAGTAGTATCTCATAATCTCGACAATGAACATGACAACTGTGTATCTAAAAAAAGTGTAAGTTTAACTATACCACTTGATCCTAATAAGATTCAAACTCGAGATCTTTCATATAGATCTAAATTCCTTTAGCGAGTTCAACCACAAGCGGCAGTACTAAACGAGTAATATAATCTTTCTCGAAACCTTAATCTCTTTGTCAAACGCTGGATGATGTTAAAGGTAGCCAATTCAATAAATTTAACCGGCTAGCTTTGTTTGACTTGAAATTTTAATGTTTCTAAGAATAAAACATAAGATCAAGTTGCTTTACTTGCAGTTTTTATAGAGATGATTTCCTACATAAGCATCTGGGGTCAAGCTGACTTCAATTTTTGTAATGTCAATGCTCAATAGTAATATTCATCTGAAATACACTCTAAATACATCGCCTAAATGGTTGACTTCACCATAAAATTGCAAAGTTTCCATGGTTTGGTTCTCTTGACCATGAACTTTTATATAAAATGACAGACATGGTGGCAACTTCGCGAGCTCCACCTTGATCTGGTCCTGGATTCTAAAAAGATGGATGTGTTCATTCTACAGGAGATGGTGTTTGCTGTATCAGCTTTAATGTTGCTGTGTAGGTCCTGCCATGCTGATGTTAATGTGGTTATTGGTTTCCAATGTTCAAGTTCTGATAGTGCCACATTGGATAGTGGATACCAAGCTGATTTCAACAATCTGCTGATTTCACTCACTGCAAATGGGCCTATGCACAATGGCTTCTACATGACCACAGCTGGAAAAGACTTTAACAAGATTTATGGCCTTCTACAATGCAGAGGTGACCTTTCTGCTGTTGACTGTGCAGAATGCATTAAGAACTCTACAATGGTTCGTGACTGTGCAAATAGCAAAGACAGAACGATTTGGTTAAGGTGGTGTTTACTGCACTATTCAAATGTTAGCTTTTTCGGTGCATTGGATGAGTCTGCATTGGCCAAAGCCAATGATACTGATTTTGATGATCCAAATGTGGTCTCACAAGGGCTGGACTTCATGTCCCGGCTTGCTTTCACGGCTCCAAACCAACCTTTCATGTTTCAGACTCTGGTTTTGGATGTTGGACAATATGGGAAGAGGTATGGAATGGCTCAATGCACTAGAGACATCAGCAAAAGTGACTGCACCAAGTGCTTGGTTGATCAAATGGCAACCTTTAGAACCACTATTGGGAACAAGAGAGGGTGGGAGATTTACGGATCTAGTTGTAGCATGTGGTACCATGACTTCCAGTTCTATTTTAACTATACCATTACTGCAAATGAAGGTTTGTGGCGTTGATTCTCTAATTGGACCCCATTCATTGTTGCAAATATTGGACTAATCACTGTTAATGACAGTCATTAGAATTACTTTATGTTACTTGATGACAGGTGCTGTGAGATATTTTCCACGTCAAGTTGCAATGGGCATCATTTTAGCAGTGCTAGCATTTTTCGCAGCTTTCTATCCATTGAACGGTTCCTTCTGATCAGTGAGTATTGCAAGTAGAGATTTTCTAGTTACATGTTTCATCTTTAATTTTTTTTTTAGAGTAAAGATAGTTGTCAACTAGTTGTCATATATAATATAAGGATTGAAGTTTAGATCAGATTTGTCGATTGGAAAACTGTTTATCAAGAAGCTTAGATACCCCTTTTCAGTATGTCATCTGTTTATATCGATTTACTCATTAGGTATTCAATGAATTTCAGTTTTCTTTTGTTTCCAACTTTCCTAGAATTTCATGATGCTGAATGGCTACAGCAGACATGTTTCCAGTCCTTTTGTCAAGATGGAAATAACGTTCAAACCATTTGTTCATGCTGGGATTATCAGGTAATTGGGGAGCAAAAGCAGTAAGGAAAGGAACGTGTCCTGCTTGTTGGTACTTTGATTCCCCACAGATTGCATTTCTTATGAACAAAGGTGCTGGTTTGGCTATTCCAATTGGCATGATTTTTATGCAATTCAGAAAAGAAATGGAGTTCAAATCTAACATTTATATAGTATTCTTGATGACTTAACCATACCCTAATCATTATGGGCTTAGAATGAAGCTGACGATAGAGCTAAAGTTAAGTGGAAAGATACAACTATCTTTTGCTAGCATTTATTCACAGATTTAAGCCAACATGGCATGAGTCAAAAATTTTAGGAGAAACTGGACAAAGATTGTGAAATGGAACATCTATTTGAAATGGAGTTTCCAAAACTGACAACAAGGTATGAAAATGCAAGAGATGAACCAGAGTGAGGCACACATGGACCAATCTCTAGAAGAAGTCATAGTATTAGTTGTAAAATCTCAACATTCGAGTCAGTACTATTTCCAGATACTGAAACATTACTATCTACAAAACATATGTGTTGAGTTGAAATTTGAGAAAAATTTAATCAATCTCTTAACTACCTAGGAGCAGTAGTTGTAGATTGATTTGAAGAGAGAAAGCCATCTCCTGTCCCTGATGTTGAAGACTGATCAGACGTGGCAGTAAATCTATTCACAGAATACGGAGCTGTTGATGGTCGAGGAAGGTTCACTGATTTAGTCCCAAGCATGAGAACAACTGTTGACATTGTGGGCCTTTCTGCAGGATCATCTTGAACACATAACAATGCAATGTGGATCCATCTCAAAGCCTCACCTGTTGGACAATCACCAACTACAACTGGGTCTATCAACTCCTCTCCTCTGTCTTCGTTCCACAGTTGCCAGGCCTGTTCAGGTTCATGTTCAATTAGTTCACCATCAGAAAAGAAATCCTGATGTAAAAAGCTCCAGAGAAATGTCAGGTAAAAAAGAGGGTCCTACATGTAGTAGAAGGCTTGGAGCTTGATCTGGGATAAAGAAGCCTTTATTCCTTTTCCCACTAATGATTTCTAGCATTAGGATTCCAAAGCTGTAAACATCTGATTTAATTGAAATTAGACCTTCCAGTGCATATTCTGGTGCCATGTAACCACTGTTCAAGGAACAAAAGAACCACAGCATGCTTCATGTAAAGCTACTTTCAGAAGGTCATTTGCTGTAATATGAACGTGAAGGAAATTGACTTACTAAGTGCCGACAACTCTTTGAGTATTGGCTTCAATTTGCTTGCCTCCAAAAATCCTTGCAGTGCCAAAGTCTGATATCTTCGGATTCCACTCATCATCCAACAAGATATTGCTTGCTTTCAAATCACGATGGATGATTTTTAGTCTTGAGTCTTCATGCAAATATAGCAGTCCCCTTGCAGTTCCAGTAATGATATTTGCGCGCCTCTGCCAGTCAAGTTCCCTACTCTTTTGTGGATCTGCTTTCACACAAAAATGAGGAATAAACACAAGCTTGTTAGGAGACAATTGCAATGTGGTGAGTATTTTCTCCATTAAAAAACAATAGCAATTTAAGACTCCAGACTCCAGCAATGAGAAAGGTGAGTGAGGCCCGGTGTGGTGTGATTACGTGTTTTCAAGCAGACCAACTAGGTCATTATGATCAGATGCTTGGGTGAAGATATTGGAGATCAACAAACAATGGTGAAGTGACAGGATGCTAACCGAAGAGGAAGCGATCAAGGCTAGTGTTTGAGAGGTACTCATAGACAAGGAGCTTTTCATCTCCCTCCAGGCAGTATCCTAGTAGCCGCACGAGGTTCTTGTGCTGAAGCTTGGCAATGACCATCACTTCATTCCTAAACTCTTCAAGGCCTTGCTTTGATGTCATTGAAAGCCTTTTTACTGCTATTTTTCCCCCATCAGGCAACTCGCCCTGAATGCATCTCAAACTTAGTCAATTCTAGCAACTACATACAACGATACACCAGCATTATCGAAGGAAATAAAATTATTTTTGTCACATTCTCAATTTTTGTCGCCAATGTCTCACCAAACTTTGTGTCTAACCTGGTAAACAGGGCCAAAACCTCCTTCCCCAAGCTTATTTGCAGCAGAGAAGTTGTTTGTAGCTGCCTGTATAGTTTTAAGATGGAAGAAATGCATGTCTCCGCCATCTTCATCGTCCGGTAGATGCACTCCTGTCCCCATTGAGTGCTGGCTATGTGAGCCATCCAGATATGGTAACAGAATTTCTTGGCTTCTTTCTCCCACTAAGGAACATGTAATATTAGATCAGAGTGGCAGTTTTATGATGCACAGACACAATTCCACACGATTAAGTTTGCTTACCAAAATGTCTTCTTCTCTTCCTGTACGAATATGAATAATACCCAATTCCTAAGAGAGCTCCAACTAAAACCACTGATGATGTTGCTGCAATGATTGCAACCTTTGTTGCATTGTTTCCTCCATTCCCTCCTGCCATTTATGATGCAGTCGCTAAAATACTACTCAACATACGTAAAGCAAAAACTTTCATTTCCAAATTAAATATAATTGGAACATAAATTTGATTAGCATAAGATGAAAAGTCTACGATCTTCCGGAAAAAATTCAACTTACGCAATCATGGTTTAGGTATGGTTGGTGGGTTTAGTTAAAACAGAGAGCCTAAAATGCAAACAAATCAAGCGGAAACGAAGACTAGCATGTACACCTCAATTCACCAAATCTATGCAAGCAAGAAAAGACTGCAGGAAACTATCTTTGAACTTTATGCAAGAGATGATCCGAGATGTGACAATCTAATTGCCCCAAAACCAAAATTTCATCTTTTTGACTAACCGGTATCAGGTGCTGGCGGTGGAGCCACGGGCACTGGCGTTGATGGGGATGCTGGCAGCTCATAGAATAGGTATTCCTCGTACCTTAAATAGCAGCTTGGGGCCAGAACTCTCCAGCCTACCCTCCCTGGAAAAGTGTTGCTGTAAATATTGTTTAATTGTCCCAAACATGATTCACAAGCACTGCTGTTTAGATCTCTAGTACACTGCGCCAAAGCATATCTATGCTGAGATCCATCAAATGTTGCAGAGTCATTCGTTCCAAACATGATTTCTGTGTTAGGAACGTAACTTATTAGATTGTATATTAATGCAAGAGCACCATAGTTAATATCATCTGGTGAAGTCGTATTTTGGGTGTTCCCCATGGCCAACCAAGGAAGAGTCTCTGCAACTCCAAAGAAATTGAGATTTGAGTAACGCAGCAAGCATTGATCATACCATATGATTGCAGTTTTATTTGAAGGGCACCGCTGTTGGATATCCTGAACAGCAGAATTAACACAGCTCCCGCATACACTGCTGTTTACGTCGCCCCGGCAAAGGTAGAGGCTGTAGATACCATTGGATTCATTTCTGTAGAAGCTGTTGTTGAGGGAGGCCATGGATGAAAAAGAACTCAAGAGGGCTGCAAGATTTGATTGATAACCAGCGCTGACAGTTCCATTAGATTGGTCTAAACAGGAGTGGAACCTGTAAGTTGGCTGGCAATCTGTGAAGCTAACAATATGCAGGAAAATGGTTGTGATCATCAAGGTTGTGGATTTGTGGAGACGAAGCATCATTCTGCCAAGGCCTTAATCACAGAAGCAGTCAGTTGAAGGTTGAAGACAAGCATCTATTCAAGTTATGGCTGCATAAAAATGGACAAAATGACTGGAATTGCCTTGGACCACGTAAAGCCAAGTTTTTTTTTTAAAAAAAAAAAAAATTATATGGTCATTTGAGAAAGGAGCGTGAAGATTTCTAACACGATGACTTGACGCAGCCACTCTTGACGGGAACTTTTCATTGTTTAAGACCTCTTTGATTACTTATATTGAGGCTCTACCCATCAGACCAATTAGCTGCTGCTCCATGGCGTCATGCTATTTGTAATAACTTCTTCTAAACAACTCGCTTGCGCGAATGTGGCCAAGTTAACACATTTCACGCTTAGAATAACGTTGTATCATTATAATTATTAGACGCATATTTATAATCTTCTTTGTTAATTATAATTATTTATAAAAATATTATAAATATACAATTAATAATCATAATAGTGTAATATATAAGTTTACATTTAGATACGTCTGATTAACCAAGTTGGTGAAATATTTATGTTTTGTAAATATTCAACTTTAGTTTGACCGTGCACCCATGTATGCTATCCTATTGTAAAAGTGCCAATATGTCAAATTACAACCTTCCAATTTGTCAACTTTTTCAGACACAGGAAACCCCATTTAGAGGCTATTGAGCTTATTTTGAGAATTTGAAAGAGGATGTTATCAGCACAATACTTTTCCAATCCCATGATTAAAAAAACCTGAGTGTCAATGATATAAAAAATGTTCTATTAGCTTATTTTTGGTATGGTTAAAATTTGAAGAATTCAATTAATTTAAATTCTACTTGTTGGAGTTTTTACGCTATCATATAAGCCCAAAGAAATTAAAATTTTTCACTTGAAACATCTCAGGATCTTTGTACAATTGACAATTTTCCATCAACTGGATAAAATTTAATGAAATTTGATTCTTTTAAATTATACCCCGCACTTTAATTGTCAAGATATATATTAAACATATCAAACATAAGAAATTTAACTAGTAAATCAGGTCAATTGAATTTTATGTACAATTCAATTAATTTTAGTGACTTATACAATAAAATTAATTGTAATTTATTGTAAAAATTATTATTTTAATTGTTTATTAAAAGACTCATTAAATTTTAAACTACACAATAAAATTAATTAAAATTTGTTGTAAATTTGAATAAATTCTACTGTAAAAGTAATGGCAAACAAGTCTGTGATTTTGAGTTAGTAGATGTCTTGATTATGCTCCAAGGGACAATTATGCCAACGTGGTTTTCTTGTTCAAATCCAAAGCTTAAATTTCGGCTCTAATTCCAAAAGAAAAAGTCTTGGCTTTATGTTTCTCTTTTTTTATAATAAAATATATTTTTTAATTAATTAATTAATTAATTATTTATTTTTTGTCTTAGAGGTGATGTAGTCCCAGATTTATTAGTTGGTAATCTTACGCTCTTAATTGTCAACTATTCCAGCCGGTACAGGTCCCAATAAGTCATACTTCCCCTTTTGTGGTGTCTAGTTTAATTGTTGCTTAGCTCGCGGTCTGACATGAATTGTTTATAATATTTGTTTGGGAAAAGTATAGGCACGTATAAAAATAAAATATAGGAGCAGACACATTATAATTTTGAGTGTATTTTTTTTTTAATTTTTGTAATAAAAAATAAAAATATTTTTATTTATTTTTTATTATAAAAATTAAGCATTTTATTCTAAAAATAAAGTGACTAATTGTTATGCATCAGTTTCTCCTCTCAATTTTAAAACGTACATGTATTTGGACTACTCTTTGTTTTTGATCTTTGCTGGATTTATCAATAGTTTCTCCTCTTAGGTTAGATATGTTTTAGACAGAGTAAAGTCAACAGGTTATATAAATTTAAATAGGTAGTAATAAATAAATATACAATCTAATGATATTTTTTGAAAGTTTTTTTTATATAAATTTAATTGGTATATATCAATTTATTTTTATTTCAAAAATAGTTAAATGAAGTTATCAAATTTTTTTATTTAAGGAAAAACAATTATTTTCGGCATTGATTTGACAAAACCAACTAACAACTTACTAAATCAGCCACCCAATCTATTCAGATTGGACTTTCATTTAGTAAGTATACTTTATGTTACAATAAAATAGTAATATATTTCCATTCTTTAAGGCCATTCTATTAATTAATTGGTGCTGGTTATTTTTATTTTTTTATTTTTTTGAGTAAAACTAACTCATAATCTAATTCTATTTAAATATTATTTTTAATTTTTTTATTCAAGTGAAACCTATTTATTCTGTGTGTAAAATTATGAGTAAATTATACTTATTTAAAAAAAAAGAGTCAAAATAGAAGTTCCCTAATTTTTAATAACTCTTTGATAAAAACAAAATAAATGACTCAAATTTTAAGATTTATGAAAGAGAATCAGTAATAAGAAAATATAAGATTTACCATAATAAAAGAAAAAAAGCCTATCAACACTGTGAAGTTTAGATTAGGGCTTTAGTTTGCATCCTAACGGACCAAAATGTCCTTGCCACAAACGTAGAAAATTGAGACGTCCCCCCCCTTTTTTTTTTTTTTTTTTTTTTTTTTGACATAGAAACGTCCCTTTTTCTTCTTTCTTTTGTTTGTAGAGTGGATAATAATCAATGAGGAAATAAGTGAAGAAAAGAACTAAAATTTAAAATAAAGATTTTTTTAATAAAAAATACATATATTTTACCATTTCAAGTATGTTGATCCTTTGACATGGCCCTCTTCCACAGATGTTACCGAAGAGACCGGGGAGCTTTTAAAACAAATTGGGGCTTGCCCCTTGGTAGGATCCTCCACGGCAAGAGCGTTATGCTGCTTATTGGGCCCTCTGATCTAAGCCCACTGGAAGCAGATTGCTCCACTGATTGAAACTTGATTTTTGGGTTTCGTTCTTTGATGTTGGGTTACATTGGTCCTTAATCGGCCTATGTCCAATTGAGGAATGACTCGAACTTGCATTACTAATCTCAAAGCTCTGGTACCGCCGATCGGATCGTTGTATTTTAGCAGTTGGGAGATTTTTTATTTGTACCGTAAGTTTATACGCCTGGACTTTTGTTAAGGTGTTTGACGAGGTTAAACGGGGATCTGAATTTTTAGAAGTTGTTGATCTTTAAAGTATATCGTAAGGTCTCATATTTATAATAAAATTGTAGAATATTATTCTTATTTTTATATTTTTTTCACCTTAAAAAACTTTCCAAAATTGTAGTAGAAGCTGTGTGGCATCACTTTCGAAAGAAAGATCGGTGATTCTTACCGAACTATGTAGGATTTGTTTTATCATAAATTTAATATAAAAACTCAAACTAGTATAATCTTATTTTAATAGGATTGTCTGGTGCACTCTTGTTTTTTTTTTTATTTTTTTATTCTTTCCAGCTAAAAAACAAAATCTCAAAGCTCTGGCGTTGTAGGAAATCAGACTTCAAAATAAAGGTCTTGAAATTCCCCAAACCAAAGCTAGAAAGCAACCTCAGACTCTTGATTCAATTAGTGACAGCTAAATATTTTGGAAGTATGTTTCTGCTTGTCCACCGGAGGAAACTTCGGTGATTAGAAACTAGAGCACCCACATGGATTTGTGTTCTCAATAGTTTTGCTCATACGAAGGCAATGCTATTGCATTGCACTTTATAAACAAGTTCAAGAGAGTGCAGAAAGCTACTGAGGGAAATAACAGCATATATTACTAAAATTTGAGCAAATTAGAACCCCTTGCTTGAATCCAACCTTTCTTTTCTTGAGCAAAAAAAAAAAAAAAAGCTAGAGTTTTACTAGTAATAACTGAAAACGTTTTATGCTTATGTGTTACATCAATGTTTCAACCCTAAATTTAGGCAAGACAAAACCAGCATAGAAGACCAGAAGTCTTTTTCTTTTTGTCTGTGGGGCTAAGATTTGAATTCTAATAAAATTTCAAGCTCTCAATGCCTTCAATATCATTCATATTTTTTCGGGCAAGCGGACAGCACACCCAAAATCTTATTTGTGGCTTTCTGCATCAAGGGAAAACAAGATTACCAATCAATTATAGCTCAATTGGTGCTAAAATTCATTATAACTGAAAGTCTTGAATTCAAGTCTTGGATGGAGAGCATGTAACTTGGTGTGTTATAGCATTCGGACTTTCCTTCATATAATGCTTAGCATTATTAAACACTATCGAGGGTACACCTCGGAAATGGTAACCTCATTGATCGAAGATTTGCCTCTTTTCTCTTCTGATTCAGTTGTTCTTGAACAATGACTCCCTCTCTGCCCAAAAAATGCAGGTTTGAACGGTCCTGGGAGGGTGATTGAATGGCTACTAAGCATTGTAACGACTTGGACCATGGTTGGTCTATCAGCTTCGTTTCCTTGGACACACAGCAACCCAATGTGGATGCATCTTGTCGTCTCACATTGGCTACTGGCCTTTATGTTTGGATCCACGAGATTTAAGCTTGTCCCTTGGTTCCAATTTCTCCATGCCTACCGAAATTTGACAAGGCAAACACAAACATTGTAAGCAAGAAAATTTCTGCAACCAAAATATTTCGTAAACACATCCTAGACATGGTTATTAGAAGTAGCAAAAGCTGACCCAATTGGAATAATGTTAATTATTATGCATTTACTAACACAAGATTCCATAATAATATAAAATCAAACTCAAAATAACGTTAAAATCAATTGACTCGAGACTAAAATATTTTGAACTGAAAACTTGAATGATCTAAAATCTAATGGTCGAAATCTATTGAACTGAAAACATAATAAAATGAAAATTCTATATATCCCAGACCCATTTTACCCAAAACACAATGAACTTGAAATGAGATGTACCTAAAATTCTAAATATTCTAGATCTAAAAGGAAGCGATACCCGCCTTTAAAAACGTCGAATTTGATCCAACCTAAATATTTGCTGCTATTAATAGTTATTAACATGCTGATATGACATGAACACACATATTGTTTTTTGCGTCTGGCTGGCCGCTTACATTCATTCTATGTATACTAAAAAAGAAAGTGATATAATTTCTGTAGAAAGTGCAGGCTTACATATGTTAGAAGCCCTTCTTCCTCCTCTTCCTCTTCCCCCATGCGGAAACTACTGTTCCTTTGGCCGCTCACAATTTCCAGGACTAAAACTCCAAAGCTAAATACATCGGACTTAACTGAAAAGCGTCTGCGAGCTACATATTCAGGAGCCATATATCCACTGCACACAACAACCAATTAATACTCAATTATGCTTATTGATTTTTTTCTTATCAATTCCATATTTTGGTATAGTGGTATGATGAAATATGTGCCTAGAAGGCTTGCTCTGGTTGCTGCACCACTTACAATGTCCCAGCAAGTGTATTTGTCTCGTCTCGAGTTTGATCAACAGCAAACAATCTTGACAAGCCAAAATCTGAGATTTTTGGATTCATCTCGTCATCCAACAGAATATTGCTAGCTTTGAGATCGCGGTGAATGATCCTCAGCCTAGACTTTTCATGGAGGTAAAGAAGCCCGCGAGCAACGCCTTCTATGATTTTGTAACGTGTTCCCCAGTCCAAAAATGCACGCTTGATTGGATCTGCAGAAAGCAGGTATAATTTGACTTGAGATTGAGAAGACCAATGAAATTCATGGTTGATTTTTTTTTTTTTTTTTTACAATAGGAGATCTCAATTAAAAGGCGAGACTAGGTGTAATGGTCAAGTTTCTCCATTGGAACCTCTACGCCATACGTGAGTTGCCATATTCCCGGCCACATGGCGTGGGAGTCTTGGTCATGGCATAATACCAACTAGAGGCTAGCTGGTGTCAAACAGAGGAAAATAAAAATAAAAATAAAAACATACCAAATATGAAATTGTTGAGACTTGAATTGGATAAAAACTCATAGACAAGAATCCTTTCCTCTTTCTCACAGCAAAATCCCAAGAGTTTAACCAAATTCCTGTGCTGAAGCTTGGCCACCAAAAGAATCTCATTCCCAAACTCCACTTCTCTTTGTCCTGATCCCTGAGGCAATCTCTTCACAGCTACAGATTTTCCATTAGGAAGCATACCCTGCAAAAGTATTGACAACATAGTGGGAACAACTGGATTTCAGGAGTTGACTCATTCCAGACAGATTTAGTACTGTTACATCACCTTGTAGACAGCACCAAATCCACCTTGTCCAAGCTTATTAGCTGCGGCAAAATTATCTGTTGCCTTCCTAAGAGTTTCAGTGTCAATTTGCAAAGATTCCACTCCTTCTATCCTATGTTCCGCAGTCTCTTCTACGATGACAAGAAGTCAATCAATATTCAATACCAAAATAGAAAGATCTTCAAATAGCATAGCCCATTAATTGAATCCAAGCCTTTTGCAGGTGTATTGTACACAGCCGAGGGTTTGCCTGGACGATCGCCAAAGATTCTTGCCGGAAATCTTATGGTATATGGGAGTCAAGATTTCCATCGTCACCAGATATACTAGGAACTTAAAAATGCTTGGCAACAATCAGGTGGTGATGTATGATTTATCATAACTGGATTTGCTAGTCAAAACACAGACCTGAGAAGTTAACGCGGATAAAATTTTTGAAACTACCTTTAACGAGTGTTATCGCAGTAACGACTGTAACAACGATAATTATGAGAGTACGAGTTTTCTTTCCTGAAAAAACCAGAGAATCAATTTCCAGTAATAGACAATAAATTCCAGTTCTGGCAAGCTTTGGATCATCATATGTACCATTTGGAGGCGATGTTGACTGTGGTGGAGGTGGATTTGATGTCGATTGTAGCGGGGGAGGTGCATTAGACGGCACATCGCCGTAGAAGGGGTTTATCTCATATCTGAAATTGCAGCTTGGATAAATAACTCTTCCTCCACCTCTGTTTAGGCAACACTGTGGAATAAGCCCGGAAGCGCTATACAGGCAATCTCTGCAGTCTGATTCTGTTAAATCAGGGGTGCACTGCACTAGTGCATACAGTGTTTGAAAGTTTGGTGCGGTTATGTTGCCCATTGCATACTTGTAGCGAGAATCACCCATTGCAGCTTGATCACGCAGTCTATCTAACAACGTAATTCGCGACAGATTGAACCCTGTTACATCCGAGACATTATCTTGGCTATACACCCAAAAGTAAGGTCCTAACTCCATAAGCCTAAATATGGGGCGGTTTGCATATCGTACCATACAATCATCCAGCCCTCCAATAGCCTCCTTAAAATTTGGACAGTTGGCGGTGAGTGAATCACTGGCATTTCTAACGCAATCACGACAAATTTCAGGAGTAACATCTGGTCTACAAAGCGCAATAGCATAGACTGTATCAGGATTGTCTCCATAGGAAAAGTTATAGAATCCATAGTTTATGTCGTTGTTGGTGTGGATGGAATTGAGGAGGTAATTGAGGTTTGCCTGATATGTACTATTTGTTGTGTAATTGCCTTTCCCTACACAATCCTTGTACAACATCACAGGCCGTGCCGGCTGCTGGGCTAATGTAAGAGCTAGAAAGTGTGTCAGCAGTGGACAAAGAAGGTAAACAAAGTTTGAGGAAGCCATGCTCTGATTGGGTTCTGCCATTGTTAGCCTTCTATCAATGTATACGGGAATATAATCCAAAGTCCAAGTCTTCCACAGACCAGGCCGTCTTCCGCCGTACGAGTAGGATGTGAATTGTATGGCGTTGGTTTTTCCACGTACGAGCTAGGGGAAGCCAGAATTCTATGACGTTGGTTTTTCCACGTACGAGCTAGGGGAAGCCAGAATTCTATGACGTTGGTTTTTCCACGTACGAGCTAGGGGAAGCCGGCACGGAAAGAGAGGAAGACTGCTTATGTTGAAAGTGAGCTCCAGTTCGCAATGGCGAGCTCGCGAACGCGCGAGACGGAACAAAGCAACCGCGACAAACTTTCGGATACTATGTTTTTATCTTAAATTTAAAAGTATTCGATTGTAAGTCTCATTTATAATTTGCTTTATTATTTTATTTATTCAAGAAGTATCTAACAATTAATATATTTAATCTAATTGTAAAAAAAATATGAATTATAAAAAAATAATTATTTTTTTAATATTTTATTATTACAATTATACAAAATTTACTAATTAATGTAATTAAAATACTATTTAAATAGTTATTTGACCATAAACATTTACTAGACATTTTAGTCTCAATTCACACTTGCTATTTCAACAAATTGACTTAGTAATCTTTGCTTCACCTTATAGAATGGTTTGGTGAAGTTGTTTTGACTGGTCAATAACAAGGATATAGAAGACAAATAAGCAAAGGAAAGTCTAAATTGGAATGGTTCACAAGGTTGTTTCCTCTATAATTCTCTTTTTGTTATATATATAACACTAACGGTACACTTTCCATATGCTCTTTTCCATTTTACCTCACATTTGACATGCAAATAATATATTTTTTTCTCCCAGTTGTTGTTGAAGGTCCTTTTGTAGTTTTTTTTTTTTTTCGTTCAAAATTTTGATATAAAATTTTTTTTTATTTCTGGAATGTAACAATTTTCTATGGAGTCACAAATTTCCTAGCAAAAATAAAAAAAAATTGAGTGCTGATAAATGTCTTATTTATTTATTTATTTATTTGAGGTCGTGAGAGACATCACGCTTAATAAGAGAGGATATTGATGGGATATTTTCCCCCTGCCAAATACCCTCCCCTTACTAGTCAAAGCAAGTTTTGCGAGAGCACAGGCAACGTCATTCATCTTTTTTCTTTTTTTTTAGTCAAATAAAGAGGTTTTTTTTTTTTTTTAAGAAAACAAATAAAGAGGTTATTTGTCAAATGTTAATTACATGAACCAAAGGGCACTAGATTAACGGCCATAACTGGTCAAGAAAAAAAAAGATTAACGGCTATAAACTTATGAGTACCAAATTAGAAGTTGACGCAAAGTTTAAGGACCAAACAGTGATTTTATTTGAGAAACAAGGAACATTAAAAAGAAGGAAAGCACATATTATTTTTAAAATATTCAAAATTTAAATTTTTTTTTGTCTTTTTATATAAAAACACAAATAAAAATATATTTTTAATAAATAGGATAAATTTCTACACTTCAATATATTACTAATTATTATCATTATAATTTAATAAAGGTTAATTTCAAAAAAAATCACTACATTTACACTTTCTAACAAATCTAGCACAACTTTTAAAAATTTTACAAATCTAATACAGTTTAATTATTTTTTAACAAATTTAGCACAATCTTTAAAAATTTATAAATATAATACAGTTTAATTATTTTCTAACAAATTTAGCATCCTAACAGTTAAAAATAACCAATTAAAAGTAATTGAATTTCTTAATATACACATATGACACGTCTATGTCTAAATTTAATACATTTTAAAACCCTCAAACAACATATGTGCATATATACATACTGAGAGATTCGAATAGTTTTAACTGACAGTGTGTTAAATTTGTTAAAAAATAATTAAACTGTATTAGATTTATTAATTTTTAAAGATAGTACTAGATTTATTAAAAAATAATTGAACTATACTAGATTTATACATTTTTAAAAATTATATTAAATTTGTAAAAAAGTATAAAAATGGTAATATTTTTTTATATTAACCCTTCCATATATTAGTATGAGTGGTTAAGAATCTTGAAACCCATGCAAAGGCAAATTATATATAATAAAATAAGTTCTTACATTCGGATTCTGGTATAATCAAATTTTAATGAGTGGATAACAATCTCAAAACTACAAATAAAGAAAGACTTACAAACAATAATCGTGTGAAGATATCTCATTTAAAGAAAAAAAAAAAACGAAAACTAATCATTATTGTCCTACAAGATTATGCTCGTGCTCATGCCTCCCGTATTCAAACGCATAGGTGCATAGGGGCTTAGTATGCAACCCTTATTCAGTCCAAAAATAAAAAACGCATAGGTCCATTAATTGATGCGTACTTTTTATTTACGTCATGGACCACTAAACACTACGTCACTAAACTAAGCCCTTCTCCATCCAATCTTCTTGTCGCTCATTTATCTGAATTTAGTTAGGATGGCCATTTAGTCCCTCTAAAAAAATACTTATCGAGTGGGTAGAGGCTGTCCCAAGGAGGCAATACTGTTGACTTATATCTATCCTCCTTTCTTGTCATAACTAACAGATTAATTATTTATTATTTTGAATGTTTAAGAAAAGTAAAAGATATGTCACTCATGTTAAAAAGGAAAAAAAAAAAAAAAAACAAGAAGAATTTTTTGGGACTGTACCGATCACAGTTATATTAGGTGAATTCGTAGTCATCTAGTAAGATAATAAGCAAACCTGGTCTAGTTCCAGTTTTTAGGTCGAGCAGTTGGTTGCAGTATAAAAAAAGGAATGATCGTGAACGGTGGTTCACATGCCGATTTTGATTTGCTTTGATTATTCTCAAAAGTAAAATATTTTAGAATTTTTATAAAAAAAATTTGTGAACTATATATTCAAATCAAAAGTTTATGATTTCCATTTCATTCAATTTAGTTATAATGCAAGGCAAGTTGAGAAAAAGAAAAATCAATCGCGTCAAATCAGACACTTCTCTCTCTCTTTCTATGTGTTTTTTTTTTTTTCTAACAGGATAAAATTCTCGAGAAAGAAAAAAGAAGAGAAAAAAAAGTAAAAAAGATAGTTATCGAAAAGAAGAATATTTTTTATCTTTTCTTGTATTTGAAAATAAGTGATAGAAGGGAGAAAAATTATAAATTTTTTTGTTAGAAAATTATGAAAAGTGGAGGGAAGAATATAAATACATTGAAATAGTAATTTTATCATTCATAATAAATTCTATTGAAATGTTTTGTTTAAGTAAAATTATAATTTTCAAATTATGCGAAGGGCAATTGAATCATTTAATAAATTTAGTATTTGAACTAATAACTTTCTTCCCATTTTTTGGAGGATTGGTTTTAGCAAGTTCAAAAGAATTAAAGGAATTAAAAACGTTTCCTTCTCTCACTTTCTAAATATTTTTCAAATACAATAATTTATCATAATTTTCTCACTTTTCTCTCCCTCCCCTTCTTTTCCCTTCTTCTAAATACAATGTAAAAGGAGTCGCAAGCTTGGACAACTAACATTGTGTTTGGGAGAAGAAAAAAAAAATAGAGGGGGAAGAAAATAAAGAAAAAAGTGTATACACCTGTATTTAGGAAATACTTTTGGGATGGAAAAAATTGGGTGCTCTTGGCTCACTAAAATCATTCTTTGTAAAAGTGGGAAAAAAATTATTAATCATCTATATTTTTATGAAAAGACTACACCATCATCATTATATATTAATAACTACAAATTTACCTAAAACAAAAAAATCTCTACATTTTTTAAAATTCTATGAAAATTTTTAACAAAAAAACTATGCAAATAGCATAAATTTATTAAATTAAATTTATATAATTATTTCATATATAATTTACAAATCAAATATTGTTAGAATTATATATAATATTTTTTTTCCTTAGAAAGTAAAATCAGTGTTCTCTTATGTATTATTTTTCTTTCTTTGACTTTCCATCACATCCTTAACAAATTTGTTTTTAAAATTTTTTTATTCCTATCATCTCTTCCAATACACAAAAGAGTATGAAAAATATTTCTTTTTTTTCAATAATTCTCTTCTCCACTTTACTTTTCTCATAGTTTTTATCTAAATACAGTGCAAACTTCCAATTTCAAAACAACCAAATGTTGTATAGTTAATTAGTTATAGTCACCAACTCCCTGCCAATGATAGATTAATTTTGATGAGTAAATGCCATCAGAATTATCAGTCCAAGATAGATTATCCTCTTGGGTAAAGTAATGGACATCATCATCATCATCATATATATATATATATTAGTTCCATTGAGGAATAGACTTTGTCTTTTTAGTAAGGCAAGTTTCCAAATTATGATATAAGATTTACTTGTTTTTAAATTAAAAATTATAATCCAATTTAACAGTTAATAATTAATAGAGGATAAAATAAATTCACTTTCAAACAAAAACAAAATCTCGGAAAATGAATGCAGTTCAATCAAACTTAAAACGATAACAAGAGCAAAAATATATATCTATCGAGTTTATCATTTTTTTTTTCCAATGCAAGAAAATCAAACCAAACATGAAGAAGAAAGCCAATTGCCAAAAGTAGTTCAACATTTTTTTCCCTGTTGGTTCAGGATGACATTTACCCCAAAAGCAGCATGGCTAAAGCTCCAGCTATCATGAGAATTAGAAATAGATTCCAGGCTTTTCCTACAAATTAACAAGTAACATTGAAATGATAATTCTCATTAGATATTAATTAACAGTTAAAGAACAGTATAAAATTATGATAGACATGGTAGGTTTCCAAATTAAACCTCAAATAGTGAAGCATTTTGTGAATTTGGAAATGACAATTAACAAAATGTTATCTACATTTTGGGGAAAAAAATATTATTATATATATTACTATAAGTATTTCGATTTAACCTATAATATTACACTTATTTATCATCCATTTAACAACATAGAGACAAGTAAAATCAAACGAATAATAAGATACAAAATATTAATCTTGAGAATAGAAAGGCGCATTTGTGGAATGTCATATAGCTCAGTGTTTCAAGAAAGATAAATATAGGCAAAGAGAGAAAATCGAAGAATAATTAAGCAGTTAAGGAAACGACCCATATAGATGTTACGAGTGTGGGGGAGGAGAATCCAAAGAAGAGTGAGAGAAAAAGCCCAAAAGGTAATCCCAGAAATCAAATTAGTGGTGGGTGAATCAAAGAAGACTATAAACTTATAATTGAAATAAAATAGGTAATAAAAAACAAAAGGATAAAGAATGAATTAAAATTTCACTTTTGTTTTTAAATTATGTTAAACTATATAAAGTCATATATTTATAAAATATAAAAATTGAGTTAAATGCATTTAACTCCTCTATGGTTTGGTTGTTTTGCGTTTTATCTCCCTATAGTTTCAATTGAACCAATAAACCCTTTTATATTTTTCAATTTGTCAATTAAGTCCCTGACAATAATTTATTAAATCAATTAATAGAAATTAGTCAAAATTATATTATTTTGTAATTGTTATTTTTTTTTCTACCAAAAAATATATCACATATAACTTAAATGTGAGTTATTTTCAATTACATTGTTTGGTACGATTTATAGTACTTTTGGACTTCCTCGCCTATGTATTTGATTTTAGGTGGATTTGAGGTTTTAAAACTTTGTTTGACAAATTGAAAGAGATTCATAAATATTGAAAGAGTCTAACAATTTTGTCATTAGTTTGCGTGGCTGGTGGCATTTAGTTTCTACAAATTAAATTTGACAATGCATAAAACATTTGGGTAAACATGTTACATTTTATTAAACTCTGTCATGGATTGGTAAAATAGTACATATATTTATTGAAAAAAAGTAAAAAGGTAAACACACATTGTAGTAAACTATAGTATTAAATCAATTTTATGGCAATTTTTACCATACCTGATGTGGTTGAAGAACAAGTGTTCGACAGAGATTCTTGTGGTGGAGGTGATGATGGTGGCAATGGTAGCGTCCTGGCGGTGGGGTCATAGAAAAAGTAGTTCTCGTACTTGGAGTGGCAACTAGGAGCTAACAGTCTCCCTCATTGTTTCCCATCACTAACACTTATGATCAACTCACTAGCTAAAACTAGGCAGTCAATGCATCTTTCTTTCGACAAGTCAGGAGCACATTGCACCACTGCATAAATAGTTTGATTGTTTGTCACAGTCGCATTTCTAGTGGCAAACTTCGTATGTGAATCACTGGATGCAGCAATGCGTCTTGTGAGGTTTTCGAACAGGGCATCAAGTCTCTGATGGAATTGGTCGACATTGAAGAAGTTATAGGTGTTTCTCATTCCATAATTAGGGTCAATTTCTATGCTTCCAAATAAATGTCGATTGGAGTACCTTAGCATGCAATAGTCATACCAAACAATGGCCTTCTTGTGGCTGGGGGCAAAGTTGTGTGAGCATTTGGGTTGGGGTATTGACGCAATTGCGACAAGTATTGGCATCTACATCTCCTCTACAAAATGCAATTGCATTGACTTTGTTAGACTTTTTGCCGAATGAGCTAGAGAGAAACCCCTTGTTGGCATTCGAGGCTGAGGAGAGGGAGATGAGCAGATGATTGAGGTTGTATTTGTAGGTGTTGTTGTCGGTGAAATTATATAGTCCAGGCAATAGAAATATAGTGGATTTGGTTGCTCGTGAACGGTGAGGATGTGTTGAAGAAGGATGGTAAGAAAGAAGAAGAGCTATCTTGAAAAATGCATTGCTGTTGCGCAGCCAATTTTTCTTGTAGTGTTTGCAGTTAACTTATAGTTCTTCATAAAAGACATATACTAGTTAGTTTTCTCTTATTTAGTGGTATCAAAAATGTTCTCAGGACTGACATTTATAATTCGAGTCTAATGAGAGCCAATAAACTAAAAAAAAAGAATTAAAAATAAATTATAACTTTGCATATCAAACAAGTTTTACTAGCAAAGTCTCTTACAAGTCATTTGGTTTAAATTTTGGGTGTTGTTTGCTAGTCAACTATCAACAAGATCTTACATACTGCTAAATTTTACTTATTTTATTATATGACTTTTTAATAGAAGTTAATCAAAAGGTAGCTTAAAACTGATGAGTTATTTTTGAGTACTTTTATCCTTTTAATATTAAAAATAATTTGTATAGATTAAATTACCTTAAAAAAATATTTATACTACTTTATTATCATTTTCACTTACCACATGAGTTAGAATTGCATCTATATTTTACAAATATTTACAAACACAACATTTATTTATTTTTAATTTTTAAATAATATATTTTCTTTTCACTTCAAGTTTTCATTAATATTAATAGTCATGAAAAATATCTCAAACATTATTTTTTTTTTGTTATCTAGTAAACATTAGTAATTTTTTTTAAAGTTTAAAATTAGGCAATAAAGTCTCAATATTATTTATAGAATCTTTAGTATAAAAATAAAAATTATAAAATATAAAAATAATTTCTTCAATAAGATATATTGATATAAATTAAATGTTTAAATAGATCATTTTATTATTCCATAGCAATATTAAGTATAAAACCGACCAAATGTATTATTAATTTTTTTAATAATCAGGAATAGAAATTCGTAATTAACAATCAGTAATAGCAATCAGCAATAATACAGCAAAGTGGCATATATGATGAAATATCCATCACAACCAAATATTTTTCTATATATATATATATATATAGTAGGGAGACAATTCATTTATAAAATTGCCCTTTAAATTATATATTGATTTTAAACGTATTTCTAGACTGAAATGTTTCAAATAAACCTCATTTTCTGTTCGATTTCTGATTAATGGAAACTGTGGAATTATATCTTCTCAATTTTTTTTTTTTTTTTGGCAAACAATAACTATATCTTCTCACAAAATTATAAATTTTGATAATGCTTTATCATTCAAATGCTAAATTTAAAGATAAAAAGTAGGAATATTAAAGTCATTGACTTTTTTTTTTGACCGAACTCATTAACATTGATGACAAGCTTATTGTCATTATCCCATATATGTGGGAGAATACGTCCATGTGTGAACTGGCAGACCATTTCATTTGTCGCCTCCCGCACCTTTTTCTGCCAATGTTGGATGATATGCATAAAGTGAAAAAGTTTAATAGACATACAAATTAGATAAACACATGGACACATGAACAAAAAAAAAATTCAGCCATTTAAGGTGGTAGTCTGATGGTAAATTGCTATGCTTTTCTCCGCATTAACTCGGGTTCGAATTTCATTGTCAACGCTCGCAACCATAGACTACGAGAGTTTATTATACAATACGGTAGTAGGTTCAAGACTTGTTCACACTAAAATCGGGCGTGAGGAAGACTCATACAGACCCAATAGTGTTTTGATTGTAGGTCTTCTCTATGGGGAAGGTTGAACCGCCCTCAGCCCACAAATAAAATATTTTACGTAGTGACATACATCTTCTTTTGTTCAAAAAAGATCAACAAAATTATATTGGGGGCTTTATATGATGTGTAGGCAATTCTATTGTGTTTAAATCTTCAGCTGTGTCGATTCTCTTTATTTGTTTGTGTACTAAAACTTAAAAATGTTTGGTAATGTTGCAGAAATAAACATGATAGACAAAGAAAACAAAAAATAAAACACACAAATTTTATGTGGAAAACCCCAATATAGGGAAAAACCACGGGCAAAAAGGAGAAATTCACTAAGAACGAAGAAGAGTATGGAGGAGAGCTTAGGGCGGCAGCAACAGCATAATGAACTTACAAACCCTAACTGAAAAGAATAACTGTATATATGTATAATAAATCCCAAAGCCCAAAATAAAAATAAGCTCAAAACATAACAAGTCCATATTATGTCGGAAATCCATATTATGTCGCACTGTGAACTTTTCGGGACGAACTAAAAAGATCGCGAAGTCCTCAAGTCAAGTTGAACAAGATTCGGATCACTATACTCCAATAATTTCCACCTTGATACGAATGTGAATCCAAGAACAAAATTCCAATCTTCAAAAAAATATCTCTATCTCTTCCACAAACCCTGAAGGGTATAACTTAACAAGTAGCACCAACCAAGTCCATATAGTGCTCAAATTTGGCACATGGTAATGACTTGGTCTTCATATCAGCAAGACTATCATGAGTACTGACTTTGCTCGCCACAATATCACCACAAGCAATAACATCACGCACAAAAGGATATGGCACATCAATATGCTTTGTTCTCTCAAGAAACATCAGATCTTTAGTGAGAAATATAGCACTCTAACCATCACAAAAAACGGTGTTAATCAACAAATAGTCCTCTCCACCAAACAGCTTCCTTAAAAGCCTCAGTAATAGCCATGTACTCTGTCTCAGTAGTAGATAATGCAACTGTAACCTGCAATGTAGTTTTTTAACTGACAACACAACCACTAATAGTGAAAACATACCCTGTACGTGATTTTCTCTTATCAAGATCTCCAGCATAATCAAAATCAAAATATCCAAGGATCTCATCTCTAGATCTCCTAAACTGCAAACAAACATCAATAGAACCATGCAAGTATCTAAAAATTCATTCAATTGCTCTCCAATGCTCTTTGCCAAGATTTATCATATACCTACTAACTACACTAATAACATATGATAAATCTAGTCATGTACAAACCATCGCATACATGAGAGATCCAACTGTATTGGAATATAGAACTCAAGACATATAATAAATCTCAGCATCTAATTGAGGAGATAAAGTAGATGAAAGTCTAAATTGTGCATCTAATGGAGTGCTAATAGGTTTGGCATTCTATATATTGAACCTATGAAGAACTTTCTCAATGTACTCTTTCTGACTTAGGTACAACTTGATACTTTTTTGTCTCTCAGAATCTCCATGCCAAATATCTTCTTTGTTGCTCCCAAATCTTCCATCTCAAACTCCTTACTAAGTTGAGTTTTGACCTTCATAATCTCTTTTTGATCCTTTGCTACTATCAATATATCATCAACATCAAGAAGTAGATATATGAATGACCTATCACTACTTTTATTAAAATAAAGAAACTGTCATAACTGCATCTCTTGAAATTGTGAGTGGTCATAAAAAGTCAAACCTCTTATACTATTGCTTGAGTGACTCTTTTAGGCCATAGAGAGACCTTTTCAAAAAACAAACATAGTCCTCTTTTCCTGAAACTACAAAACCCTTTGGCTGTTGCATATAGATGTTCTCCTCAAGTTCTCCATGTAACAATGCAGTCTTCACATCCAACTTCTCAAGCTAAAGATCATGCATAGCCATGATATTGAGCAAATTTATAACTGAAATATGCTTTACAACTGGAGAAAACATATCTGTGAAGTCAACATTAGGAATTTGACTATATCCCTAAGCAACCAGTCTTGTCTTATACCTCATTTCTTCAACTCCTAGTATGCCTTCCTTTCTCTTGGATACCCATTTGCAGTGGACAGCTTTCTTAACCTCAGGTAGTCTCACTAACTCCCATGTCTTGTTCTTGTGAAAGGATTCTATCTCCTCTTTCGTGGCTATAATCCATTTACCAGAATCATCACAACTAATTGCTTTTGCTAATGTAAAAGGTTCTTTACTAGAATCAACATCCTCGGCCACATTCAAAATATAAGCAACCAAGTCAGCTTTAGCATATCTCTGAGGAGGTCTAATCTCTCTTCTAGGTCTGTCTCTAGCAATAGAATACTGCGGTGGTAGTGGTGTTGATGAAGAAAAAAAAGAACCAACATCGCCATGGATCTTTGAGCTCCACGGAAGAGTAGATTCTGGTATAGATTCTGAACTAGTCTGTAGCTCCACCTGTGTAAAAGATTTCTGCTAACTTGTATTAGAAGAATCCTTAAAAGGTAAGTAATTAATTATAGCAGCTTCATCAAAAATCACATTCTTGCTAGTTATGACTTTGTTGGTTTCTGGACACCATAACCTATATCCTTTAACACCAGACTTGTAACTAAAAAAGATACACTTTCTAGACCTCGGTTCAAGCTTCCCATTATCAACATGAGCATATGCAGGACATCCAAAAATCTACAAATCTGAATAGTTTGCAGAATTACCAGACCAAACGTCTTTTGGAGTCTTTTTGTCAATAGCAGTAGAGGGAGAGCGATTAATTAAAAAACAAGCTGTTGCAGCAGCTTCTGCACAAAAGGACTTGGGTAAACCAGAATTAGAAAGTATGCAACGTACCTTATTCACCAAAGTTCTATTCATGTGCTCTGTGACTCCATTTTGCTGCGGAGTATTAGGAATTGTTAGATTCCTTACAATCCCTTTTGACTTGCAGAAAGCATTAAACTCATCAAAACAAAACTCCAAGCCATTATCCATGCAGAGATATTTAATCTGGTTCCTTGTCTACTTCTCAACCATAATTTTCCATTACTTGAAAGTAGCAAAGACATCACTTTTCTGTTTTAAGAAAAACACCCAAAATTTTTTTGGAGAAATCATCAATGACAGTCAACATATAACTAGTGCCACATTTAAAATGCACCTTGGATGGGCCCCAAAGATTAGAATGAATATAGTCGAGTGTCCCCTTTGTATTGTGAATTTCTTTGCTGAGGCTAACTTTCTTTTAGTTCTCAAAAACGCAGTGCTCACAAAACTCCAATTTACTTATATTTTAACCATCAAAAAGGCTCTTTTGCTTAATTCCAGCTTACCATTCTTACTCATCTGTTATAAACGCATATGCCATAATCTAGTAACATCACCATCTGAAAAAGAAGGAGTAATAACAGTAGCATTACCCATAATTGCAGAACCCTATAAGAAATACATCATGATATAATTTTTCAGTCCTTTCATCACAACAAGAGCACCTCTACTGATCTTCAAAACTCTGCCTTCAACAGTGCACTTGTACCCATTTGAATCAAGAGTACCCAAAAACTATCTTGCACGATGCATTATTTCCCAACACCACAGTACCCTTTGATATAGTTTCATATGTTAAAAACTAGTCTCGATTAGGATACATATGAAAAGTACAACCTGAATCAAGGATCCAACCCTCGGAAGGCTTAAAGGCGCCATAAAAAATAGCTTGGAGTTCATCATCATTGGAAACATCTTTTGCAATACTAGCTTGACTGAAACTTTTGGGTTGTTTTCACTTTTGAGCATCAGCAGTTTTTTGTTTTTTTTCTTTGCAACTTATAACATTCAATTTTGAGGTGCTTTTTTCTTGTAGTAATTATAGAATTTACCTTTGGGTTTTGATTTTGATCTACTTCTTCTATCACTACCAGAATTTCTCTCTTGTAATCTGCTGCAAACAATAAGGCTTTCTACCTGAGCCTCAAAATCAACCACTAACTGTTTAATTTTCTCCTTAGAGAACAGAGCTTCATAAATTTTATCTAGAGTAAGACTGTTATGACTTTAAAGGATAATACCATAAAAGTCAAATATGAAGAAGGTAGCGAACACAACAGAATTAAGGTCAAATCTTCTTTATTATATTTGACATCCATGCTCTTTAGATCAGAAACAATCTCCATAAAAATAGTTAAGTAATATTCAAGGGATGTACCTTCTATCATACGGTGAGAATACAAGCACTGCTTCAGATGTATCTTGCTGGTTAGACTTTTCATCATGCACAATGACTCCAATTTTAACCATAACGAAGCTGTGGTCTTTTCTTTCAGAATATTCTGTAGAATCTGATTTGATAGGTGAAGATGAATCTGAGACAATCTTTTTGATCTCTACATTGTTTCTCCTTTAGTGACCATGATAGGGGCATCTTATCAAATCCCAACAGTGCGCCATCCAAATCCAACTGTGTGAGCACAGCATCTTAACCTGCCATAGCGAAAATCTAGTGTTTCAATCCAAAAGTGGAATATCGTACTTCATAGTTGCCATCGAGAACATCAAACCAAGTTTGCTTTGATACCACTTGTTGCAGAAAAAATGTGCTAGACAAAGAAAATGAAAAACAGAATATACAGTTTTACGTGGAAAACCCAATGTGGAGAAAAACCACGAGCAGAGAGGAGAAATGCACTAAAAATGGAGACACATACAGATGAGAGCTTAGAAGCCCTAGCTGAACAGAATAAATATATATATGTACAGTGAATCCTAAAACCCAAAATAAAAATAAGTCCAAAACATAACAAATCTATATTATGTTAAAAATCCATATTATGTTGCACCGCGAACTTTTCAGGTTGAACTGAAAAGACCATGAACTCTTCGGATCAGGCTGAATAGGATTCGTCTCACTATACTCTAACAAGTAACTTGCCATTTATTTCACAAAATTCAAAGAATCACTACGATTTTTAAATATAAAGCAATTGGGGCGAGAGGAGGGGGGAGGAGTGTTAATTTCTTTTGAGCAGGATTTCATTAAAGCTCAAAAGGAGTACACATGAGCAAGTCACAATACTGCCAAAGAAAAGCCTACCCAAAAGCCCAAACAGAAACTGGCCCACAGGCGAAAGGCACACTAGTCGGCTCCATAGTCATCTCTCACCATAGAAAAAGATGTTCTATTAGCTTATTTTTTGTATGGTTAAAATTTGAAGAATTCAATTAATTTAGATTCTACTTGCGGAAGTTTTTACGGTATCATATATGCCAAAAGAAATTAAATTTTATCACTAGAAACATTTCAGGATCTTTGTACAATTGACAATTTTCATCCACTCGATAAATTTTAATGAAATTTGATTTTTTTAAAGTATACCCTGCATTTTAATTGTCAAGATATAAATTAAAAATATCAAACATAAAAATTTCAACTAGTAAATCAGATCAATTATATTTTATTGTGCAATTCTGTTGATTTTAATGAATGATACATTAAGATTAATCTGATTTTGTTGTATAATTTATTAATTTTATAGTTTATTAAGAAGTTCATTAGGACGTAATCTACTCAGTAAGATTAATTAAAATATATTGTAAATCTCTACCAAAAAAGAAAAAAAAGAATTTACTGTAAATCTGAATAAATTCTACTGTAAAAGTATGGCGAACAAGTTGTCATTTTGAGTAAGTAGATGCCTTGATTCTTAATTATGCTCCAAGCGACAAATATGTCAACGGGGTTTTCTTGTTCAAATCCAAAGCTAAAATCTTGGCCCTAATTCCAAAAGAAAAAGTCTCGGCTTTATTTTCCTCTTTATTTATTTATTTATTTGTCTCAAAAAGATGCAAGTCTAGATTTATTAGTTGGGAATGTTATGATTCAATTCTCAACTATTTGTTCAAAAAACTTTAAATTATTTCAACTGGCAACTATTCCAACTGGTACAGGTCCTAATAAGTAATAATTCCCCTTTTGTGGTGCCTAGTTTAATTATTGCTTAGCTTGCCGTCTGATAGGAATTGTTTATAATATTTGTTTCTGAATCATATGGTGGAGTTATATATATATATATATATTCTTTCCTAGCTGTGATGGAAACTATATTGAATTTTTAATTCCAATTCATTATTATTATTATTGTACTTCCCAATAAGACTCATTAGTTCAATATCATGAACTGTGATTTATCAGTAGTTTCTCTCCTTAAATTACATATATTTTAGATAAACTAAAGTTAAAAGACTATATGACTTCAAATAAATAGTAATAAACAGATATACAAATTTATTTAACGATATTTTTTAAGAGTTTATTTGATTTTTTTTATTTAAATTCAATCTGATATCAGCACATATTAATCTAATGCTACTTTGAAAATAGTTAAGTAAAACTTCCAAATTTTTTCGTTTAAGAAAAAAAAGTATTTTAGGCATTGATTTGATAGAACCAAATGTTAACTTATTGATTAAATGAGTGACCCAATCTCTATTCAGATTGGACTTTCATATAGTAAGTACATGTAATGTTACAGTAACGTAGTAACATATGTCATGTTCTATTAATTAATAACTCAAATTTTAACATTTATGAAAGAGAATCGGTAATAAAAACAATAAGATTTTTGAGAACAAAAGAAAAAAAAAAACTATCAATATTGTGAAGTTTAGATTAGGGCTTTGTTTGCGTGTCCTAACGGACCTGAATGTCCATTGTCACAAACTTAGAAAATTGAAACGTCCGATTTTTTTTTTTTTTTTTTTTTTTGTAGAGGAAATAATAACCCATTATCAAAAAAGAAATAGGTAAAAGCAAAAATTGAGATTTGAAACTCAAATTTCTCATTAAAAAATACACACGTTTTACCATTGCAACTATACGAGGTCTTAAGAAACGTCCCTTTTCTTTTTTTTTTTTTTGGGTTAATAACGTCCCTTTTCTATTAATATTGCGGAAGGGAAAGGGGCCAGGGGAGCTTTTTAAACAAATTGGGGCTTACTTCTTGGTAGGATCCTCCCAGGCAAGAGCGCTATGCTACATATTAGGCCTTCGAATCTCAGCCTATTGGAAGCAGATTGCTCCACTGATTGAAACTTGATTTTTGGGCTCGGCTCATTGATATTGAGTTATATTGGTCCTTAATCAGCCTATATCCCATTGCGGAATGACTGTTGCTGATCTCAAAGCTATCAATCGTAACGTCAGAAGTTAAAACTTTAAATCTTATATTCATAATTCTTTCTCTTTTATCGCTGCTTTAACAACTCCAAAAAAGATTGGAAAAAATATCTCAAAGCTATTGTGCCACCGGTCGGATAGCATCATAGCTGTGAGAGATTTTTATTTGTATCATAAGCTTATGCGTTCGAAGTTTTGTTAATGTATTTGATGAGATTAAATATACGTTTGATTTTTATAATTTTAGGAGAAATTGTTGTTGACCCTTTCAAGACATCGTGAAGTTTGCTTCTACCTAAATTTAATGTAGATGTTCAAACTAGTACAATTTTTCATAACAAAATTAAAATTATAGAGTGTCGCTCTCTTTTATATTTTTTTTTTTTGTCTTAAAAAGCCCTCTACAGTTTTAGGAGAGAATATGTAGTAGCACTTTTGAGAGAGTTTTACTAAATATTGTATTGTTTGTTATTGTATAAATTTTATGTAGAGCCAAACCAGTGCAACTTTTCTGGCTGTCACTTTTATTTATTATTTATTTTTATTTTTTATTTTCACCTAAAAAAACAAAATCTCAAAGCCCTGGTGTTGTAAGAAATCGGACTTCAAAAGAAAGGTCTTAAAATTCCCCCAACCGAAGCTACAAGCAACCTCCGAGTCTTGATTCAATTAGTGACAGCTAAATATTTTGGAAGCATGTTTCTGCTCGTCCTCCGGAGGAAACTTCGGTAAGTAGAAACTGGAACACCCGCATGGATCTGTGTTCTCAATAGTTTTGCTAATACGAAGGCAATCCTATTGCATTGCACTTAATAACCAAGTTCAAGAGAATGTAGAAAGCTACTAAAGGAAATAACAGCATAGGTTACTAAAATTTGAGCAACTTTGCACCCCTTGCTTGATTCCAATCTTTCTTTTCTTAAGCAAACCAAACATTTTATGCTTATGTGTTACATCAATGTCTCAACCCTAAATTTAGACAAGACAAAACCAGCATAGAAGACTAGAAGTCTTTTTCTTTTTGTCTGTAGTGCTAAGATTTGAATTCTAATAAAATATCAAGCTCTCAATGCCTTTGATATTATTCATATTTTTTCCGGCAAGCGAACAGCACACCCAAAATCTTATTTGTTGGTTCTGCATCAAGGGAAAACAAGATTACTAATCAACTATAGCTAAATTGGAGCTGATATGACTGAAAGTCTTAAATTTAAGTTTTAGATGGAGATCCCGTAACTGGGTGTGTTATAGCATTCGGACTTTACTTCGTATAATGCTTTTCATTATTAAACACTATCGAGGGTATGTCTCGGAGATGGTAACCTCATTGTTCGAAGATTTGCCTCTTTGCTCTTCTGATTCAGTTGTTCTTGAACAATCACTCCCTCTCTGCCCAAAAAATGCAGGTCTGAATGGTCCTGGGAGGGTAATTGAATGGCTACTAAGCATTGTAACGACTTGGCCCATGGTTGGTCTATCAGCTTCGTTTCCTTGGACACACAGCAACCCAATGTGGATGCATCTTGTCATCTCACTTTGGCTACTGGCCCTTATGATTGGATCCACAAGATTTAAGCTTGTCCCTCGGTTCCAATTTCTCCATGCCTACCGAAATTTGACAAGGCAACACAAACAGTGTAAGTAAGAAAATTTCTGCAACCAAAATGTTTCGGAAACACAACCTAGACATGGCTATTAGAAGTAGTAAAAGCTGGCCCAATTCGAATAATCTTAATTAATCTGCATTTACTAACACAACATACTGTAACGATCTAAAATCAAACTCAAAATAACCTTAAAATTAATTTACTCTACATTAAAATATCTTGAATTGAAAACTTGAATCACCCAAAATTTAATATCTGAAATCGAATGAACTAAAAACATAATAAAATGAAAATTCTATATATCCGAGACCCATTTTACCCAAAACACAATGAACTTGAAATGAGATGTACCTAAAACTCTAAATATCCTAGGTCTAAAAGGAAGCGATACCCGCATTCAAAAAGGTTGAATTTGATCCGACCTAAACATTTGCCACCATTAATAGTTATTAACATGCTGATATGGCATGAACAAACATATTGTTTTTCCCGTTTGGCTGTTTAGATTCATTTTATGTATACGAAAAAAAAGAAAGTGATATACTTTCTGTAGAAAGTGCATGCTTACATATGTTAGAAGCTCTTCTTCCTCCTCTCCCTCTTCCCCTATGCAGAAACTACTGTTCCTTTGGCCGCTTACAATTTCCAAGACTAAAACTCCAAAGCTATATACATCAGACTTAACTGAAAAGTGTCCGCGAGCTACATATTCAGGAGCCATATATCCACTGCACACAGCAACCAATTAATACTCAATTGTGCTTATTGATTGTTTTCTTATCGATTCCATATTTGGTATAGTAGTATAATGAAAGATGTGCCTAGAGGGCTTGCTCTAATTGCTGCACTACTTACAATGTCCCAGCTAGTGTACTTGTCTCCTCTCGAGTTTGATCAACAGCAAACAATCTTGACAAGCCAAAATCTGAGATTTTTGGATTCATCTCGTCATCTAACAGAATATTGCTGGCTTTGAGATCGCGGTGAACGATCCTCAGCCTGGAATCTTCATGGAGGTAAAGAAGCCCGCGAGCAATGCCTTCTATGATTTTGTAACGTCTTCCCCAGTCCAAAAATGCACGCTTGATTGGATCTGCAGAAAGCACGTATAATTTGACTTGAGATTGAGAAGACCAATGAAATTCATGGTTGATTTTTTTTTTTTTTTTTTTTTTTTTTTTTTTTTTTTTTTACAATAGGAGATCTCAATTAAAAGGCGAGACTAGGTGTAACGGTCAAGTTTCTCCATTGGAACCTCTAGGCCATACGTGAGTTGCCATATTCCCGGCCACATGGCGTGGGAGTCTTGATCATGGCATAATACCAACTAGAGGCTAGTTGGTGTCAAACAGAGGAAAATAAAAATAAAAATAAAAATAAAAATAAAAACATACCAAATATGAAATTGTTGAGACTTGAATTGGATAAAAACTCATAGACAAGAATCCTTTCCTCTTTCTCACAGCAAAATCCCAAGAGTTTAACCAAATTCCTGTGCTGAAGCTTGGCCACCAAAAGAATCTCATTCCCAAACTCCACTTCTCTTTGTCCTGATCCCTGAGGCAATCTCTTCACAGCTACAGATTTTCCATTAGGAAGCATACCCTGCAAAAGTATTGACAACATAGTGGGAACAACTGGATTGCAGGAGTTGACTCATTCCAGACAGATTTAGTACTGTTACATCACCTTGTAGACAGCACCAAATCCACCTTGTCCAAGCTTATTAGCTGCGGCAAAATTATCTGTTGCCTTCCTAAGAGTTTCAGTGTCAATTTGCAAAGATTCCACTCCTTCTATTATATGTTCCGCAGTCTCTTCTACGATGACAAGAAGTCAATCATTATTCAATACCAAGATAGAAAGATCTTCAAACAGCATAACCCATTAATTGAATCCAAGCCTTTTGCAGGTGTATTGTACAGAGCCGAGGGTTTGCCTGGACGATTGCCAAAGATTCTTACTGGAAATCCTAAGGTTTATGTGATTCAAGAATTCCCAGATATATTAGGAACTAAAAAATGCTTGGCAACAATGAGGTGGTGATATATGATTTAACATAACTGGATTTGCTAGTCAAAACACAGACCTGAGAAGTTAATGCGGATAAACTTTTTGAACCTACCTTTAACGAGTGTTATGGCAGTAACGACTGTAACAACGATAATTATGAGAGTACGAGTTTTCTTTCCTGCAAAAACCAGAGAATCAATTTCCAGTAATAGACAATAAATTCCAGTTCTGGTAAGCTGTGGATCATCATATGTACCATTTGGAGGCGATGTTGACTGTGGTGGAGGTGGATTTGATGTCGATTGTAGCGGGGGAGGTGCATTAGACGGCACATCCCCGTAGAAGGGGTTTATCTCATATCTGAGATTGCAGCTTGGATAAATAACTCTTCCTCCACCTCTGTTTAGGCAACACTGGGGAATAAGCCCGGAAGCATTATACAGGCAATCTCTGCAGTCTGATTCTGTTAGATCAGGGGTGCACTGCAGCAATGCATACATTGTTTGAAAGTTTGGTGCAGCTATTTTGCCCATTGCATACTTGTAGCGAGAATCACCCATTGCAGCTTGATCACGCAGTCTATCTAACAACGTCATTCGCGACAGATTGAACCCTGTTACATCCGAGACATTATCTTGGCTATACACCCAAAAGTAAGGTCCTAACTCCATAAGCCTAAATATGGGGCGGTTTGCATATCGTACCATACAATCATCCAGCCCTCCAATAGCCTCCTTAAAATTTGGACAGTTGGCGGTGAGTGAATCACTGGCATTTCTAACGCAATCACGACAAATTTCAGGAGTAACATCTGGTCTACAAAGCGCAATAGCATAGACTGTATCAGGATTGTCTCCATAGGAAAAGTTATAGAATCCATAGTTTATGTCGTTGTTGGTGTGGATGGAATTGAGGAGGTAATTGAGGTTTGCCTGATATGTACTATTTGTTGTGTAATTGCCTTTCCCTACACAATCCTTGTACAACATCACAGGCCGTGCCGGCTGCTGGGCTAATGTAAGAGCTAGAAAGTGTGTCAGCAGCGGACAAAGAAGGTAAACAAATTTTGAGGAAGCCATGCTCTGATTGGGTTCTGCCATTGTTAGCCTTCTATCAATGTATACGGGAATATAATCCAAAGTCCAAGTCTTCCACAGACCACGCCGTCTTCCGCCGTACGAGTAGGATGTGAATTGTATGGTGTTGGTTTTTCCACGTACGAGCTAGGGGAAGCCAGAATTCTATGACGTTGGTTTTTCCACGTACGAGCTAGGGGAAGCCGGCACGGAAAGAGAGGAAGACTGCTTATGTTGAAAGTGAGCTCCAGTTCGCAATGGCGAGCTCGCGAACGCGCGAGACAGAACAAAGCAACCGCGACGAACTTTCGGATACTATGTTTTTATCTAAAATTTAAAAGTATTCGATTGTAAGTCTCACTTATAATTTCCTTTATTATCTTATTTATTCAAGAAGTATCTAAAATATAACAATTAATATATTTAATCTAATTGTAATAAAAAATATGAATTATAAAAAAAAAAAAAAATTTTATATTTACTATTACAGTTATACAAAATTGACTGATTAATGCAATCAAAATACTATTTAAATAGTTATTTAACCATAAACATTTACTAACATAAGACATTTTAGTCTCAATTCACACTTGCTATTTCAACAAATTGACTTAGTCATCTTTGCTTCACCTTATAGAATGGTTTGGTGAAGTTGTTTTGACTGGTCAATAACAAGGATATAGAAGACAAAGAAGCAAAGATAAGTCTAAATTGGAATGGTTCACAAGGTTGTTTCCTCTATAATTCTCTTTTTGTTATATATATAACACTAACGGCACACTTTCCATATGCTCTTTTCCATTTTACCTCACATTTGACATGCAAATAATATTTTTTTTTCTCCCAGTTGTTGTTGAAGGTCCTTTTGTAGTTATTTTTTTTTTCGTTCAAAATTTTGGTATAAAAATTCTTTTTTATTTCTGGAATGTAACAATTTTCTATGGAGTCACAAATTTCCTCACAAAAAAAAAAAAAAATGAGTGCTGATAAATGTCTTATTTATTTATTTATTTATTTGAGGTCGTGAGAGACATCACGCTTAATAAGAGAGGATATTGATGGGATATTTTCCCCCTGCCAAATACCCTCCCCTTACTAGTCAAAGCAAGTTTTGCGAGAGCACAGGCAACGTCATTCATCTTTTTTCTTTTTTTTTAGTCAAATAAAGAGGTTTTTTTTTTTTTTTAAGAAAACAAATAAAGAGGTTATTTGTCAAATGTTAATTACATGAACCAAAGGGCACTAGATTAACGGCCATAACTGGTCAAGAAAAAAAAAGATTAACGGCTATAAACTTATGAGTACCAAATTAGAAGTTGACGCAAAGTTTAAGGACCAAACAGTGATTTTATTTGAGAAACAAGGAACATTAAAAAGAAGGAAAGCACATATTATTTTTAAAATATTCAAAATTTAAATTTTTTTTTGTCTTTTTATATAAAAACACAAATAAAAATATATTTTTAATAAATAGGATAAATTTCTACACTTCAATATATTACTAATTATTATCATTATAATTTAATAAAGGTTAATTTCAAAAAAAATCACTACATTTACACTTTCTAACAAATCTAGCACAACTTTTAAAAATTTTACAAATCTAATACAGTTTAATTATTTTTTAACAAATTTAGCACAATCTTTAAAAATTTATAAATATAATACAGTTTAATTATTTTCTAACAAATTTAGCATCCTAACAGTTAAAAATAACCAATTAAAAGTAATTGAATTTCTTAATATACACATATGACACGTCTATGTCTAAATTTAATACATTTTAAAACCCTCAAACAACATATGTGCATATATACATACTGAGAGATTCGAATAGTTTTAACTGACAGTGTGTTAAATTTGTTAAAAAATAATTAAACTGTATTAGATTTATTAATTTTTAAAGATAGTACTAGATTTATTAAAAAATAATTGAACTATACTAGATTTATACATTTTTAAAAATTATATTAAATTTGTAAAAAAGTATAAAAATGGTAATATTTTTTTATATTAACCCTTCCATATATTAGTATGAGTGGTTAAGAATCTTGAAACCCATGCAAAGGCAGATTATATATAATAAAATAAGTTCTTACATTCGGATTCTGGTATAATCAAATTTTAATGAGTGGATAACAATCTCAAAACTACAAATAAAGAAAGACTTACAAACAATAATCGTGTGAAGATATCTCATTTAAAGAAAAAAAAAAAACGAAAACTAATCATTATTGTCCTACAAGATTATGCTCGTGCTCATGCCTCCCGTATTCAAACGCATAGGTGCATAGGGGCTTAGTATGCAACCCTTATTCAGTCCAAAAATAAAAAACGCATAGGTCCATTAATTGATGCGTACTTTTTATTTACGTCATGGACCACTAAACACTACGTCACTAAACTAAGCCCTTCTCCATCCAATCTTCTTGTCGCTCATTTATCTGAATTTAGTTAGGATGGCCATTTAGTCCCTCTAAAAAAATACTTATCGAGTGGGTAGAGGCTGTCCCAAGGAGGCAATACTGTTGACTTATATCTATCCTCCTTTCTTGTCATAACTAACAGATTAATTATTTATTATTTTGAATGTTTAAGAAAAGTAAAAGATATGTCACTCATGTTAAAAAGGAAAAAAAAAAAACAAAACAAGAAGAATTTTTTGGGACTGTACCGATCACAGTTATATTAGGTGAATTCGTAGTTATCTAGTAAGATAATAAGCAAACCTGGTCTAGTTCCAGTTTTTAGGTCGAGCAGTTGGTTGCAGTATAAAAAAAGGAATGATCGTGAACGGTGGTTCACATGCCGATTTTGATTTGCTTTGATTATTCTCAAAAGTAAAATATTTTAGAATTTTTATAAAAAAAATTTGTGAACTATATATTCAAATCAAAAGTTTATGATTTCCATTTCATTCAATTTAGTTATAATGCAAGGCAAGTTGAGAAAAAGAAAAATCAATCGCGTCAAATCAGACACTTCTCTCTCTCTTTCTGTGTGTTTTTTTTTTTTTTCTAACAGGATAAAATTCTCGAGAAAGAAAAAAGAAGAGAAAAAAAAGTAAAAAAGATAGTTATCGAAAAGAAGAATATTTTTTATCTTTTCTTGTATTTGAAAATAAGTGATAGAAGGGAGAAAAATTATAAATATTTTTGTTAGAAAATTATGAAAAGTGGAGGGAAGAATATAAATACATTGAAATAGTAATTTTATCATTCATAATAAATTCTATTGAAATGTTTTGTTTAAGTAAAATTATAATTTTCAAATTATGCGAAGGGCAATTGAATCATTTAATAAATTTAGTATTTGAACTAATAACTTTCTTCCCATTTTTTGGAGGATTGGTTTTAGCAAGTTCAAAAGAATTAAAGGAATTAAAAACGTTTCCTTCTCTCACTTTCTAAATATTTTTCAAATACAATAATTTATCATAATTTTCTCACTTTTCTCTCCCTCCCCTTCTTTTCCCTTCTTCTAAATACAATGTAAAAGGAGTCGCAAGCTTGGACAACTAACATTGTGTTTGGGAGAAGAAAAAAAAAATAGAGGGGGAAGAAAATAAAGAAAAAAGTGTATACACCTGTATTTAGGAAATACTTTTGGGATGGAAAAAATTGGGTGCTCTTGGCTCACTAAAATCATTCTTTGTAAAAGTGGGAAAAAAATTATTAATCATCTATATTTTTATGAAAAGACTACACCATCATCATTATATATTAATAACTACAAATTTACCTAAAACAAAAAAATCTCTACATTTTTTAAAATTCTATGAAAATTTTTAACAAAAAAACTATGCAAATAGCATAAATTTATTAAATTAAATTTATATAATTATTTCATATATAATTTACAAATCAAATATTGTTAGAATTATATATAATATTTTTTTTCCTTAGAAAGTAAAATCAGTGTTCTCTTATGTATTATTTTTCTTTCTTTGACTTTCCATCACATCCTTAACAAATTTGTTTTTAAAATTTTTTTATTCCTATCATCTCTTCCAATACACAAAAGAGTATGAAAAATATTTCTTTTTTTTCAATAATTCTCTTCTCCACTTTACTTTTCTCATAGTTTTTATCTAAATACAGTGCAAACTTCCAATTTCAAAACAACCAAATGTTGTATAGTTAATTAGTTATAGTCACCAACTCCCTGCCAATGATAGATTAATTTTGATGAGTAAATGCCATCAGAATTATCAGTCCAAGATAGATTATCCTCTTGGGTAAAGTAATGGACATCATCATCATCATCATATATATATATATATTAGTTCCATTGAGGAATAGACTTTGTCTTTTTAGTAAGGCAAGTTTCCAAATTATGATATAAGATTTACTTGTTTTTAAATTAAAAATTATAATCCAATTTAACAGTTAATAATTAATAGAGGATAAAATAAATTCACTTTCAAACAAAAACAAAATCTCGGAAAATGAATGCAGTTCAATCAAACTTAAAACGATAACAAGAGCAAAAATATATATCTATCGAGTTTATCATTTTTTTTTTCCAATGCAAGAAAATCAAACCAAACATGAAGAAGAAAGCCAATTGCCAAAAGTAGTTCAACATTTTTTTCCCTGTTGGTTCAGGATGACATTTACCCCAAAAGCAGCATGGCTAAAGCTCCAGCTATCATGAGAATTAGAAATAGATTCCAGGCTTTTCCTACAAATTAACAAGTAACATTGAAATGATAATTCTCATTAGATATTAATTAACAGTTAAAGAACAGTATAAAATTATGATAGACATGGTAGGTTTCCAAATTAAACCTCAAATAGTGAAGCATTTTGTGAATTTGGAAATGACAATTAACAAAATGTTATCTACATTTTGGGGAAAAAAATATTATTATATATATTACTATAAGTATTTCGATTTAACCTATAATATTACACTTATTTATCATCCATTTAACAACATAGAGACAAGTAAAATCAAACGAATAATAAGATACAAAATATTAATCTTGAGAATAGAAAGGCGCATTTGTGGAATGTCATATAGCTCAGTGTTTCAAGAAAGATAAATATAGGCAAAGAGAGAAAATCGAAGAATAATTAAGCAGTTAAGGAAACGACCCATATAGATGTTACGAGTGTGGGGGAGGAGAATCCAAAGAAGAGTGAGAGAAAAAGCCCAAAAGGTAATCCCAGAAATCAAATTAGTGGTGGGTGAATCAAAGAAGACTATAAACTTATAATTGAAATAAAATAGGTAATAAAAAACAAAAGGATAAAGAATGAATTAAAATTTCACTTTTGTTTTTAAATTATGTTAAACTATATAAAGTCATATATTTATAAAATATAAAAATTGAGTTAAATGCATTTAACTCCTCTATGGTTTGGTTGTTTTGCGTTTTATCTCCCTATAGTTTCAATTGAACCAATAAACCCTTTTATATTTTTCAATTTGTCAATTAAGTCCCTGACAATAATTTATTAAATCAATTAATAGAAATTAGTCAAAATTATATTATTTTGTAATTGTTATTTTTTTTTCTACCAAAAAATATATCACATATAACTTAAATGTGAGTTATTTTCAATTACATTGTTTGGTACGATTTATAGTACTTTTGGACTTCCTCGCCTATGTATTTGATTTTAGGTGGATTTGAGGTTTTAAAACTTTGTTTGACAAATTGAAAGAGATTCATAAATATTGAAAGAGTCTAACAATTTTGTCATTAGTTTGCGTGGCTGGTGGCATTTAGTTTCTACAAATTAAATTTGACAATGCATAAAACATTTGGGTAAACATGTTACATTTTATTAAACTCTGTCATGGATTGGTAAAATAGTACATATATTTATTGAAAAAAAGTAAAAAGGTAAACACACATTGTAGTAAACTATAGTATTAAATCAATTTTATGGCAATTTTTACCATACCTGATGTGGTTGAAGAACAAGTGTTCGACAGAGATTCTTGTGGTGGAGGTGATGATGGTGGCAATGGTAGCGTCCTGGCGGTGGGGTCATAGAAAAAGTAGTTCTCGTACTTGGAGTGGCAACTAGGAGCTAACAGTCTCCCTCATTGTTTCCCATCACTAACACTTATGATCAACTCACTAGCTAAAACTAGGCAGTCAATGCATCTTTCTTTCGACAAGTCAGGAGCACATTGCACCACTGCATAAATAGTTTGATTGTTTGTCACAGTCGCATTTCTAGTGGCAAACTTCGTATGTGAATCACTGGATGCAGCAATGCGTCTTGTGAGGTTTTCGAACAGGGCATCAAGTCTCTGATGGAATTGGTCGACATTGAAGAAGTTATAGGTGTTTCTCATTCCATAATTAGGGTCAATTTCTATGCTTCCAAATAAATGTCGATTGGAGTACCTTAGCATGCAATAGTCATACCAAACAATGGCCTTCTTGTGGCTGGGGGCAAAGTTGTGTGAGCATTTGGGTTGGGGTATTGACGCAATTGCGACAAGTATTGGCATCTACATCTCCTCTACAAAATGCAATTGCATTGACTTTGTTAGACTTTTTGCCGAATGAGCTAGAGAGAAACCCCTTGTTGGCATTCGAGGCTGAGGAGAGGGAGATGAGCAGATGATTGAGGTTGTATTTGTAGGTGTTGTTGTCGGTGAAATTATATAGTCCAGGCAATAGAAATATAGTGGATTTGGTTGCTCGTGAACGGTGAGGATGTGTTGAAGAAGGATGGTAAGAAAGAAGAAGAGCTATCTTGAAAAATGCATTGCTGTTGCGCAGCCAATTTTTCTTGTAGTGTTTGCAGTTAACTTATAGTTCTTCATAAAAGACATATACTAGTTAGTTTTCTCTTATTTAGTGGTATCAAAAATGTTCTCAGGACTGACATTTATAATTCGAGTCTAATGAGAGCCAATAAACTAAAAAAAAAGAATTAAAAATAAATTATAACTTTGCATATCAAACAAGTTTTACTAGCAAAGTCTCTTACAAGTCATTTGGTTTAAATTTTGGGTGTTGTTTGCTAGTCAACTATCAACAAGATCTTACATACTGCTAAATTTTACTTATTTTATTATATGACTTTTTAATAGAAGTTAATCAAAAGGTAGCTTAAAACTGATGAGTTATTTTTGAGTACTTTTATCCTTTTAATATTAAAAATAATTTGTATAGATTAAATTACCTTAAAAAAATATTTATACTACTTTATTATCATTTTCACTTACCACATGAGTTAGAATTGCATCTATATTTTACAAATATTTACAAACACAACATTTATTTATTTTTAATTTTTAAATAATATATTTTCTTTTCACTTCAAGTTTTCATTAATATTAATAGTCATGAAAAATATCTCAAACATTATTTTTTTTTTGTTATCTAGTAAACATTAGTAATTTTTTTTAAAGTTTAAAATTAAGCAATAAAGTCTCAATATTATTTATAGAATCTTTAGTATAAAAATAAAAATTATAAAATATAAAAATAATTTCTTCAATAAGATATATTGATATAAATTAAATGTTTAAATAGATCATTTTATTATTCCATAGCAATATTAAGTATAAAACCGACCAAATGTATTATTAATTTTTTTAATAATCAGGAATAGAAATTCGTAATTAACAATCAGTAATAGCAATCAGCAATAATACAGCAAAGTGGCATATATGATGAAATATCCATCACAACCAAATATTTTTCTATATATATATATATATATAGTAGGGAGACAATTCATTTATAAAATTGCCCTTTAAATTATATATTGATTTTAAACGTATTTCTAGACTGAAATGTTTCAAATAAACCTCATTTTCTGTTCGATTTCTGATTAATGGAAACTGTGGAATTATATCTTCTCAATTTTTTTTTTTTTTTGGCAAATAATAACTATATCTTCTCACAAAATTATAAATTTTGATAATGCTTTATCATTCAAATGCTAAATTTAAAGATAAAAAGTAGGAATATTAAAGTCATTGACTTTTTTTTTTGACCGAACTCATTAACATTGATGACAAGCTTATTGTCATTATCCCATATATGTGGGAGAATACGTCCATGTGTGAACTGGCAGACCATTTCATTTGTCGCCTCCCGCACCTTTTTCTGCCAATGTTGGATGATATGCATAAAGTGAAAAAGTTTAATAGACATACAAATTAGATAAACACATGGACACATGAACAAAAAAAAAATTCAGCCATTTAAGGTGGTAGTCTGATGGTAAATTGCTATGCTTTTCTCCGCATTAACTCGGGTTCGAATTTCATTGTCAACGCTCGCAACCATAGACTACGAGAGTTTATTATACAATACGGTAGTAGGTTCAAGACTTGTTCACACTAAAATCGGGCGTGAGGAAGACTCATACAGACCCAATAGTGTTTTGATTGTAGGTCTTCTCTATGGGGAAGGTTGAACCGCCCTCAGCCCACAAATAAAATATTTTACGTAGTGACATACATCTTCTTTTGTTCAAAAAAGATCAACAAAATTATATTGGGGGCTTTATATGATGTGTAGGCAATTCTATTGTGTTTCAATCTTCAGCTGTGTCGATTCTCTTTATTTGTTTGTGTACTAAAACTTAAAAATGTTTGGTAATGTTGCAGAAATAAACATGATAGACAAAGAAAACAAAAAATAAAACACACAAATTTTATGTGGAAAACCCCAATATAGGGAAAAACCACGGGCAAAAAGGAGAAATTCACTAAGAACGAAGAAGAGTATGGAGGAGAGCTTAGGGCGGCAGCAACAGCATAATGAACTTACAAACCCTAACTGAAAAGAATAACTGTATATATGTATAATAAATCCCAAAGCCCAAAATAAAAATAAGCTCAAAACATAACAAGTCCATATTATGTCGGAAATCCATATTATGTCGCACTGTGAACTTTTCGGGACGAACTAAAAAGATCGCGAAGTCCTCAAGTCAAGTTGAACAAGATTCGGATCACTATACTCCAATAATTTCCACCTTGATACGAATGTGAATCCAAGAACAAAATTCCAATCTTCAAAAAAATATCTCTATCTCTTCCACAAACCCTGAAGGGTATAACTTAACAAGTAGCACCAACCAAGTCCATATAGTGCTCAAATTTGGCACATGGTAATGACTTGGTCTTCATATCAGCAAGACTATCATGAGTACTGACTTTGCTCGCCACAATATCACCACAAGCAATAACATCACGCACAAAAGGATATGGCACATCAATATGCTTTGTTCTCTCAAGAAACATCAGATCTTTAGTGAGAAATATAGCACTCTAACCATCACAAAAAACGGTGTTAATCAACAAATAGTCCTCTCCACCAAACAGCTTCCTTAAAAGCCTCAGTAATAGCCATGTACTCTGTCTCAGTAGTAGATAATGCAACTGTAACCTGCAATGTAGTTTTTTAACTGACAACACAACCACTAATAGTGAAAACATACCCTGTACGTGATTTTCTCTTATCAAGATCTCCAGCATAATCAAAATCAAAATATCCAAGGATCTCATCTCTAGATCTCCTAAACTGCAAACAAACATCAATAGAACCATGCAAGTATCTAAAAATTCATTCAATTGCTCTCCAATGCTCTTTGCCAAGATTTATCATATACCTACTAACTACACTAATAACATATGATAAATCTAGTCATGTACAAACCATCGCATACATGAGAGATCCAACTGTATTGGAATATAGAACTCAAGACATATAATAAATCTCAGCATCTAATTGAGGAGATAAAGTAGATGAAAGTCTAAATTGTGCATCTAATGGAGTGCTAATAGGTTTGGCATTCTATATATTGAACCTATGAAGAACTTTCTCAATGTACTCTTTCTGACTTAGGTACAACTTGATACTTTTTTGTCTCTCAGAATCTCCATGCCAAATATCTTCTTTGTTGCTCCCAAATCTTCCATCTCAAACTCCTTACTAAGTTGAGTTTTGACCTTCATAATCTCTTTTTGATCCTTTGCTACTATCAATATATCATCAACATCAAGAAGTAGATATATGAATGACCTATCACTACTTTTATTAAAATAAAGAAACTGTCATAACTGCATCTCTTGAAATTGTGAGTGGTCATAAAAAGTCAAACCTCTTATACTATTGCTTGAGTGACTCTTTTAGGCCATAGAGAGACCTTTTCAAAAAACAAACATAGTCCTCTTTTCCTGAAACTACAAAACCCTTTGGCTGTTGCATATAGATGTTCTCCTCAAGTTCTCCATGTAACAATGCAGTCTTCACATCCAACTTCTCAAGCTAAAGATCATGCATAGCCATGATATTGAGCAAATTTATAACTGAAATATGCTTTACAACTGGAGAAAACATATCTGTGAAGTCAACATTAGGAATTTGACTATATCCCTAAGCAACCAGTCTTGTCTTATACCTCATTTCTTCAACTCCTAGTATGCCTTCCTTTCTCTTGGATACCCATTTGCAGTGGACAGCTTTCTTAACCTCAGGTAGTCTCACTAACTCCCATGTCTTGTTCTTGTGAAAGGATTCTATCTCCTCTTTCGTGGCTATAATCCATTTACCAGAATCATCACAACTAATTGCTTTTGCTAATGTAAAAGGTTCTTTACTAGAATCAACATCCTCGGCCACATTCAAAATATAAGCAACCAAGTCAGCTTTAGCATATCTCTGAGGAGGTCTAATCTCTCTTCTAGGTCTGTCTCTAGCAATAGAATACTGCGGTGGTAGTGGTGTTGATGAAGAAAAAAAAGAACCAACATCGCCATGGATCTTTGAGCTCCACGGAAGAGTAGATTCTGGTATAGATTCTGAACTAGTCTGTAGCTCCACCTGTGTAAAAGATTTCTGCTAACTTGTATTAGAAGAATCCTTAAAAGGTAAGTAATTAATTATAGCAGCTTCATCAAAAATCACATTCTTGCTAGTTATGACTTTGTTGGTTTCTGGACACCATAACCTATATCCTTTAACACCAGACTTGTAACTAAAAAAGATACACTTTCTAGACCTCGGTTCAAGCTTCCCATTATCAACATGAGCATATGCAGGACATCCAAAAATCTACAAATCTGAATAGTTTGCAGAATTACCAGACCAAACGTCTTTTGGAGTCTTTTTGTCAATAGCAGTAGAGGGAGAGCGATTAATTAAAAAACAAGCTGTTGCAGCAGCTTCTGCACAAAAGGACTTGGGTAAACCAGAATTAGAAAGTATGCAACGTACCTTATTCACCAAAGTTCTATTCATGTGCTCTGTGACTCCATTTTGCTGCGGAGTATTAGGAATTGTTAGATTCCTTACAATCCCTTTTGACTTGCAGAAAGCATTAAACTCATCAAAACAAAACTCCAAGCCATTATCCATGCAGAGATATTTAATCTGGTTCCTTGTCTACTTCTCAACCATAATTTTCCATTACTTGAAAGTAGCAAAGACATCACTTTTCTGTTTTAAGAAAAACACCCAAAATTTTTTTGGAGAAATCATCAATGACAGTCAACATATAATTAGTGCCACATTTAAAATGCACCTTGGATGGGCCCCAAAGATTAGAATGAATATAGTCGAGTGTCCCCTTTGTATTGTGAATTTCTTTGCTGAGGCTAACTTTCTTTTAGTTCTCAAAAACGCAGTGCTCACAAAACTCCAATTTACTTATATTTTAACCATCAAAAAGGCTCTTTTGCTTAATTCCAGCTTACCATTCTTACTCATCTGTTATAAACGCATATGCCATAATCTAGTAACATCACCATCTGAAAAAGAAGGAGTAATAACAGTAGCATTACCCATAATTGCAGAACCCTATAAGAAATACATCATGATATAATTTTTCAGTCCTTTCATCACAACAAGAGCACCTCTACTGATCTTCAAAACTCTGCCTTCAACAGTGCACTTGTACCCATTTGAATCAAGAGTACCCAAAAACTATCTTGCACGATGCATTATTTCCCAACACCACAGTACCCTTTGATATAGTTTCATATGTTAAAAACTAGTCTCGATTAGGATACATATGAAAAGTGCAACCTGAATCAAGGATCCAACCCTCGGAAGGCTTAAAGGCGCCATAAAAAATAGCTTGGAGTTCATCATCATTGGAAACATCTTTTGCAATACTAGCTTGACTGAAACTTTTGGGTTGTTTTCACTTTTGAGCATCAGCAGTTTTTTGTTTTTTTTCTTTGCAACTTATAACATTCAATTTTGAGGTGCTTTTTTCTTGCAGTAATTATAGAATTTACCTTTGGGTTTTGATTTTGATCTACTTCTTCTATCACTACCAGAATTTCTCTCTTGTAATCTGCTGCAAACAATAAGGCTTTCTACCTGAGCCTCAAAATCAACCACTAACTGTTTAATTTTCTCCTTAGAGAACAGAGCTTCATAAATTTTATCTAGAGTAAGACTGTTATGACTTTAAAGGATAATACCATAAAAGTCAAATATGAAGAAGGTAGCGAACACAACAGAATTAAGGTCAAATCTTCTTTATTATATTTGACATCCATGCTCTTTAGATCAGAAACAATCTCCATAAAAATAGTTAAGTAATATTCAAGGGATGTACCTTCTATCATACGGTGAGAATACAAGCACTGCTTCAGATGTATCTTGCTGGTTAGACTTTTCATCATGCACAATGACTCCAATTTTAACCATAACGAAGCTGTGGTCTTTTCTTTCAGAATATTCTGTAGAATCTGATTTGATAGGTGAAGATGAATCTGAGACAATCTTTTTGATCTCTACATTGTTTCTCCTTTAGTGACCATGATAGGGGCATCTTATCAAATCCCAACAGTGCGCCATCCAAATCCAACTGTGTGAGCACAGCATCTTAACCTGCCATAGCGAAAATCTAGTGTTTCAATCCAAAAGTGGAATATCGTACTTCATAGTTGCCATCGAGAACATCAAACCAAGTTTGCTTTGATACCACTTGTTGCAGAAAAAATGTGCTAGACAAAGAAAATGAAAAACAGAATATACAGTTTTACGTGGAAAACCCAATGTGGAGAAAAACCACGAGCAGAGAGGAGAAATGCACTAAAAATGGAGACACATACAGATGAGAGCTTAGAAGCCCTAGCTGAACAGAATAAATATATATATGTACAGTGAATCCTAAAACCCAAAATAAAAATAAGTCCAAAACATAACAAATCTATATTATGTTAAAAATCCATATTATGTTGCACCGCGAACTTTTCAGGTTGAACTGAAAAGACCATGAACTCTTCGGATCAGGCTGAATAGGATTCGTCTCACTATACTCTAACAAGTAACTTGCCATTTATTTCACAAAATTCAAAGAATCACTACGATTTTTAAATATAAAGCAATTGGGGCGAGAGGAGGGGGGAGGAGTGTTAATTTCTTTTGAGCAGGATTTCATTAAAGCTCAAAAGGAGTACACATGAGCAAGTCACAATACTGCCAAAGAAAAGCCTACCCAAAAGCCCAAACAGAAACTGGCCCACAGGCGAAAGGCACACTAGTCGGCTCCATAGTCATCTCTCACCATAGAAAAAGATGTTCTATTAGCTTATTTTTTGTATGGTTAAAATTTGAAGAATTCAATTAATTTAGATTCTACTTGCGGAAGTTTTTACGGTATCATATATGCCAAAAGAAATTAAATTTTATCACTAGAAACATTTCAGGATCTTTGTACAATTGACAATTTTCATCCACTCGATAAATTTTAATGAAATTTGATTTTTTTAAAGTATACCCTGCATTTTAATTGTCAAGATATAAATTAAAAATATCAAACATAAAAATTTCAACTAGTAAATCAGATCAATTATATTTTATTGTGCAATTCTGTTGATTTTAATGAATGATACATTAAGATTAATCTGATTTTGTTGTATAATTTATTAATTTTATAGTTTATTAAGAAGTTCATTAGGACGTAATCTACTCAGTAAGATTAATTAAAATATATTGTAAATCTCTACCAAAAAAGAAAAAAAAGAATTTACTGTAAATCTGAATAAATTCTACTGTAAAAGTATGGCGAACAAGTTGTCATTTTGAGTAAGTAGATGCCTTGATTCTTAATTATGCTCCAAGCGACAAATATGTCAACGGGGTTTTCTTGTTCAAATCCAAAGCTAAAATCTTGGCCCTAATTCCAAAAGAAAAAGTCTCGGCTTTATTTTCCTCTTTATTTATTTATTTATTTGTCTCAAAAAGATGCAAGTCTAGATTTATTAGTTGGGAATGTTATGATTCAATTCTCAACTATTTGTTCAAAAAACTTTAAATTATTTCAACTGGCAACTATTCCAACTGGTACAGGTCCTAATAAGTAATAATTCCCCTTTTGTGGTGCCTAGTTTAATTATTGCTTAGCTTGCCGTCTGATAGGAATTGTTTATAATATTTGTTTCTGAATCATATGGTGGAGTTATATATATATATATATATTCTTTCCTAGCTGTGATGGAAACTATATTGAATTTTTAATTCCAATTCATTATTATTATTATTGTACTTCCCAATAAGACTCATTAGTTCAATATCATGAACTGTGATTTATCAGTAGTTTCTCTCCTTAAATTACATATATTTTAGATAAACTAAAGTTAAAAGACTATATGACTTCAAATAAATAGTAATAAACAGATATACAAATTTATTTAACGATATTTTTTAAGAGTTTATTTGATTTTTTTTATTTAAATTCAATCTGATATCAGCACATATTAATCTAATGCTACTTTGAAAATAGTTAAGTAAAACTTCCAAATTTTTTCGTTTAAGAAAAAAAAGTATTTTAGGCATTGATTTGATAGAACCAAATGTTAACTTATTGATTAAATGAGTGACCCAATCTCTATTCAGATTGGACTTTCATATAGTAAGTACATGTAATGTTACAGTAACGTAGTAACATATGTCATGTTCTATTAATTAATAACTCAAATTTTAACATTTATGAAAGAGAATCGGTAATAAAAACAATAAGATTTTTGAGAACAAAAGAAAAAAAAAAACTATCAATATTGTGAAGTTTAGATTAGGGCTTTGTTTGCGTGTCCTAACGGACCTGAATGTCCATTGTCACAAACTTAGAAAATTGAAACGTCCGATTTTTTTTTTTTTTTTTTTTTTTGTAGAGGAAATAATAACCCATTATCAAAAAAGAAATAGGTAAAAGCAAAAATTGAGATTTGAAACTCAAATTTCTCATTAAAAAATACACACGTTTTACCATTGCAACTATACGAGGTCTTAAGAAACGTCCCTTTTCTTTTTTTTTTTTTTGGGTTAATAACGTCCCTTTTCTATTAATATTGCGGAAGGGAAAGGGGCCAGGGGAGCTTTTTAAACAAATTGGGGCTTACTTCTTGGTAGGATCCTCCCAGGCAAGAGCGCTATGCTACATATTAGGCCTTCGAATCTCAGCCTATTGGAAGCAGATTGCTCCACTGATTGAAACTTGATTTTTGGGCTCGGCTCATTGATATTGAGTTATATTGGTCCTTAATCAGCCTATATCCCATTGCGGAATGACTGTTGCTGATCTCAAAGCTATCAATCGTAACGTCAGAAGTTAAAACTTTAAATCTTATATTCATAATTCTTTCTCTTTTATCGCTGCTTTAACAACTCCAAAAAAGATTGGAAAAAATATCTCAAAGCTATTGTGCCACCGGTCGGATAGCATCATAGCTGTGAGAGATTTTTATTTGTATCATAAGCTTATGCGTTCGAAGTTTTGTTAATGTATTTGATGAGATTAAATATACGTTTGATTTTTATAATTTTAGGAGAAATTGTTGTTGACCCTTTCAAGACATCGTGAAGTTTGCTTCTACCTAAATTTAATGTAGATGTTCAAACTAGTACAATTTTTCATAACAAAATTAAAATTATAGAGTGTCGCTCTCTTTTATATTTTTTTTTTTTGCCTTAAAAAGCCCTCTACAGTTTTAGGAGAGAATATGTAGTAGCACTTTTGAGAGAGTTTTACTAAATATTGTATTGTTTGTTATTGTATAAATTTTATGTAGAGCCAAACCAGTGCAACTTTTCTGGCTGTCACTTTTATTTATTATTTATTTTTATTTTTTATTTTCACCTAAAAAAACAAAATCTCAAAGCCCTGGTGTTGTAAGAAATCGGACTTCAAAAGAAAGGTCTTAAAATTCCCCCAACCGAAGCTACAAGCAACCTCCGAGTCTTGATTCAATTAGTGACAGCTAAATATTTTGGAAGCATGTTTCTGCTCGTCCTCCGGAGGAAACTTCGGTAAGTAGAAACTGGAACACCCGCATGGATCTGTGTTCTCAATAGTTTTGCTAATACGAAGGCAATCCTATTGCATTGCACTTAATAACCAAGTTCAAGAGAATGTAGAAAGCTACTAAAGGAAATAACAGCATAGGTTACTAAAATTTGAGCAACTTTGCACCCCTTGCTTGATTCCAATCTTTCTTTTCTTAAGCAAACCAAACATTTTATGCTTATGTGTTACATCAATGTCTCAACCCTAAATTTAGACAAGACAAAACCAGCATAGAAGACTAGAAGTCTTTTTCTTTTTGTCTGTAGTGCTAAGATTTGAATTCTAATAAAATATCAAGCTCTCAATGCCTTTGATATTATTCATATTTTTTCCGGCAAGCGAACAGCACACCCAAAATCTTATTTGTTGGTTCTGCATCAAGGGAAAACAAGATTACTAATCAACTATAGCTAAATTGGAGCTGATATGACTGAAAGTCTTAAATTTAAGTTTTAGATGGAGATCCCGTAACTGGGTGTGTTATAGCATTCGGACTTTACTTCGTATAATGCTTTTCATTATTAAACACTATCGAGGGTATGTCTCGGAGATGGTAACCTCATTGTTCGAAGATTTGCCTCTTTGCTCTTCTGATTCAGTTGTTCTTGAACAATCACTCCCTCTCTGCCCAAAAAATGCAGGTCTGAATGGTCCTGGGAGGGTAATTGAATGGCTACTAAGCATTGTAACGACTTGGCCCATGGTTGGTCTATCAGCTTCGTTTCCTTGGACACACAGCAACCCAATGTGGATGCATCTTGTCATCTCACTTTGGCTACTGGCCCTTATGATTGGATCCACAAGATTTAAGCTTGTCCCTCGGTTCCAATTTCTCCATGCCTACCGAAATTTGACAAGGCAACACAAACAGTGTAAGTAAGAAAATTTCTGCAACCAAAATGTTTCGGAAACACAACCTAGACATGGCTATTAGAAGTAGTAAAAGCTGGCCCAATTCGAATAATCTTAATTAATCTGCATTTACTAACACAACATACTGTAACGATCTAAAATCAAACTCAAAATAACCTTAAAATTAATTTACTCTACATTAAAATATCTTGAATTGAAAACTTGAATCACCCAAAATTTAATATCTGAAATCGAATGAACTAAAAACATAATAAAATGAAAATTCTATATATCCGAGACCCATTTTACCCAAAACACAATGAACTTGAAATGAGATGTACCTAAAACTCTAAATATCCTAGGTCTAAAAGGAAGCGATACCCGCATTCAAAAAGGTTGAATTTGATCCGACCTAAACATTTGCCACCATTAATAGTTATTAACATGCTGATATGGCATGAACAAACATATTGTTTTTCCCGTTTGGCTGTTTAGATTCATTTTATGTATACGAAAAAAAAGAAAGTGATATACTTTCTGTAGAAAGTGCATGCTTACATATGTTAGAAGCTCTTCTTCCTCCTCTCCCTCTTCCCCTATGCAGAAACTACTGTTCCTTTGGCCGCTTACAATTTCCAAGACTAAAACTCCAAAGCTATATACATCAGACTTAACTGAAAAGTGTCCGCGAGCTACATATTCAGGAGCCATATATCCACTGCACACAGCAACCAATTAATACTCAATTGTGCTTATTGATTGTTTTCTTATCGATTCCATATTTGGTATAGTAGTATAATGAAAGATGTGCCTAGAGGGCTTGCTCTAATTGCTGCACTACTTACAATGTCCCAGCTAGTGTACTTGTCTCCTCTCGAGTTTGATCAACAGCAAACAATCTTGACAAGCCAAAATCTGAGATTTTTGGATTCATCTCGTCATCTAACAGAATATTGCTGGCTTTGAGATCGCGGTGAACGATCCTCAGCCTGGAATCTTCATGGAGGTAAAGAAGCCCGCGAGCAATGCCTTCTATGATTTTGTAACGTCTTCCCCAGTCCAAAAATGCACGCTCGACTGGATCTACAGAAAGCAAGTATAATTTGGCTTGAGATTAAGAAGACCAATGAAATTCATGGTTGATTTATTTATTTATTTATTTTTTTAACTATAGGAGATCTCAATTGAAAGGTGAGACTAGGTGTAATGGTCAAGTTTCTCCATTGGAACCTCTAGGCCATACTTGAGTTGCAGATACGGTTTGCATACATTTGACCATTTGCCATATTCTCGGCCACATAGTGTGGGAGTCTTGATCATGGCATAATACCAAATAGAGGCTAGTTGGTGTCAAACAGAGGAAAATATGAATAAAAATAAAAACATACCAAATATGAAATTGTTGAGACTTGAATTGGATAAAAACTCATAGACAATAATCCTCTCCCCTTTTTCATAGCAGAATCCCAAGAGCCTAACCAAATTCCTGTGCTGAAGCTTGGCCACCAAAAGAATCTCATTCCTAAACTCCAGTTCTCCTTGTCCTGCTCCCTGAGATAATCTCTTCACAGCTACAGCTTTTCCATTAGGAAGCAAACCCTGCAAAAGTCTTGACAATATAGTAAGAACAACTGTATTTCAGGAGTCGACTCATTCCTGACAGAATTAATACTGTTACATTACCTTGTAGACAGCACCAAATCCACCTTGTCCAAGCTTATTAGCTGCAGCAAAATTATCTGTTCCCTTCCTAAGAGTCTCAAAATCAATTTGCAAAGATTCCACTACTTCTATCCCATATTCTTCAGTCTCTTCTACACCCAGATGACAAGAAGTCAATCAATATTCAATACCAAAATAGGAAGATCTTCAAACAGCATAACCCATTAATTGAATCCAAGCCTTTTGCCAGTGTATTGTACACAGCCGAGGGTTTGCCAGGACGATTGCCAAAAATTCTTACTGGAAATCGTATGGTTTATGTGATTCAAGAATTCCAATGTCACCGGATATACTAGGAACTAAAAAATGCTCCGCAACAATCAGGTGGTGATATATGATTTATGATAACTGGATTTGCTAGTCAAAACACAGACCTGACAAGTAAACGTGGATAAACTTTATGAACCTACCTTTAACTTCTTCTTTTCTCTTCTTTGGCCTCAAAAACAAGCCTACGCAAATGACGAGTATTATGGCAGTAACAACTGTAACAACGACAATTATGACAGTACGAGTTTTCTTTCCTGCAAAAACCAGAGAATCAATTTCAATTAATACACAATAAAGTCCGGTTCTGTTAAGCTTTGGATCATCATATGTACCATTTGGAGTCGGTGTTGTTTGTGGTGGAGGTGCATTAGACGGCACATCCCCGTAGAAACGGCTTATCTCATATCTGAAATTGCAGCTTGGATAAATAACTCTTCCTCCATCTCTGTTTGGGCAACACTGTGGAATAAGCCCGGAAGCGTTATACAGGCAATCTCTGCATTCTGATTCTGTTAAATCAGGGGTACACTGCACCAGTCCATATATTGTTTGAAAGTCTGGGGCAGTTATTTGGTCTGCTGCACACTTGTAGCGAGAATCACCTGCTGCAGCTCGATCACGCAGTTTATCTAACAATGTCATTCGCGACTGATTGAACCCTGTTACATCCGAGACATTACGTAGGCTATACACCCAAAAGTAAGGTCCTCCTTCCATAAGCCTAAATATGGGGCGGTTCGCGTATCGTACCATACAATCATCTTGCCCTCCAACAGCCTCCTTAAAATTTGGACAGTTCGCGGTGAGTGAATCACTGGCATTTCTAACGCAATCACGACAGATTTCAGGAGTAACATCTGGTCTACAAAGCGCAATGGCATAGACTGTATCAGGATCTTCTCCATGGGAAAAATCATAGAACCCATAGTTTATGTCAGTGTTGTTGTAGATAGAACTGAGGAGGTCATTGAGGTTTGTCTGATATGCACTATTTGTTGTGTAATTGCCTTTTCCTACGCAATCTTTGTACAACATCCCAGGCTGTGCGGGCTGCTGGGCTAATGTAAGAGCCAGAAAGTGTGCCAGCAGTGGAGAAAGAAGGTAAAAAAATTTTGAGGAAGCCATGCTCTGATTGGGTTCTGCCATTGTTAGCCTTCTAATAATGTATACAGAAATATAATCCAAAGTCAAAGTCTTCCACAGACCAGGCAGTCTTCTGCCGAACGAGTACGCGATGAATTTGTAAGATGTTGGTTTTTCCACGTACGAGCGAAGGGAAGCCAGAATTGTAAGATGTTGGTTTTTCCACGTACGAGCTAGGGGAAACCCGCACGGAAAGAGAGGAGACTGCACGTGATAAAAGTGAGCTCCAATTCGCAAGGGACATTAAAAAGAAGGAAAGCATAGATCATTTTTAAAATATCCAAAATTTAAATTTTTGTTGTCTTTTTATATAAAAACACAAATAAAAATATTTTTTTTAATAAATATGATAAATTTTCACATTTCAAATGGATTTCTAAGTATTATTATTATTATTGTAATTCAATAAGTTGGTTTGAGTAATTAAATGTCTTGAGGTTCGTGTAAAAACGAACTATAGTAAAATAAATTTTTGTATTCAAATTTTTATATAGTCAAATTTTTTTTAAATTAGGAACAACTTTAATATTGTAAATGGAGAAAAATCTTACACACAATAATGTGTGATAATATCTTATTTAAAGAAAAAAAAAAGATATCTAATTATTAGTGTCCTATAAGAGGATTAGAAGATTTCTATTTTCTATTTTAACTCATTTTTTTAAATAAGTGTAATTTATATATGATCTTATATCATATAATAAGTATGATTTATTTAAATAAAAAATTAAAAATAATTTTTAAATAATATTAAATTATAAATTAATTTTATATATTAATAAAAAATAAAATTAACAAATATCACGAGATTATGGTCGCGCTTATACCGCCCTTAATCAAAAGCATAGGTGCATTAGTTGATGCGTACCACTAAATATACTACGTCACTAAATATACCCTTCTCTATCCAATCGTCTTGTCAACCTAACCCACTGACACATGGTCACGAACCTAGTAAATGATACTTACCAAGTTGGTTAGGAATATAGTCCCAAGGTGCAGTATACTGTACACCTATATCTATCCTTTTTTACCGTATGTTTGGAATGTCGTTAGAAAAAAAGAAAAGGTATGTCGTTAGAAAAAAAAGAATAGAAAATTAATAATTCCAAAATAATTTCTCATGGTTGGGAAGGGTAGGAAAACGGTTAGAAAAATGAAGGAGTGCTGTCAAATTAATCACAAGAAATAGAAAAAAAATAATACAAGCATAATAACTAAGATAACTTTAATACTTTTTAGTTTTAAAGATATTTTGTGATCGTATGTAGTAAACTCTCTACTTAAATAGTTGAATGTCTAATGAGCGGATATCGCTGGTATGGCTTATGAGCATGTTTTGCTAATTGGTGAGGTTGTCGAAGTTAATCTAAATTTGTTACAGATTAAGATTCAATATTTTTGTAGAATTTAGACTAGTTGTGTATTTTTCTAATATGATTTCAATATTAAATTAGGAATAAATGTTAACTGTTATATAAATAGTTGAATGTTTGATCAGTGAGTATAGCTAGTGCGGCTGATGAGTATGTTTCGCTAATTAAGTGAGGATGTTTTGTATAGCTGGTGTGGCTTATGAGCATGTTTTCCTAATTGGCGTCTCTCGCAAATTTGGCTGAGCAATAAATCCAATGAGTGTGGCAGCTGAGAGGTATAATTAGAGAGTGTATTTCTCAATTATTATGTGTGGTGCTTTTAAGATTAATAAAATTGAGTTCAATATAACTAGTTGACAGTGGCATCAAAGCTAATTAAGCTTTATATTTAACAACACTCCCTATTTTTTTTTTTAGCAGAAGATTTTATTGAGTAGCTAAAGATCTATAAATGCGAGAACAACCTGATAAGCACTATCATCATAGTAGGCATTCCACACTTACACATTATAATTCCCTCTAACCCTAGTCACCCAACACATATGATTAAAAACCAACGTACAAAAAGATAAGGGAAAAAGTCTTTTTTTTTTTTTTCGTCAATTCTCTCGTGTTTGTCATTTTTTATCTTTTCTAATTTTATCCTTTTCATGTTTGGTGAAATATAAATTTAACACATTAACCAAAAAATTAACCAAAAAATGTTTAAAAATTAATTTGGATGAAAATATATTTAAAAGATATATTATTATTTAGACAAGTAAAAGAAAAAGTTATAAGACTGTGTTAAAAGAATGTGCAAATTTTGAGAACGAAAACAATCAAAGTAGTTCGAATATCTCTTATATTTTTTTTCGCACATTTCGTTTGGGTAAAATACAATTTTTGAGTGTTGACCAATTTCCCTAGGAAGGGAACTCAAATAAAATGAAAACAAAAGGTACAATATGACACTGAGGAGGCATCCAAAAATCTTATTCGCCTTATGATAACCATCCCATGGTGCAAGAAAACTTACAAAAAACAATAAAATTTTTCACCAACAAATTTTTTTGTTTATGTGTGGGCTAGCAAACGTAATTAAATAAGCAAAAATTGCATTTTGCTCCCAGCAACATTGTACGATTGTTTGTAGGTAAACAAGAAATTTCTCTTTTGCTGTGATAGGAGCAGTTGGTTGCTTCTTTAAGTCTATTTACTTGTAACTTTATCTCAAAGCATTGTCAACCATGCTTTATGTAATCATTTTAAATACTTTTGTTCAAGACAAACTCTTTTATAACGGAGCTCTAGAATCAAGAGAATATGAAAATAAGAACTCTTAACAATTTCATCACATCTCTTGATATTTTTCTTCGTTGCAAATAGTTTATAGCACTCTCTACTGTGTTTTTGGTTTATGCAACTTGGCAACTCTGCTGCTGCAATTGTAGCTCTACTGCTCATTTATCTTCTTCATTTTCCTTCATCTTTTTCATTTAACAAACCAACATTTTCCCATGTCTGTCAAAAAATAATTCACAAGAATAAAAGTTCAATTGTTATAGGTGTGTGCCACTAATTTAAACCATATCCTGAGGTTGGAAAACTGATTTACTTTAATAAATTTTGGGTTTGTTAAGACTTGGACTAACTCAACTAGGGGTAACGCCTTCCGATGTTCAATTTCTTTACGCGACAATGCGGTCCATATTTTACATTGGAAATTGATAAGATTAACGGATACTGATGAGAACCATACTGGTGGATACTGGGTTGAGTCTAATTTCATATAGAATGCCCTGTTAGACAAAAAGAAAACTAAGGAGTACCAATTCATTGTTAACACTTTGATACTAAAGTCTTATGCAAAAAATTCAAGATAATATAGAAACAAAAGGTACAGTGAATATGAGAAACTTTGTAGAGATGCCCTCGTATTTATAAGACCTATATAGAAGCACCCAATTTAGTGGGTTTTATTGCTTATTCGAGTGCCACTGATAGGAGTTAAAAGGCCATAGTTGAGCTTAGCAAGTCTTGTTAGAAAGTGTTGAGCCTCAAGCAGGCTTGCGTGTGAAGGACTTAAGAAGGCTTAGGGCCGAGATCCCATGAACCTAATCTAGTTTTTATCATATATGATTAAAATAATCCCAATTAGACATTCAAAAACCGAATGCAATTTCTCTTAAGTGAGAAATTAAACATTCTATTTAAAAATCTTGAGCTTAAATTACCAAGGACAAATGATTTATAAGATAAAAAGAAAAGTTACACTAATTGGTAATTGCCACATTGTCATCTTTTTAGTCTCTTTCTTAAATAAATAAAATTAAATTAAATTAAAATTCTTAGCTAAACAACGCCTTATTTAGAGTGATTCTTTGTACAATTGCATTGTATGATCCAAGCGTGTCCTTAATCGTAGAAGAATATACCTAAATGAGAGATGAAAGATTCGAATTTTATCTTATATTAGTTCTTTTTTTCTCTATATATTATAGGTTAAAGCACTAATATATTTATATAATTTTAATGAGTTAATTAGTATTCCAATTACAACACAACTAATAATTTTTACAATAAAATTAATATCATCAATCTTATTTTATCAACATTTTCTCTATAGTACCCTTCTTTCAAGATACAAGCGTGTCCTGGAGCCAAGACAATGTAGGCAGAGAGCAAACAAAACAGAAAACTAGAGAGAAGAAAGGAAGGCAAAGGCGCTGTTCATTTCATTTCAAAACAACAACTACAACAATAATAACAAAAAAAGTCAAAAAAATAGTATATATATATATATATATATATATATATATATATATATATATATATATATATATATATATATATATATATATATGTATTCTGGCCATTGTTGGCTGGTGACGATGGCCATGTCTCTTAAAAGACTATCTCATTTGGGCACATTCCTTTCCATCTCCCGCCCCATTCACAATAATGCAACTTTCGAACACTTTCGTGCTTTCAATACCCATCGCAATTTCTCCGTGTCTTCCTCGCTTAATCGATCCGGTGGGCCTTGAAAAGCTCTTTTACATTTATTTAGTTAACCCCCAACTCTGAAAGCTTTCTCTTTTTCTCTTTTTTCCCTTAAGCTCATTGCATGGAACCTGTTTGTCGAATTCTCTCTGAGACTTTGCCCTTTACGATTTCATGGTTAAACGTTTAATTTTGGGATTTGCTGTTGCTGTGATTTCAAGGTTAGAGGATGGGTCTGGACTGAATCATGAAGATTTTTCAAAATGGGGTAATGGTGGTGGAGTTTTTCACAAATCTGCTAGCATTGACCCGTCGGCTCTGATTGAAATTGGCTCTATAGTTCATTCCAAAGCCGTGCTGGCTGCGAATGTTTGTGTGGGATCAGGGTCTGTTATAGGACCTGCTGTTACTGTTGGCCATTCGACAAAAATAGGGTACTGACCATCTCCTTTTCGAGAAAGTCTCTCTGCAATTGTGTTTGTTGCTACGGAAGTTCTACTCTTTGGTTGTTGCTAAAAATGCTATCTTTTTTGCAGCTATAATGTTGCACTAAGTAATTGCAGCATAGGCGATTCGTGCATAATCCATAATGGTGTGTGCATCGGTCAAGATGGTGAGGCTCCATTACTTTGTTCAGTTTTAATTAACATGAACAAGTTTGCATTAGAAATCTTTGCATAACCAAGTTATGATTTTTTTTTTAAGAAAACAAAATTATGCATGAAAATATTATCTTCAAAGAACTTTAACTGGGGTAGGCTTGCCAAGCCCACCACTTGCCACATGATTTTGGTAAGAGAATTCTACATTAAGCAGATTTCATAGCTGATGATGCATCAGATTTTGAAGGATCCAGTTTCAACCATCTTCATGAGTTACTGCTTTTCTTTTGCATGCAAAGCAATGCCACATTCATAGACCTATTTTTTGATCAACAACCCCCAATGAGTGCCAATGAAACTGCCAAAAGAAGTATTGTGGCCATCCCCACAGTGCGACTGATAAAACACCAACCTTGCTCCCTTAAATGCAGTAGGTTCCTCTAAGTCAAGTGCACTCTGGAGGGATAGGGATACTCCAAAAGCTTGTTCCTTAGATAGAGATATGCTATTTTATCTATAAACAAATTAACACGTGGGTGTATTCCAAACTTAGTATCTCCGTTTCCATTGTCACTGACATTGACAAAATCAAACTGAAAAGCCACAAGTAGTGTACTGGAAGATGCCTGTGACCATCTAGATACCTACCTTTTCAGGAACAAAAGCTTTACTTGTGCTTCTTAATGTTGGAATGGAAATCCCACATCGGTGGGAAAAATGAGGAAAAAATGATTTAAAAAGTTTGGGGTAAGTTGGTTAAGGTGACTTAAGTCATTTTAACAAGACAACGAACTTATTTAGTAGAATTAAAATGAATTTAAGATAAATTTAGTCCAACACTTATCTACCCATAATAGCCCACGCCGTTTAAAAATACAATATGGTATCAGAGGCCAAGTCTATTTGGACGGGTTTAACAACCTAAAAAAAATTTTTGATGGGTATTTGAGGTGGTATCTCGGGATGAGAACCGTAATTGAAACGGTGACTTTCGGTGAAGGCCCGTGATAGTTAGACAAGTGTCAACTGGTTATCCAAGATCCCGGTTGCACTTGAGAGAGAGTGTTGGAATGGAAATCTCACATCGGTGGGAAAAATGAGGAAAAAATGATTTAAAAAGTTTAGGGTAAGTTGGTTAAGGTAATTTAAGTCATTTTAATAAGACAACGAACTCATTTGATAAAATTAAAATGAATTTAAGATAAATTTGGTCCAACACTCTCCTACCCGTAATGGTCCACGCTGCAAAAAATACGACACTTAATACTTGACACCTTTGTTTTAATAATCACTGCCTATAGTTTCATCCAGTGCTTTGGAGACTTGAAGTGTCTGTCTTTTTTTCTCCTTTTTGTGTTCTGTTTTCGCTTTTTCCCTGTTTCAATTCATTTTTAGAAAGAACTTAATGCTGCATGTAGCTGCATCTGAAACAAAATTGTATTCAAGACAAATCTGAATTCGCCTTTGTCCTTTTTTAATACAGGATTTGGGTTTTTCGTGGATGACCAGGGCAACATGGTGAAAAAGCCTCAAGTTGGTGACATTCTGACTTATGAACCTCACTTAATAGTTCCACCTAATTCCAGTTTTATTGTGATAGGCATAGTTGCTAACTTTCCCAATAATCATCTTTAAGATATTCCTTTGTAGAAACTCATTCTTCTCAAAATTTTCAACTTCTTGTTGTCAACATTGCTAAAGAAAGTTAGTCTTCGTATTTTATTTTTAACTTTTCTGGAGCTCATTCTTGTTGCTATATTTGCCACAAAAAAAGGGGGCAAGTGGATGCCTCCATATTTTCAGTTTTGTATTGTTGACTGCAGAATCTTATTGGATATTCTTTTTTCCTTCAGCTACTGCATGCTAGGATAGGGAGCCATGTGGAGGTAGGATCAAATACATGCATAGACAGGGGCAGGTAAAGAGGTTTTTATGCTGTAGATATGCCTAGAACATGGCAGCTTGCTTTTGGAAGCTGCCCAAACTGGGGCACTAAGAATGCCAACAATTTTATAATGCAGTTGGAGGGACACAGTTATTGGGGATCATTCAAAGATAGATAATTTAGTCCAAGTATGTTCCTATTTTCTTAAATTGTTGCGTTGATGGCCAAAATTTGCATCAGTTTATGATCAACATTCAACTTTGCTTTCAGATTGGCCATAATGTGATTATTGGAAAGAGTTGCATGCTTTGCGGACAAGTTGGGATTGCAGGTTCTGTGACGTATGTCATTTGTAATTTTTTTCCTTTTTCCTTTTTTTCTTTTTTTTGCTGTGTTCTTTAGTTTTTCAGAATTTTGTGAAAGTTTTAGAGGTAGTGGCAATTTACAGCTGGGTTCTTTGTTCTTGTTTAGCATAGGAGACTATGTTTCTCTGGGTGGAAGGGTTGCTGTACGTGATCATGTCTCTATTGCATCAAAGGTACTTTACTGGCTATATATGTATGAAATAATTAGTTGATTAAAAAGGACATTTTACTGTACAAGGCTCCCATATTGTGGGATCTAGGGAATGGTCAAATGTATACAACCTTACCTCTATTTTTATTGAGAGGGTGTTTTTGCGACTTGAACTATTGACCTCCACGTCACAATGGAGTATAATAATTACTTGATTTCTTTGTCAAAATTGTTGACCCATCTTAGAGCATCATGGTACTCCCCTCTAGTCCACTATTACCAATGGTGTCTGAAATCATGCATGGCATTCTTTGTTCTAATGATAACAATTACTGAAGTCACTGAACCTCCTCATATGTGTGATCAAGCCATGCATTAGAATAGATCTTACTTGCGTCACATCTGACTAAGGCCAATTCTATAATTTTTTTTTTTTTATGAACTCAATTAAAGTGAGAAGCTTCTTATTTATTGATATGCATAGGCGTATACATTTTTCTGAAATTTGGTCTGCCAAATTTGAATTTGTCCAGTTCTTGCCCTTAGCATTACATACAGTTGTTGGAATTTATCCATTTTGATAATCTATATGTAATAAGGCATGAATTTTTAATTAAACATCTAATTTGGTGGGAATCAGGTCCGACTAGCTGCTAATTCCTGTGTCACCAAGGACATTACGGAACCTGGGGATTATGGTGGCTTTCCTGCTGTAAGAATTATAATTATGTCCTTTCTTTTATATAATTCCATTGGGCTATTGTAATCAAAGACTCTGTTTTTGGCTTTCTCGGTCTCTTAATTCTATATGCCAGCTAAAGTCAAACTGTTGCATAGGCCACTCTCTAGTTTTATGACAGGGCGATATATCCACCAAATCAACAGCTTATAGTTGAGAAATTCGTACCTTCTTGTTTTGTTTGTATACTTGGGAGTATATTCACGTCACGGTTGGTATATAGGTTCCAATTCGCCAATGGAGAAGGCAAGTTGCTCATTATTGTAGGATTTCAAAGAAGGGGACAACGTAAAATTTCGGAAACTGCAAAGCACAGATCCAACCAAAATGCCTGAGACCATTTCAGATAGTGCAACGCAGACTCTTGTGTTTCTTGTTTTGTTTCTATTGACATTTTTGTTCTGTTTTTGTCGTTTTTTGTCCTTGTTACATTTAGTGACAGATTGGCAATTACCAACGAAATTGAAAGTGTCTTTTCTTCTTTTTTTCTTTTTTTTTTTTTATGTTTTGTCAATTTATTATGATTAAGACTTGGAACATAAGACTTTCAATTTTGAAAACGATTCTAGTATCAATTAAGTTGTTGGTTTCTTGTATTGACATTGTCTTTGTTCTTATATTGATATGAAACCATTTTTTTTAACAGAACCAAATAGATTGCCCCAAATTTCTTTATGGTTCAAATTGTTTTGACAGTAATAAGAAATTGACAGGAATAAAATTTAAAATGGAGATACTTGGCATTTGCCACGTGTGAAATGGAAAAATACAAGTTTTTAGACGGCGACTTGTATGGGGGTTCGGTTCCAAGTTGGGACAGGTGGTTACAATTCTGGAGAAGGGAAGAACCAGTTACGGTTCCGGCAGTCTGGTTCAATTCTGGTTTGAGTTTCTGATCCACTACAATTTAGGTTCGGGTTTCAGTTCAATTCAATTAGTGTTTTTTTTTTTCTTCTTAACACTTATTGTTCAATTCCTATAATCTTCTCAACAAACTGCTTATTCGAACAAACAGTTTGTGAATCATGAGTTTTGTTCCTAAAAAGAATTCAATTTTGCCAAACTCCCACAGATTTTGGACTTCTGAAGAGCTTATCCCTACATATCCAAGGTAATTATGTTACGTAAGTTGAACCCGAACTGGCTACTACCATGACCGTAAACTCTACAGTCAACCAAGGAGAGTAAATAAACTGAATTTGTTTGCATTGGCTGGTTTGATTTAATGCAGCTTGTAAGTACGAATTACAGAGCATCATTCATTTTGTTGTTACATTATTGGAGAACACAGTTTAGCTGAATCACATGTTACCTATAATCCTTCCCCGTGCTATGATTCAGTGGTTGCTTTTTGTAGGGCACAGCACGCCTGCAAAGGCCATGGCTGTCGGGGAAGGGACGGCTGACTATTCCAGCAACGCACAAGCTCCTCATCATCGGATTTCGGTCACGACAGACACCATCAATGCCACCACAGAAGGCAGATGCACTTAAGGAGCAGCAGCTTCAAGAGTCCTTGACCATCAGGGTCCCTTGATCGCAAAAGGGTTCTCTTCTTGTTTGCCACCTTGTAAGTTTACAACCCTTTTTAGGCTGCAAAATGTTCAGCCATCCGCCATGAGTTTGTTCACGACCATCTTTTTCCAGCACACGATTTACAGCAGTGTGAGGAATACAAACCAGTTACATTATAGATGGTTTTAGCTATTACTAAGGGTGAAAATGAGAAATCTCTTTGTGCTTGTCTGTTTTCTCTTGTGACAGGTCAAGCATGGGAATACTTGACAATTTCAGTTGGCAAGCTCAACCCAAGTGACGATGCTTTTGGTTAAAAAAAGGCAACAGTCTGCACTGCCTCTCCCAGAAAAGGAAAGTAACCATTGTTCACCCTGGAAGCAGAAATGTGAGATAAAGATGGGGACGAATGTGTGCAAGTGATGATAAAAAGTCCTATTTGTCAGAAATAGGCTTCTGTTGATGACGATTCAGCAAAATGCATGACAAAAAGCCAAGGTCAAGAAAGATCGGATAATGAAAACTGATGTATGGCCTCAGAATTAAAAGCCAGCTGCCCCCAACCATTTTTGGGGGGCCTTTACTGAATTTCTGAGACGAAGACAAATGCATAATGCATAGCAACAAAGAGAAGGATCTCGATGTTATATTTATACGTACAGAAGAGTAGGGAGAAGCGGAATGCTGTGCTGCCCAATGTCGTTTCTTCTGCATCACCTGCAGCTTACGGAAAATGGAATAGTCAAAATTTTTGGTCTCCCTTTTTTCTACATCTTTACCTTTCCATACCGTCTTATTCTATTTGCTCTTTTTGGCTTTCCCACTTAGACTGGCTCTTTTTGGTGCACATGGCTTTCATGTGCCTGATACAAAGAAAAGCATATGGCAACAACCATCAGATTTACATGCAATAAAGAATTTACTGGGAATCCAGCATGCGCACTCAGAAGTTTTTGAATGTTCATTTACTAAATATTGTGCGGTCCCCAAAGTGACTCAGGGGGTGAAGAGAAAGTCATAATAATAGATATTATGCATAACACTGACTCGATGCTTGCTTAAGGCTCAGTTTTATATGGCAACCATGATTATTTCCAAATCAAAGTATAAATCATAACCTCCCATGAAAAAGGAGGGAGAGAAGCAATAAAACCTGTATCTAAAAGGAAAAACGCCCTAAATCGATATCAAAATTCAAAAAATCCAAAACGTATCTCCATGTGCCTTTGTGCCCAGTTGATATCTCCATGTGCCTTTGTGCCCAGTTGAAAGTTGAAGGCGAAGTGCACAGGATGAAAATCCAATACTAGACAAACAAAAAAGAAAGACAACGCAAGAGATGTGTGGTTGGGGAACACAAGAAGGAGCAGCAAGACAATTTATGCAATCAATATTTGAGGCCACAATAATGCACATGAAACAGATAAGTCCATGCCCGATTATGCAGAGTGGAAATTGGATGCATGTGTCTGCCACAATATAAAGATTTTATTTCCATAGAAGTTATGGCTGTATTTTACAAGAATATGGAACTGTTGATGAGTGGGAGCAAGATGAAAGTTACATAAAATTCTAAGATAAATGCATCCCTCAGCAAGTGTAAATATTCCTTTACAACAAGGATCTGTAACATGTACAAGGAACACTATATCATACCAACATATAATCCCTTACTAAGCAGAAAGGATGACTTACCATGGCATCGAAAATTTGTTTTCTTAAGTTTCACAACATTTTTTTGGGAAGTACTATATTCTCTTATTAAAAATTAGAAATACAATATGTTTATATATCGAATATGAACTCAAATTTCACATCATTCTCTGTGATGCCAGAATCTCAAAAGACCTACCCGACAAAACCTTGCTTATGTCCATCCCTAATTATCTGCTATCCAATGTACTATATTTCAATTTTTTATGTCTATTATATGCTGTCATCTGTTATCTATAACCTGTCATTACTTCAATAGGATGCCAGTTTGGTTTGATCAATTAGTTATGTCAAATAGAAACATGTGCATGACTTAAAAAGCTTGCACACAATTCAAATGAAACTTCATTACTCCTGCCTGAGCTGTGCTCAATTCAAATCAATTTGATTTGTTCAACTGTTGAAACAGAAATTCTAGCATTCCTAACATAAACACTCAATTTTATGTTAATTGCTAATTCTTTCATTCAAATATCATGGAAAGTTCATAAGGTTAAACTAATTTATCTTTCAAGCAGCCAAATTTCTGACCTGATTTCATTGTCCAACTGGAATCCTGCCATTTCTGCCTCCTTCAAAATCCCCCTACACTTTGCAAGCCTCCCAGAAACCATGTAAAGTGATATTAAGTCCCTGTACAAATCATATGTTGGGGAGAAACCTGCTTCCTTTAGTTTTGAAAAGTACCTTCCAGCCCTGGGGAGATCATTCAAGGCAACAAAAAGCTTGATGACCACCCGATAGGCTGGGAGATCAAAAAGACAATTTAAATTCTCCATTTCCCAAACCAAAGCCAGGGCCTCCCTGTATTTCATCTCAGAATAATAGCTGTGAATGAGGGTAGTGTACATAACCACACTTGGCTCATGCAATTGCTTAAACCAATTAAAGAGGGCCTCTGCAACGTGAAATCTTCCAAGCTTGATGCAAACTTTCATAATAGCAGTACAATCCTGTTGGCTTAAGTTCAGATCTTCCCTTTCCCCAAGTTCATCCAACAAGATAGCAGCAAGAACGTGTTTATCTGGGTTCTTTCCAAGCTCAAAAATCAACTTGGCATATACACTGGGTTCTATCATCCTTTTGCCATGCTTAGCAGCAAAGAGAAGCCTCCAAGCGAGCTTTAAATTCCCACCTCTAATGAAACCTCTGATCATCGCTTCAATCACGCCCCGGCTCGCCAAACTTGTGAACTCTATCAAATCAAACGGCACCTTCAAATCATGATTCCTCGCTAAGACCTCAACAGTTGAAGCCAAAATCCTGTCATCTGGGAAAAGTAGCGGCTGTCTCTGAGCCCAGCAGAAGGTCTGCAGAGCTCGATCGGGAAGACCCATGTGACCCAGCTCTCGAATTGTCAGCGACAAAGACCCTTTGCGCAGAAAACGAGCAGAATCATCAAGAACCACAGAAGCATCTTGCTCAGGGCTCAAGGACTTAATCCGTTTGGCTAAACTTACTAGAAAGGTGGGATTTTTGTAAACCTTGTTCGATATAGGTGCCCCAGAAGAGACTATCCTTGGAGAAGCCAATTTACGGCATTGCTTAGGAGTAGGAAATCCTAAGGGTCTGAGTTTGTATGGAAGAGGAAGTGGAAGGGGTCTTTCTCTATTAATCAATTTCCCTGGCTTTTGTGGGATCCTCCCTTGAAACAGAGAGGATATTGCTTCAATCTCATGTGATTCCCACTCAGTGTGATGATCTTGTCCACCATCATCATCGTCCACATCTTCTCCTTCTCCTGCCTCCTCTTCTTCTTCTCCTAACTCAGGATTGAAATCCTGAACCGAGTCTGCCGAAGGATGTTTGGCAGTGTCTGCGGTTGGCTTCTTCAAAAACAAGTTGACTCCAAAATCAGGAGGAAGCTGTGAGCGCTGTGCATTGGAAAGATTCCTGGGCAGCTGTTTGTAGCGGATTCTTGTACCGCAATAAGCCATTGACCACCGCCTTGCACATCTCTCCATTGTTGCAGTGGGATTCAAATTGAATAACCCCATCCGGGTCATGGATAAGGAACTAGCATCCATTGTCCTGCCAAAAGAACTGGGCAGTCGGGTTCCTCAAGAAACTAGAAAGCTAAACACTAAATTAGAGTTTTCAAGCCAAAAGAACTTCCTTTGCCCAATCTCACATATCAAATGACAAAAAGATATCTGCTTTTTCATTTCATTTCATTTCTTACAATAACGAAAGCTGTTTCTTTAACAGGAGACTAGTAAATAAAATGGCCTTAAATTTCCCCCAACAACAAATTGCACACTAACATAGATAGCACCCACTTTATCTGCCTGCTTTACTATCTCCAAGAACCTCTCCAAATCATCAATCCGATAATTGCAGTGCAGACACGGGACTACTCCTAAATTACCTCAATCCATTGTCAAATTCAATAATAAAAAATCGATCTTTCTAACATTTTTCGTATAGCCAGCCATAAGTTGTTTCTTTATTATTATTTTTTTAAAAAAAGATAAATAAACAGCCTAAAAATTCATCTAACAAACAAAATCACCTACCCCAGAGAGTAAAACGGGTAATTACTGGTCCACCGAGGAGTCTTCAAACTGACCCAAAACAACGTTGATGGAGAAAATCAACTAAATTTGACTTCCAACCAATGCTTTATCGATCTGTTGCTACTACGGTGTTTTAATGTTGGGTCTCAGAAGAAAGAGAGAGAGAGAGAGAGTTAGAGAGAGTAAAAGGTCGGAAGAGGAGAGAGAACGACTGGGTTGAGAAATCTGTAATTCCTTAATCGAAAATCAACAGAAGCAACCCTTTTTGGCCGGTTTAGACCCCAATCCTGCAGCTTAACTCCTTCTGAATATTAGTTAAATTTTTATAAAAAATAAAAATAAAACCACCGTTTCTTAATAAAATACAGTTAAATTAATAAAATGTAAAATAATAAAATTAAATTTTAAAAAGCAGATCTCACAATTGTATGTATTAAATTTTTTTATTATTTATTAATAAAATATAATGAAATTAATAAAATATGAAAAAATTAACTTTTAAAATTAAATAAATATTATTTTAAAGTTTAAAATATATATCTTGTATAATATATAAGAAAATCTAAAATGGTTGTATTATTAGGGAAATTCCGTAACTGTATATATAACGTAATAGAAGAAATTATACGACGTGTTAAAAATTTTTTTGGTTTTTAATAATTAGTTATACGTCGTATACTTTCTTCTAGTATGTCGTAACAAAAAAATTAAAAATATTTTTATTTTTAATAACTAATTATATGTCGTATAATTGCTTGTAACATATCGTATAATTTTCTTTTAATTAGTCTGTAATATGATATAATTTTTTGTGTTGCGTCATATATGACAGTTACGAAAACTTTTTAATATTTTAGCCACGTAGTGGTGTCCAAATATATATTAAAAATTTTTATTTTTAAAAATAAAAATTTTTATATTAAATATTAATATACTTGTAAAGCATTTTTCTAGTAATTTTTTTGTTTATACAAAAACTATATAATTATATTTTAGTACTTTTTTTACAATTTTTATTTATGGTATTTGTTAATTTTATATTTTTTGAATATGTAAAATTTACCTATAATCTAATACTATATAATTTATTTTTTAATTTTTTATTTTAAATAAATCTTATTTATTATATAATATTAAATTATGAGTAAATTATATTTATTAAAAGAATATTAATGGGAGTAGTGATTTTCTTTATTTATTAATATGTGGGCCCCACATTTTGGCAGTAGCCTATCACTTCAGTTCCGACGTCGTCTTCGGCGCACACGTTAAGATACCAACCTTTTATGTTTGTGCAAATGGCTCATTAGGCGTTATGCGCCCACATTAGTGAAACGATACGTTTCGCTGCCAATCAACTGATTACCTAACACGCTTTAACACCGTTTACAGTTCTACGGTCCGTATTACATCCAACTCACGCCGTTATTGTTCCGTCCACTAATTAAAGCTACAGTTACAATTCCCAGCAGAATTTTATAACAGCAGAAATGGAAGAATTTCACATTCCTAACAAGTCCCCTTCCCAAGAGAAGGGCCTTGTCCTCGACGCCGGAAATGAAAGCCCAATCCGCCCAGGTGGAGACATCAGGTGACAGTTTGGACCATTGAATCAAAACTTTAGTGACAGCTTGGTTGGTGGGGCCTCACCATTCTTCTAGCCAAAATTGCAACTGGTTCGGCTTTTAATTAAAGTTATCATAATCAGATCGATTATTGAATTAAAATATTAATAATTAAGATTCAAGCGGTTGAACTAGTCGAATTGATATTTAATAATATATATATGTATAAAAGTAATTAAAAAAATAATAATTATAGATAGTGATTAAATATTAATTTTTTTAATTTTAAAGATAAAATTAAAAATTTTAATTAAATTTAAGACTAAATTGAACTTTTTAATTAAATTTAGTATTTAAATTATAATTTAAATAATATTTAGAGTGAAATTATAGTTTATGAAATTTTTAATTTTATTGAACCGGTCCAACCGGTCTGATTTTTATCGATTTCGACCGGTTCTTAACCAGTTTTGACCGGTCCGAGTCACCCCTAAAAATTTTCCTAAACCGACCTGGACCTCCAGTCGGTTACTAGTTCAACCAGTCCGACCGACAAATTCGGTCTGATATTCAAAACAATGCTTTTAGTTGACCATCTTCACCCACCAACAGTTTAGCAATGACACATGAAAGATGGGATGAATTGAACATCCACCAGGTAGCTGAAAGTTTATAAGCCAGAGTATCATTAACTTTTCAATCTTTTTCTTCATCAATTGTTCATTTACATTATTAGTTTACTTCATTTGTCTTTTTTTTATTTAATTTTTAATCTGTCAATCATAAAAAAAAAAAAAAGCAGCTTTGACATGATAAATTTTCCAAAAAACATCATTATGCAATTTCATTTAAATAACACTAAAATAGCAATAAAATTGTATTTAATAATATCTAATAATTTTTTATTTTTATTTTTTTAAATTCAGCTATCTAAAAGAGTCTATATCATTTTGAAATTTTCAAATTTTTTAATTTGCAAAAATCAATCATTTTAAATTTTAACATGTAAGTCCCTCCAGGATCGCTTTGACCAAACAATGAAACAATATGTTGCTATATTTTCATTTACCAAAATATTTATGAAAAGGATAAAATTTACAATAAATGAATTCTTTAACGGGGGAACCCTCTGCTCAGTGGACTAACATTTTTTTTCATTCGATATTTTTTCCTTTTCTTTCCCATTTTCCTTTTTGCCAAAAGAATATTTACATGGAAGATGCATTTACTAGGAGGACTCATACAACAAGAAACCTGGAGAGTCCTACTTTGTCACCTAGTTTGCTAACATCCTCTTGCACCTGTTGTCTGTATTGTCCAAAGGTAAATTTCCTATAAATTGAAGGCTCGCAGCAGCTGTCTATCTCTGTGTCATATGAAGGACAGAAGAAATAAGCAGTGGAAAATCTCTCCACTTGTGAATTAGTAACAACTCGGTGTTGAACACTCTTGTAAATGTCATTGCTCCAAGCCTGAATCATAATATATAAGGAGTAATACCAATTAGTAATTACATGATATATATATATATATATATAAAGAAAAATAACATTAAAAATACATAAGGGTCAAGTATTTGCCCTTTGGTAACAAAACCAATAATGAAAAATGAAAAAAAAAAATGGAACCGAATATCTAAAAAACAAAGTAATTAAATTGGACCCAAGGAAGGACCCGGACAGAGGACCGAGTCAATAGATTATTGGTTCAAACAGTAGATCAATGGTTAGCCTGATCAAGTCAATGTCTAAAACAATTTTAAATTATTTTTCTTTTATACATAGAAATAAACTTTTATTCTTATAATAATTTTCTTTTAGACCCAAATAAAGAAAAATAATTTTCTTTTTTTTTTCCTTTAAGACATTAAATTGTACTAAAATCTTTTATTTTTTTAATTTTTTACTTTAAAAAGTGACTCAGTATGGTTCGACCGAGTCATTGAGTCAACTGAGTTTTAAAAACTCAACCAGGTCAATTGAGCTTTTTTGAGTCAAATATTCCAACGGTTTTTTAACTAACCCAACCCATGGTCAGATCATCAAGTCACCGATCTGACCAACTAGGTTTGGCCAAATTTTATAACTATCCTAAAAATGAAAGTTTAGCAGGGGCAATAATAATATTCTAAAGAAGTTAGGAAGAAATTTGGAGAAGATCTTTATATTTAAATAATATTTTCCGGCATCATGGCTTCTTCCCCCATTAAAACAATTTATGAAGTAGAAAAGCGTTAGTCCATCCATAAAGCTTATGAAGTAGTGCATACTAACAAAATTTGCCTTATTCATACTACAGTCATTTCTAAAATTGATCATCTGCAGTTGTGATCCCTTTGATTAAAAATATAAAACTAAACTTAGGACTTAATACTTAAGATTTAGGGGACACTCATTGTTTGAAATTTAATACTTTCATTTTGAAAGTCTTTAAATTCTAATTCTGCGAAGAGGAGCGTGGGGTTCATAAAAAAAAAAAATTATTTTTATTATATACATCACAGTCTAACAGACTTCTTAGCAGAATATATAAGAGAAAAAATGCATATGATTTGACTTCATGCAATTTAAGCGTGAAATTAAAAATATCCAATACCTGAAACAAGTCTCCAATGTTGATTAGTAAAGCTTCAGAATTAGGCTTAACAGCAAACCATTTCCCATCCTTCACCAATTGCAAACCTCCAACTTTATCTTGGTGCAAAATTGTGAGGAAGTCACTGTCAGTGTGTGGCATGAGGCCAAATACTTGTAATGGGATTGGGCATGGTGGGTATCGATTCAATCGAAGATAGCAAGTGCTTGGCAAACAATTTTCTCTGAAAAAATTAGATTTCCGGCCCAGTTTCTCTGCCAAAATTGCAGCTAGTTTTTGTGCTAAATTTGCCACTGTTGTAGCAAACTGTTCCATTGATGAACTGCATATATGCACATAAATGTTTGCAAAGAAAAATTATCTTTTGTAAATGATAAAAAAAAAAAAAAAAAAAAGAGGACAAACTGTTGTTTTGTGAATAATATAAGTCAAGATGCCACAATCAGTAAATACCAATCCTAACCAGCGCCCACCCCCCCCCCCCCCCCCCCCCCCCCCCCCCCCAAAAAAAAACGATTTTCATTGGTTTATACTTTAGACATTTTCTTCCCAAACTATGGGAAGTGGGTCCAAACTAATTCCTCCAGACAAGATGGGACCTATGAGCATTCGAGTACTAGTCAGGTTCTAACAGATCGCAGACTGGCAACACTCTGACTTCCAGCTGGCTCACCCAAATTTATGACATTCATTCACGTGAGGATGTTCTGGTAATTTCCATTTATCATTGGAAGCGTCTAGGTATAGCAGACCAATAAACCATGCATTCGAAAAAAGAAAAATCATACATGATTTTATGTTGTCAAGACACTGGAGAACCAAAGGTGCATCTAACGGACTGCTTAATTCAAATAGTTTATGAATTTTGTTTTAAGAGGGGGTTACATGTTCGATTCTTATCTCTCTTATCCCACTTCGCTTATGTATGGGCATCACACTCAGGAGACCAAAAAAAAATTTGATAATTTCATTGTTTGTCCAAAATCATTAAAACAAATATTATACAAGTAATAAATCTTAGGAGTTATAAAATATGTCATTTTTTAATAAATGTTGTCAAATATATAGTAGTGAATTTGATGAATATATTGATTTGATTCTTATGTAACATATTGATGGATTCAAGGATACATTAATAAAAAACTAAGTTCTTGGCGGGAAAAGTCTCATGTTAATGTTTTGATGTGTCCTTGAACCTTGATAAATTTAGATTATAGACAAATTTCCTTTCATTCAAAATTAATAAACCAAATTTTTATGCATTATTTAATATTCTGTTTTTGAATTATTGATACACACTAATTCTAAATCTCTTAAGTGAAAAATTACTTCCACTAATTATTATTTGTCTATATTTTAATAAATCTTTTAGCATTACACCTAAAAATTAAGATAACAAACTTTGGGGGGAGGGTGATAACATAGTTTTGCCATATTTGGGAATTTTACCCTAGGGAAACTTGGGATACTAGGATGCCCCAACACTCTTCCTTGTATCCCAGATTGAACTAATTTTATATGACATATTTGTAAGATCTGTTAGTAATTAGTAAAAAATATCATGGGGTTTTACTCCCAATTCAAAAGTCCAAACCTTTTTCCAGGAATAAAACAAGAAAAAGCATTTTAAGAAATACTTGTTCCCTGCTGCATCGTCTCGCAAATTCAAGAATTTCCTTTATTATTGTGTTTTTGTAGATTTGGTTAGAATTTTTGAGGAAAGAGATGCATTTCGGATTTTTTTTTTTTTGAAAGAAATTAAGTTTGTACCCTATTACAGTATCACGTGAAGATAACAGTCAATGAATCTGTGGCTCCCTAGTTGTCTACGTGTGTATGAACATCCCAGCAACTATTCTAACACTGTCTAATTAAATTTAGGAATATATATATATATATATATATATACACACACACACACAAAAAACATATATATACCTACAAAGCACCTCTTGCGATATGATCATATTATGGTGGTGTTTGAGTAATTTATTAATAAAAATATCATTTTTATTTTTTAAAAAAACTTCTTTTTCGCGGTTGTTTTTTTATATAGGAATAAATCTTTTGTTCTCGTGGAAATGATAACAAATAAATGCAAGTCAAGAGCCACCAAAATGAGTTTAAAAAAAAAAAAGAAAACTCATTCAAACGAAAAAGACACACATTTGTAAGATCTAGAGAAGAGCTGATGTATATTATATTCTCTTTATTTTTAACAAAAAGATTGTTTTCATAATTTAAATTTGTAACTATACCTCTAAGTCACAATAGAGTAAATTCTCCATTCTACGAAGGCCAACCCTTCAGCCACCAAAATTAATAGCCCAAAAAAAAAAGAAAAAGAAAAAATATTGAGAAAGAGGAGAAAAACAAAAGTGATTAGTCACCTACCTGAAGGCATTATCGGAACCATTGGAAGCAGAAATGTCGGCCATGGGAATGTGAAAGGCTTCAGACCAAGAAAGCTGCCTGAGGCAAGTAGCAGTGGGCGTCCCCCAGCGGTAAGTGCCAGCAGAGTAATTCAACAACTTATTGTCTTCCAATTTGCTCTTCCTATCAAAAGGCTGCCCGAAGACCTTGACTTGCTCCCTCCTCGTTTTCTCCAAGATTTCACGTGAAATCCCATGGTTCACCACCTGGAAGAACCCCCACTCCCGCGAAGCCCTAGCTATGTCCTCCTCGCACTTCTCTCGATCCTCCTCGGACCGGCTTAATCGGCCCAGATCAATCACTGGAAGCTCGCATTCCTCAACCACAATGTTTAAGATTACCCCATTATTATTCATTTCCATGGACTTGTGCAAAAGGGTCTTGTAGGTTTCCTGGAATGGTGGGTCGATGCTGTCCATGCTCTCACAGGCTTTAAAGGGGAGGAGAAAGGAGTAGTTTTAGAAATTAGAACTAAATAGATCGAATAGCCTAAAAGTGACGATAAACAAGGAAATTAATTGGAACTATATATGTGTGTGTTAACACTAAGTACGATATTTTTGTAAATAGAGACAGACAAAAGATTAATAATCAGGATTAACACCTATTTGGTTAAAAGCATTATTGACTGCAATTCAGACGCATCCCAAACGCATACAATGGCATGTTGACCAAGAAAATATGTAAGTAATCTAAATATAATGTGTATGAGGACATGTGAAAAAAATTTAATTTCAAAAAAATTTAACTTTCAAAAACATAATATTTCTAAAAGTGCAAATAATGGCAAGACAATGTGCACGAAGAGGGTTAAAAAATGTATGAACATTAAACGCGTTTAGTACGTGTTGGAATTCTTCTCCCCAATATTATATTCTTTTAGTTAATTTCCTTGTGTTTTTTCACTTTCCGTGTTGTCGATGGAAACTTTATTTATGGCAGTTTCTTTCACACGTTTTGGACTTTGAAGGCAAAGTTGATTTCTGTTTTCTTTTTTTTTTTTCTATTTCTTTATTTTTGTTGAAATGATTAGATGGTGTTTTAGCTCATAGATTTTTTTCTTTATAGTTGGTCTACGACATAATTAAAAAGAGGTTATTTCAATGCAAGAGACTTTTGAGTTATAGGTCTACCTAACTTATTCTAATTGGAGCTATCGATGATCCTGTTTTAACTGGGCGTATGTGAGACCCAGAGCATGTTTGTTTAAAATAGACGTCCATGCAATTGTAAGTCCGATCACACATATACAAATGTAAATCAAGTCACTGAAGTCAATGTTACAAATTTGATTAGGTCCTGTGATATATTTTTGTAAAGTAATGTTTATATAAGTTCCATAGATAAGAAATTAGTAAATTTCTGGAATTGGACTTTTAAGTCTGGACGCTTTCGCCAAAATAGATACTATAACCAATATGATGTGGGACAAAAAATCAAAATACAAAAAACAAAAAGATTAAAAAGTAGTATTTAATTTTTTTTTAGTTAATTCCTAACAGGAATTCAAACTCAAGATTTTTAATAATAAAGACTACTCCATAACAATTAAATTATAACTTATTAGTGCATTTTAAATTTTTTTGTCATGCTAAATGATGATATGACGTGATAAAACCTATGTCGCATAATCCGTGAATTGGAATCGCATACCCAACGGTATCCACCTGCATTTTTCCTTCCCAATATTCTATAACTATAAGAATTCCTTTGTAGTTGGGCTTTTTCGTTTTTTCCTAGCTTTAATTCCAATTGTAGGTGGCAAACCGGGTCAAACCCAGTTGAGTTCAGGTCACAAAATTGAAAATTTCTTGACCCTTTCTAACACAGAAATTTTTGACATAGGTCATATAGTTGATCTTTATGCCATTTCTTTCTTGATTATTAACAAAAAGATGGTAACAATTTCTTTTTTTTTTTTCAATTTGGTTCATCAATGTAGGGTTTGAACTTGATTGTTAGAGCTAATGTCCTTTGATCAATGAAAATTGATTGTGCTCCATTTAAAAAAGAGAAAAAAAGGAAGGGAAGATGAAAGCAAAACATACGACAGAAATGCTGCATTGTGTTTAGCGGGGAGTTGCCGTAGATTTGTCTTTGATGTCTGCACTTTTAAGGGCATAAGAAAACATCGGTCATGCCCACCAATAGCATCACATGATAGTAATAACAAATCGCCCTCAAATCAAAATTTTCCCAATACTATGGACTGTTGGCAGAAGGCCGATTTACAAATCCAAAAAAAAGGGAAAAGAAAAAAGGAATTGAATCGAATTTTGACATTATTAGACTAGGCTCTAAAATAAATGCAATTAAAATTAAAACTCTTTATCAATATCATTTAGCTAACAAGCGAACTCAATTTGAGTAAAGCATAGCCTAATTCAAGCAAGTGTTGCTAAGGGAATGTGTTTTAATGCATCAAAATTTTATTAAACTAGGTCTGTGAGCTCTCCATAAATAATTCGTTTAATTTTATATTATTAATCGATATAACTAAAACAATAAAAATCGTTTTTCAGTGCATAATCATAGACATATAACATACTGAAATGAGGCTATCAAACTCAATGCAATGACACATTGAACAACACCAATTTTAAAAAGTAACAAATCTAGTATCAACTTTACATATGATAACAAATATACTACGTAATAATTTTATATGAATAAAATCTGTCAGTTTCAATGACAGATTTATAAAAATATGTCTGTTTCGATAATATAATAATCATATAAGTTAGTGTCATATTATCGAAACAGATAAATTCTGTTCAAAAAATTTCACAATATACTAGATTTATTACCATATGCAAAGTTGATGTTAGATTTGTTACTATTTAAAATTGATACTAGATTTGTTACTTTTACTAAAGTTAGTGCTAGATTTGTATATTAACCCCTCTATAAATGAATTTTTAAATGAGCCTTAAGAGAGTTGTTCTTAAGTTTAAGCGAATTGAGTCTATTTTTATTTAAGTTTGACTCGTCCTCAACGTAGGGTAGAGTGTTGCTTGTTTAAGCAAATGAACGAATTAGCATTGCTAAGTACATGTTTTAACAAGAAGGAAAAACAACATGGGGTTGAGCTTGTAGATTCTTAAAAAAAAAAAAGAAATTTTAAACGGCAATATCCATCTGACTCTAAAAATCCTTGTTTGTTGGGGTGTATATACAAATGTCACATGCGTAACTCTCAAAAAAAAAAAAAAAAAAAAACAAGTGGTAGAATATAATCCCCTTACCTGATTTGTATCCTCTGTATGAATATAATCCCCTTACCTGATTTATATCCTCTGTATGAAGTCAGATTCCACTATTGATGCTTAATTTCTTGGAAGTAAGCATGCATTAGAGACGTTGTAAGGCATGTGATCAACAGGTTCTGCATTCTCAAGAAAATTAAGTGATTATTAGGAGTTCAGATTACATGGGGGTCAAAACAAAGAGATGGGGGTGATTAAAAGGTGCAATTCATAACGTTTCTAGGTATGAAAGCGCTTTAATATAGCATATTGGAACGGTAATTACTTCGCATGTTGGTGTACTATGAAAACAATGGAAAAGAGAAAACAAAAGCATGAAAACAGTACAAATTTTGGGATTGGAAAAGAATACCAATTCTTAATTTCTAGCAAAAATTGCTGCCTTATTGAGGAAACGCAAATGACTGATAAAGAGTAGCAATTCAAAAGAACTGTAAGTTGTGGCACTTACACGAGAGAGAGAGAGAGAGAGAGAGAGAGAGAGAGAGAGAGTTTTTGAGGGTTGTGTAGGCAAAGAATGTTCAAGGGGAGATATTTATGGGAGAATGTTTATTGTATGTTTGCCTTTTTTTTTTTCCCTTTTCGTTTATCTTTTTTTTTTGTTACTTTTTCTTTTTGTAGACCGGCCGTGCTGTTTATACTTTTGTTATGTGCTGTAACATCTAGTCTATTAAATTGTAGTTTTTTCACATTTAAATTTTGTTTTTCTCACAAAAATATTTTCATTTTGATAACTTAATTGTTTTTTATGATGAGAAAATCACAATATCTTACTGCGACTCTTCACTTAAAATATAAAATATACAAAAAAAAATTATACATCTAACTCGCTTACAATTTAAGTTCGTCTTTATTGTTAGACTACCATTGAGTGCAATATTAAACTTCTTTTTATTGTCCTCATGAAACAAACAAACAATTCACGTTCTTGTAATTATTGCACTGGGCAACTAATAATTTTTAATAGCCCCCCAATGTTCTAGTTTACACTAATCCCGCCACACAATTTGAATGAAGTGTGTACGAAAGGACAAGTTTTTTCATCTTAAATTTAAGGTGTCAAACGAGTTTAGCGAAAGAGACGAGGGAGTGATTGACTTGGAAGAATGAGAACCAAGTAATCTCCATCCTTGGGTAGAGTTTTCTGGCATACAAATTTGGCGACAGTTTGAAGCAGACTTGGTTCAATCTACACCAATTGAACATTCATTCGGCTATCACCAAAAATTTAATTTCAATGTAAAACCTCATTTCTCTCCCCCTCTGTCTATCCGTCTGATCAAATGATTTGCGTATCAGTGAAACAAGGCACATGATCGATGATACTGACCCAAGCAAGTAACTTCTACCAGTAGATTGCTTATTGTATATTATTTTTTTTAACGACATTACTATCTTTTTCATAGCATCTCTAAGTAAAAGAGATACCCAGAAAAACACTTATACAAAAGATCATGTCCTTACACTATCTTTCAGATATAGCTTCTCCTAGCTAAATACAACGCAATACCTCTATTATATCCTTTATTCTCAATTTCCTATAACATGCCCTTTGCTAAAAATAGCCTTAATCGTTGCTTTCTTATATTCCCGAAGAAAATATGCTTTGCCTGTGCTGATTTCTTAGCATGTGATTGACTGTTGACGATTGAAAGTTACAATAATTTGCATAACTGATAAAACAAATAACATTTGAGAAAAACAACTAATAAAGAGCAAATATTAGTGAAACGGTACGGTAATTCCATTGTGACCAAACGTTACTGTGTGTAGCATCAGCGGACAACAACGAAGATTTAAAACAAACAAAAGTTTAGGCACATACGTGGCTGCAAGTAGAGTCACATGCATGTTACATTGTGCACGTCATGATTCGGAATTGGCCTAGGAGGAGAATTAAGGTGAGTTCGATCGCGTGGTATGTTGAGTCGTAAAAGGACATGAGTATCAACCCAGTACAGTCCATGCCCCAAGTTCTTCGAACATGAGGTCTATTCAAAATATCCCTAGATGAATTATTTTCAAGTTTTATGCACAGCTGGGACTCCGTTTTCATAGACATCACAAATCCATCTTTCGGGGAAAAAAAGAAAACAAAAGCAACACCAAATGTTTCAGTTAGGCAACGTGGCCTGCTACAAATCTGGGATTTTTCCTTTTTTTTCTGCTTTTCTTTAATTTGTGTGATGTTGGGGGGTAAAAAGAGTTAAATATTTGTAACGACATTTACCCCATGAGTATGCTCTCAAAATGTCGTTTACTAAGTTAACAAATTGCATGCTTAAAGAACTTGTTTCTGAGGCGAGAGTTCTGCTCATCCAAAAAAGGAGGCAAGAAATATGGTACCAAGCTAATATATTAAAAAAAAAAGGGCTAAGTAGTAAGGCAAAACGTTTGCAGAATTGCTAATAGTTTTATAACGTTTGTTGAGCACAAAAGATTTACTCCCTAACAAGTTTAGTATACATAATTAAGTTAATCTCAACTTACTTTATGCAGTAATCTATTACAATTCTTCTCAACAATTTTAAGATTTTAGTCCTATTTATTCTTTTTTTTTTTCAAACAAAAAATAATTAATTAATTTTGAACGTCACACCAAACATTAAATGTTGCTATACCTTATTTGGGACGTGGATCCAGGGATGAGTGCAGAAAGCATGTGATGGATCTCAACAGGACCAGCGCTTTTTATTTGTAATGGGCCAAAGGTTGAGTTGTCGCCGATGTAAGGTACCTATCTTTAATCCTAGCTGTGATCCACTTAGGGATTACCGCCATTTTGGTTCAATTTCGATCTCAGTATTTATGTCGACGGCTTTAGTTTACCGTAGGGGGACCAAATCTGAACCATGTCTAGATGGTTCAGTTTCGGTCTAGTTATAACCAGAGATCACCCTTGTCCGAGCAGCACAATCACTATAGTATTTAACAAAAGTCAATAGTTAATCTTAGAATTATACATGTCTAAGACATACATTTAATTTCATTAAATTTGTTGACGAAAATTTGAATTCGTAACTAACGAGTTCACTAAGTATATTATGACAAGTAGTGGTAGGATGGAGAAAATCTTTACCCTTAATTTTGGCGCATTGAAACGGCACTATCAATACAAGACCAAATCATAACAATAATAATGTGAACCCCACATCTGATTACATGTTCCTTCGTCAACAACATGGGACGGTTGATTGTCGGGCAGAGAAGCAGTGATTGCCGACGGAGCCACTGTATAAGATTCTATTCTCATAATTAAACAAAGTCCTACCTATTATTAATAAGAGCTCATATTCTGATCATAAAATTAAATGAATCAAAATTATTATATGCTTCGATCGATATAAGTTAGTCGTATGTTTACAAAAGTGCCATGTTGTACTATAATGACTATTGATTAATTATTTGTGATTATAATATGCATGATAATAACTAATGTTTAGACAACAAATACAAAACGAATAATCATAATAACATCATTTGCAAATGTTTTGCGTTAATACAACTTGCATTTATTAAGTACTAAAAGAATTTAAAAGTGATCAAACATTGAGCATACTCTTTTTTTTTTTTGACATTAAATTGTGATATATTTCATTAAGTAAAGAGATCAAGACATAACAATTGTCTAAGATTTTGTGGAGGGTTGCCAACCCAGTTTACGGGACAGTCCCCCACTCTGGACTGCTTTGCCACCCAATCCGCAACCCTATTAACTTAACGCTTGATAAGGGAGACAATACAATTAGGTAAAAAATCCAAAAAAATCCTAACATCGTTGAGAATTGGACCAATGTCCCATCGGTATCGTGCTGCTCTACATTTAAGTTCTTGTAAAAGTTCTTTAGAATCCGTTTCAATGTTGGAACTCGAGGGGTGCCATTGTTACTGAAAGAGAGAAAATTTTCAATATTATTTATAAAATATTTATTCTAAAAGTAAAAATTATGAAATATAAAAATAATTTTGTTAATATGATATATTAATATAAATTAATTTAAATCAATCATTTAATTATTCAACAGTAACAATAAGTATAAAATAACTAAATACTTTATTAGTTTTTTCAACAATTAGCAATCAGCAATAAAAAATAACAATTATTAATCTATAAATAATAACAGTAATCAGTAATAGCAATCACTAACAGTAATATTGAATAAGTAATAAATCTAAAACTTATTTAATAAATGAACTGAGTTTGAACATAAGTAGACTCGGTTCGATTAGACTCGTGAACAGCTTATTTGAAAATTCATCTACATAAACTCATTTATTATAGAATAAAAGTAATTTCATTGTACTCATTTTCAATATTATATGTTACAAATATGTACATTAATACATTAAAATTAATTTATTTTTAATTAATTCATTTTATTTAAACAAACTTTTGGTTTTTTTTACATATAATAACAATAATTTTTAATTTTAATTATTTTGTTAATATTATAAAATTAAATAATATACTTCATTAAAAGTTCAAAAATTTGGTTCGCTAATAACAAGCTCAGCTCGAGTTTGGCTCATTATTAAATGATTGATGTAGGATAAGTAACAAAACGAGAACTCTAAGTCAGGAATCCATCTAACAACTAATCTACCCAAACAATACTCTGAATCAATATTCAATTTTCAATGTGATAACAAGTTTCAGTAACAACGAGGGTCTGAAACTCTATTCATAGAGCTAACTAACAGATAAAGATAAGAACAAAACTTAGTTAAAAACGGAATAACCGCTAATAGATAAATATGGAAATAATTAAAGATAAACACAATCTAACTAGGATAATAACATGATAACTGAATAACAAACCTTAAGTGGACTGAAACTTTTAGAAATACTTCTACTGGAAGAATTCCTTTTTATTAGCTACTGCATCATTCCCCTCCAGTTAAAAAGAACTCGACTCCATGGAGAAAAATGCCAAATAAACATCAAGGAACTCAAAATCCATGAGTCGAAAATCATTCTCACGAACCCAAATAGTATCAAAAGCAGAACGACCTTTCCACTAAATGAGGTAGCGTCGAAATCCTCGATAAGAAGAAGTAACATACTCATCATCTATGATAGTCTCAATATCCTCAACGAGTGGAGTAAAAGAAGGCACTTTAGGCACAACAGCACCTGCAAAAAGACTAGAAAACAAAGAAACAGGCTCAAAAGTGCCTCGGTAAGGTGATAAATCCTTCATATTGAAAGTATGACTAATATTTAAGTCAGCTAGTAAATCAAAAAAATATGCATTAGGTCTAAACTTTTCAATAATGGAGTATGGGCCAATGACTCGGGCTTGTAATTTATTGTGTTTGTTTTTAGGAAAATGCTCAGGTCGAATACAAACCATAACAAAATCACTCGCATTAAAATATTTATCGTGACAATGCACATTAGCAGTAAGCTTATAATTAGCATTACTTAATGCAATTTTGTGTCTAATCTTAGCATGCAAGTTATGGATATGTGTAGTAAAGTTTTCAGCAGGTTCAAAAAATCGAAAGTCAGGGGGAAGGGGAACAAGGTTAATTGGTGTGCAAAGGGTGTAACCATAAATGATCTCAAAAAGACTCTTAACAGTAGATCAATCAACAGAATTATTGTAAGCAAACTTAGTCATTGGTAAAATCAAGTCTCAGTTACCTTTTTGCTCACCCACTAGACACCTAAGTAAATCTCCCAATTTTTAGTTAACTACCTCAATTTGACCATATGTTTGAGGATGAAATGTAGATGAAATTTTCAAGCAAGTCCCAAATAATTTCTAAAGTTTTTTCCAAAAGTAACTCACAAACTTAACATCTCTATCAAATACAATAAAAATAGGCAAACCGTACAATCTAACAACTTTCTTGAAAAATCAACTTTTCAATATGGGATACATCAATGAACTTATTAAATAGAATGAAATGAGCCATCTTAGAAAATGTATTTACAACTATAAGAATGCAATCATGACTGCGAACTATCCTAGGCAAACCAAGTACAAAATTTATGCCAACATCTCGCTAAGGTGCATATGGCATTGGAAGTGGGATGTACAAGCCAGTGCTATGCTTTTTCACTTTAGCAACTTGACAAATGTGACACTGTGATACAATTTTAGACACATATCATTTCAAGGAAGGCCAGTAGAACTTATCCTCAACACGTACAATGGTCTTATCCATTCTTAAATGACCAACTAACCCACCAGCATACTTTTCCCAAACCAAAAAGTTTCGAAGTAAAGTACGTGAAATGTACAACTTGTTAGCTCTATACAATATCCATCAAGCACAACATAATCAACAAGGTCCCTATAATGTCCATCACTAACAGACTGAAAATATAAGATCAAAATCAGGACAAGTAGGAGACTTATCATGTAATCTCTCGAAATTAATAAGATGAGCATACAACTCCTAAAAGACACACGCAACTTGACTTAGAGTATCAGCAGCTTTGTTTTTTAGACTAGACCAATGCTTAAGTACAAAAGAATATTCATTGAGAAATTCAACCCATTTAGCATGTTTAGTATTCAATTTCTTTTTAAAATTCAAATAACGTAATGCCTAATGGTCAAAAAACCAAAAAAACTCTTTAGGTAGTAGATAATATCTCTAATGATGAAAAGACTACACAACAGTATAAAATTCCTTATCATAAGTAAAATACTTATGCTTTGCCTCATTGAGTTTTTTGTTGAAAAAAGCAATATGATGTCTTTCTTGACTCAAGACTGTTCAAATGTCAACTCCCGAAGCATCACAAGCAACTTCAAACACCTTGTTAAGGTCGGGATGACTTAGAACGAAAGCTTCACTAATTTACTTTTTAATGTCTTTAAAATCTATAGTAGCTTTGTTAGACTAATGAAAATCTCCCTTCTTCAAACAATCAGTGATATGAGTCATAATGGTACTAAATCCCCAAATGAACCTTGAATAGAAGGAGACTAAATTATGGAAGCTAAGGGCTTCAATAAGAGTTTTGGGTTCAAGCTACTCTCAAATGACGCGAACTTTCTCAAGATCCGCAATTATACTTTGGGAAGAAACAATAAATCCTAATAATAACACTTTAGGCCACAAAAAAGTACAATTTTTTAAGGTTAGCATATAGTTTAGCTTCCCTAAGAGTGAGGAAAACCAAGTGCAAGTGAGTCAAGTGTTCTTTCTCGGACTTACTATAGAATAAGATGTCATCGAAGTAGACTAGTAGAAACTGATTTATGAATAGCTTTAAGACATTTTTCATAACCCTCATAAAGTACTAGGAGCATTTGACAACTTAAAACGCATGATTAGCCACTCATACAATTCATCCTATATCATGAATGCAGTCTTCCACTCATCCCCAAGCCAAATGCATATCTAATAAACTACGAAGGTCTATCTTGGAATACCAATTAGAACCAGCTAGCATATCTAACTTATCCTCTAGTGTAAGAATGAGAAATTAGTACTTAATAGTAATTTTGTTGATAGACCAACTATCAACACACATCTTTCGTGATCCATCTTTCTTAGGGATCAACAAAACAGGGATAACACAATGACTGAGGCTATGTTGCACAAAGCCTTTTAGACAGCAATACTTTTATTGGCCTATTTAACTCTTTATATTCCTTGGGGTTCATCCTATAGTGTGGAAGATTAGGTAATTGTGAACTAAAAACTAAGTTAATGGCATGTTGTATGTCCTGTACTAGTGGGAGCTCACTAGGAAGATCATCAAGCAAATTGTCCACAAATTCCTCTAGCAATTTACCAAAGGTAGAAGAAAGGTCAACTAAAAGTGTGCTCGATTATGGACTGACTTCTTTGGGAACAGCAACAACTAGGTAGTCATTATTCCCTAAATCTTCCTCAAAGGCTTTGTGGTCTAAAATGTGAAGGCCTCTTTTGGTAGAAATGGAAGGAAGGGATTTGGGTTTCGGCCTCGCTTCTTTAATAAAGGGTTTAGCTGAGTTTAGGTGATGTTTTTGCTTTCATACTTAAAAACATAGGTATTCTCTCAACTATGATTAGTCATATTAAGGTCACAATGCTAAGGGCGACCCAGGAGAATATGAGCTACATCCCTAGGCAAAACATCATAGTAAATGTTATCCTTAAGTCACTTAGTTGAATGGGAACTAAGCACCGCTCAGTGATTGATAAGATGATTTTATTCACCCTAGTTACTTGAAATGGTTGTCAATTTAGTTCTGCCTTAAGGTTCAATCTTGTAAGGATAGACTTAACAACAACATTCATGGTACTCCCTCCATCGATAACTAGCTTACAACTGTGATCTTCTGATCTTATGTATATGTGAAATATGCTAGTACGTTTCCACATGTCATTGTCCACAACTATAGACAAACCACACCTAACAACAACACAATGTTAGTCATCATCCTAGAAGTCCTTATGAATTCATCATCTTTACCAGAGTACTCTAAGAGATCAACAACCTAATTTTCATTCTCTAAGAGATCATTAGACTCTTTTTCCATAACGAGAGCACGATCAGGATATCAAGAGACAATGTGACCCTTTTTATGGCAATGGTAATACTCAACAGGAGAGTTACTAGCATGAGATTCGAAAGAAGGTCGTACCGGGCGAGAAGTGGCAGGAGTGGAATGCAAAGGGGTAGATGGATTGACAGATTTGAATTAAGAAGTGGGGTCAGAAGAAAAGGAGGTTTTGGCTACACATGCTCCAATAGAGGGGGATGAGTGCGTGAATAAAGAGGTCTTAGCGTACTTCTCAACCTTTAAGGCTTGGTGATAGGCTTCTTCCAAAGAATCAGGACCAAGCAAAGCAATCTCCTTTTGGATCTTGGGTCTAAGACTATTAACAAAATATCCAACAGTAAGGAAAGAGTCTTCATACAACTCACACCTAATGAGAAGATTTTTAAATTTAGACATGTAAGCAGTGACATTAAAAGTCGGTTGCCTAAGATTTGGAAGTTGAGTATTTAGTTTATTCTTATGATAGGTGTATATGGCCTTGATTTTCATTTTCATGACTTACCATCGGGCAATGAGAGGCACACCTAAACGTTCAAACTTACGAAGCTTATTCTACTAGAATTTCATAGCAAACCCTACCAATTTCATTTTAGCAAAGTGGACATGCTTGAGACCGCTCATGTCATACCAATCAAAATAATCCTCTAAACTATCAAGATAGTCCATAAACAGTTTAACATTCAATTCACCATTATATTCAAGAGTATCTAATTTGACCTTTCTAGTGATGTCATTATGATTTGGACATGCATGCTTGTGCTGTGGCCTAGGATACCTATATGAACTTGATTATGCACATATGAATAGGATGTATACATGTACCTTTAGGGACCTGACAAGTAGGATATGCATCATAGTAAAAATCACCTTCATCAATTTGTTCATGTAGGTTTTTATTAGGAAAAAACTAATAGTTGGTCTCGGAGTGATTAAATTCATAAGGTCCTGTGAGTAAGACATAGGAAATCGGGAATTGATAGAATTCTTAATATGTGCTGCCCCAATTGGTTGTCTTACAAACTCATCTACTAGTTATTTGTACAAGCGTTTTAAAATAGCATTTAGTTGAGTGAACAAATTTGAAAAATCATTTCAAGGCTATTCATGTCCAACTGATGGATAGATTGTGTGGCTTGAATTTTTGCTCGAAGTTCATTAATTTCAGATGAGGGTTTGGTAGCAATTTGGCAGTTTCTTTGTTGTTAACCATTTTTTTTATAAGCTTCAAAAATTATGTTGAGAAAAGCACCAGTTGCAAAAAATAATAAAACTATAAAATATTACGATGCACAAAATTAAAAACAAATTAAAATGTGAATGATAATGCTGTGGAAAATAAGGGTATAAGTAAAGGACGATAAAAGGTACTGTAACAGGGACAATAAAATATGGCAAGAAAGACAATAAGGGAAAAACAGATAAAAGGATATTTTTTAATTTTTGATTTGATTTTTTATTAAAGATCTAAAAAATTTTACTTAAAACAAATAAACTGACTAAATATTAATCAAATTTCCAATTAAGAGTAAATATACCTCAGATACTTAACTGTTATCTTCTGCCTCAATAGCAAGCAGTGGTGACAACTTTGACAGCAGCAGTAGCGGACTCCGGTGACATTAGGGATGTGTCGACAAGGTTTGGGAAGGCTAGAGGAAGGTGTCACAGTGGTCAATGTAGCACTGGCAAGAGAAGCAATGGATTGCCTGTGGAGGAACAGTGAAATGAAGCGGTGATGCATAGAGGAGGTCTGAATTAGACCAATCAAGGATGAGAATTACCAGATCGGGCATCAAAGAACCACTCTGGGCTGATATGGTGCATCAACGAGGTACAATCAACCGGCTGAGAGGCGTCGGAGCAAGTGATGGCAACAAGAGTTGAGCAGTCATTCGGGCAGTTTTCGGTGCGTGGAGGCCGGGTTGGATAGATCAGGGAGCTACAAGTCTAATGGGGTTGTTTCGGGTTGTCGTCGGTGACCGAGGACGGCAGCATTCTGGCGAGAACAGCGACAGTGGGTAAACGGAACCTTTTGTTTGTGATTTTCAAGTTTTTTGTGAATTTTGATGGTGTGTTTGAGTGGTTTTGGGGAAAACAAGGCTAAGAACATATTTGGAAAAATTGTTTCATGTAGTTTAAGATTGAAAACGAGTTTGAATCGAAATTTTGCTCTAATGCCAAACTGATGCGGGATTAGTACCAAAACGAGAACCCTAAGTCAGGAATTTCCCTGACAACTAATAACACATGGGAATCCGACTGAAAAATACTCTGAATCAATATTCAATTTTTAATATCATGGCAAGTCTCAATAACAACGAGGGTTTGAAGCTCTATTTATAAAGCTAGCTTATAGATAAAGATAAGAACAAAACTTAGATAAAAATGGAATAACTGCTAACAAATAAATACGGAAATAACTGAAAATAAACATGTGGATAAACACGATCTAACTAGGATAACAACTATATAACTGAATAACAAATTCTAAGTGGATCGAAACTTTCAGAAATACTTCCGCTAGAAGAATTCCTTTTTATTAGCTATTATATCAATGATACTGACAACGAGCCTTATTTTTAGATTCGTTTAATAAACGAGTCAAATCCTAAACTTGACGAAACTTAGCTAATTTGCAACCCTAACTTCGACCTTTTTGAGCTCTTAGCAATTACTTATATTAGCTAGTTTCCTTAAAATCACAGACTTAGCTATTAAGTGCTAATGTCAACTTCGATTTCGACACTATAGCTCTTTTTACCTTGTTAGTGTTTAACTCGAGTCCATCTCAACTCTATACACATCTACTTCAATATGTATAATGTTCACTATACATCAAACTATATCTCAACAATAAAATTGTGGTAAAAAGAATCGATAAGTAGAATATAAAAATTAGACATTAAGGCCCCGTTTGGTATGAATTTTTTTTCTATTTTCTGTTTATTTTTTTAAAAAAATAGAAAATATATTTGGTATTGTTTTTATTTTATGTTTTTTTGTTGAAAAGTTGAAAGCATTTTTCAAAGAAAAAAATAAAATGGAAAAAATAACAAAAGATGCTTTCCCAATTTATTTTTCACTTTCTTTTCTATACTTTTTTTTCTATACTTTCTCTTACAACATTTTCTCTCTCTATCTACCCTTTCATCATATCTCTCTCAACTCATCCCCTCTCTGTTCCTCTCTATTTTTTCTCTCTCTACCCTCTCTCTCTCTTTTGTCTCTCTCTACCATACTCTCTACTCGTTCTCCCTCTACCCGCTCTCTCTTTCCTTTTTCTCCCTCAACCATTCTCTCTACTCATTCTCTCTCTACCCTCTCCCTCTTTTTCTCGCTCTACCATTCTTTTTACTCATTCTCTCTCTATCTTCTCTCTCTACCCTCTCTCTCCTTTTTCTCGCTATACTATTCTCTCTCCTCATTCTCTCTCTAACCTCTCTCTCCTTTTTCTCTCTCTACCGTTCATTCTCTACCCACACTCTCTCTCCTTTTCTCGCTCTACCATTATCTCTCCTATCTCTCTCTCTACCCTCTCTCTCTCCTTGTTCTTTCTCTACCATTCTCTCTACTCATTCTCTTTCTACCTACACACTCTCTCTCATTTTTCTGGCTTCACTAGTCTCTCTACTCATTCTCCCTCTACTCTCTCTCTCATTTTTCTCTCTCTACCATTTTTTCTACTTATTCTTTCTCTACCCTCTCTCTCTTTTCTCTCTCTGTTATTCTCTCTACTCATTCTCTCTCTACCCTCTTTCTCTCTTTTTTCTTTCTCTACCATTCTCTCTACTCTTTCTCTCTCCTTTTTTTCTCTCTCTATCATACTCTTTTTACCATTTCTCTCACTATCCTTTCTCTATCTACTTTTTTATTCTTGTAAAAAAAGTAAAAATTGAAAGTAATAAACACAAAAATTCAACAAATAGCAAAAACAAAAAAAAACAAAAAAATAATAAACAGCAACAAAAATTTGACAACGTCTCCAAACGAGCCTTAAACTCTTGTATGTTTTTTAATTTTGGCAATTTATCTTCTTGAAAAGATTTTCTTAAATTTATTAACAAAAATTGGCTAAAATTATGTTGTTTTGTGATTACGGAAATTTCTGTATATCTTCATGTAGAACTTAACAATAGATATTGTCTCAAACTTTTCTATAATAACATGCGTAACGTAGTGAAAATAACAAATATTGCAAATGATGTAGTATAGAATGTAGGTTAAGCATATACTAAAGTTCAACTTGAGAAATTGTAACATATTTTTATAATTTTAGAAGAGAAAAAAGTTAACAATTACAACATGATGTAAATTTGACCTATTTTGTTTATAAATTTAACAAAATCTTGACAATAAGGTAAATTGCCAAAATTAAAAGATATACGTAAGTTTAATATTTCAGTTGAAGCATAAAAAAATGTAAAACGTGAAACAAACAAACCATAAAGAGTTTAATGCAATTCTGTTATCAATACTTATTATTTTTACTCATTTTTTTAATTATACCCTCTTATATTTTTGTATTATACAAATATATTCTTTATTTTTTATTTTAAATGAACCCCATTTGTTCTCTTAACCTTCTAATATCTCTAAAGTCTGCCAAGGGCCAAAAATGGAATTTTAATGATTTTGACCAAAACGCAACGCATAGGCTCTTTCTTCATGGTCTTCTCCCCCTCTTCCGCATTTCTTTCCGAAAAAACAAAATGAAACAGAACGAATGAACGAACGAAGAAAACCAATTAGGTTAAGTCGTCCGGTCCGATAAATAACCGGTCCGCCGGAGATGAAGATGCTGCCGCCGGCTGCGTCGATTCGGTGGTGTGCCTTCGTATCAGCCCTGGTGCTCTCTCTCCTCATCTCTCCATCATCCGCCATTTACTGCGACGAAGACGATTGCTATGATTTACTTGGGTGGGTCAGCCGGCAGCTCCGTTTTCCTGATTCCATCTTTACCCTTCATGTATTTCCTTAATTACTGATTTGCCACTGCTTTGCATGCATTTTTATCTTTGAAGGGTTTCTCAAAACGCTAATGCTTCAGAGATAAAAAAGGCTTACTACAAGCTCTCATTGAAATAGTAAGTCTTTCAAATTTTCAATTTTTTTGTGTTTTTTTATCGTTTTGATTAAGCTTTTATTTATTTATTTATTTATTTATTGATGGGTTTATGGTTAGTCATCCGGATAAGAACCCGGATCCGGAATCGAGGAAGTTGTTTGTTAAAATTGCAAATGCTTATGAGGTACTAATCTAATCTTTTGTTGACTTTATTGGGTATTGTGTTTAATTTTGATTTTTTAATAAGTTGATTTTGTAGTGAAATTTTGTTGAACCCTTCTTGTTATCAATGCATTTGGTTAATGTAACTTATCATGGATTGTTTCAAAAGCTAAGGATGAAGTAAAAATTTTTCTATTTAATTGCATTTTGTCTTTTTTTTTTGGGGGGGGGGGGGGGGTGGTGAGGAATGTTATGGAAGCAAGTGGGAATAATGTTGGGTTTAATTGGTTAATGTAATTCATTATTGGTTTTGTTAAAATTGCAACTTTGCGGTAAACATTTGAACTAACTAACCTTTAGACTAAACTTTGCTTGTAATGTTACAAGTGATTAGTGAGAGTAGGTAGAAGCTGTTGTCGTTTTCCATAACACTTAGAAAGTGGTTTTTTCTTGTTTAAGTTTCGTAACTTGGAGTTGTGGCTTATATTTAAGTAATGTCAGTCATGCTTCTTGTAATGATTGTAATTTTGCAAACTTCCTATATAGATGAACTAAGATGTATGAAAAAATACGAGAGTTGTTCTCTCTTCAACTTACCATGCCTCTTGACACTTTAATGGTTTCCGTTTCTCATTCTCTTCTGCTCTTGTATTCGGTTAAAAATTGCAGCAAACACTCTTTGCAAATTTAGTTCTAAAACTTGATGCTCTTTATTAATAAACCAACAGGTTTTAAGAGTTTGGGATGAAGTAAAATTGTTTCCATTGAAATGCATTTTCATTTGAATAGAAGGGCAATGCCAAGGGAGGCAAGTGGGTAACATGTTGGGTTTCATCCTAATATCTATTAAAATGGTAGGAATTCTTTTTTGAAGTTTTATTATGATGATGAGTAATGGTTTGAATTGCAGATTCTGAAAGATGATGCTACTCGGAAGCAGTATGATTATGCAATTGCACATCCTGAGGAGGTTTGTTTATTAATTGCACATGCGAATGGCTTCTAACTTTTTTCCTCCCCTCCCTAGTAGTGACATATATGAATTCTTTCAAGCTTTGTCGCCTCAAAATAGGTAAGATTATCAATTCATGGAGACAGTGGGACTTAGGCTTCCTTCTGGGTTAAACTATTTTGGGAGGTAGTTCATGAGAAAAGATCAATAAGGTAGGGAACCTGGGAGTTTGCGTCACATTTTATTAGTAGCAGACCTGCCAGGACCCGGCTCCAAAGGGCTGCACGTATCTCGCTGCCAGATTTACTCTCTCTCTCTCTCTCTCAGGCGCGCGCGCGTGTGCGCGCATGCACACACACGCATGTGCTTTATTGCTTTAGTGAAGCAGTGGATGAAGTTACTGTGTGAAATTTGCGAAAATTGCTCTTGTGCTAATTCTGAGCATACTGCTATTTTGGTTTCTTTCAGGTATTTTACAACACAGCTCGTTACTATCACGCATATTATGCTCACAAGACAGTAAGAAAACTTCTTTGTTAGTCAACTAGTTCAGTAGTCATGCTGCTTCAGGTGTACTTTTAGTAGTTTGCAGCTGAAGATTATTATTTTAAATTTTGTTGTCTAACAGCAATTGTAATACCTTCTAGGATCCTCGTTATGTCGTTGTTGGAGTTATTTTGATTCTCTCAGCATTTCAATATCTGAATCAGTGGACAAGGCATAACCAGGTATTGTTATATGTGTTGTGATCCTTAAGAACGATTGCATGCAAGATTTTATTTTACCTTTTTGGCTGTATTCTGAATGTTGTTGCATCGTTACTAGGAAGAACTCTGACCTCTGCTTCATTAGCTACTAGGCAGTATTAATTTATCAAACCTTTTTATCATGGTCCTTATTGCGCCAGGCTGTAGCAATGGTTAAGAAGACACCTGCTTACAAAAACAGACTACGAGCATTAGAACTTGAGCGTAGTGGGGGAGCAACAAATAAGAGGAAAAACAGCAAGCAGGTTGACAGGTATGCATTTTTATTTTACCTTTTATCAAACAAGTTTAACTGGGGGATCTGAATTTGCTTCGCTAACCACATGTCTGATCAATGCAGATAATTTTCTTATGAGCCTTTACTTGTTGTCCTTTACATAGCATATAATATGTTATGTGTAAACACCTAGTTCTGCTATGATAAGGTAGGCCATAATTTTTTGGCAGGAAAATGGAGGAAGATCTAAGCAAAGAGCTTGAGTTGGACATAAAGGGAGCTCAAAGACCTTCTGTCTGGTCACTTATTGGTGTCCGATTGATTCTTCTACCCTATACCATTGGCAAGGTGGACTACCATCTTCATTATTTTCTGTTATTTTGTTCCCTGGCTCAAACTTCGAGATGGCAGGGAATGAACGGGTTGTCTGGGGAGTCGTATCATTTTGTTAATCGATCTTTATCTTCCATGTTCTACAAGCAGTGTGCACTTGGAATCTGTTGTTATTGTTATGTTTTGGATTACCAAGGTTACTGATTAATATTCTGTTTCCTCAGCTGTTATTGTGGAGTGGCTTCTGGTTCTGGAGATACAAGGTGCAAAAAGCTCCATATTCTTGGGAAGATGCCTGTTACCTTACACGAAGGTCCCTGCGAGTCCCACTGGATGCATGGGGAAGCATTGGTAACTAATCTCTTCCTATCCACACAATATCCAATGGGATGATGGGACAATTATAAGTTGCACAACTCTAAGTTGTTGCTTCAGACTGCAAAATGCAAACAAGTATGATCTAATTCACTGCATTTATTCTTCACTAAAAAGTAGCTTTCACTTGTTCTTTTAATAGACGAATCGACCAAAGAAGACCTTGTTCGGATGCGTTTATGGGAGAAGGCCAACTTGGAGAGCTACCTAACAGAAATGCGTAAAGAATCTAAACGCAGAAGATAGCATATTTTTTGCCCCCCCATCTGATGTCATTCAAATGCTAACAGTACCATATATCTTTGGGTTGAAAAATACAGAAGAGTTTACGTGTATTTTAGCAATATAGGTGATTGGTTGTCATAACTTATACCAAAAGGAAGATCACATGGTGAAAGTCCTGTGCCAACTTTACCAAGCAGAGTCGTTGTGAATTAAAAATTTTGTACTTTATTAGTGGTGAAAGTTTTGGATTTCACCCAATACCATAAGCTTAAGCATTTGAACAAAGGGATGTGATTCGTATAATTAGCAATCTAGTGGGCCTAAGCATCTGTTAGCATTTTAGCTTTTATCAGGTTTTTTCGTCCAAGGCAAGTAGAAAGCTCTTTTGTGTTTATTGAAGTAGGATTTGAACTTTATACGTGACCAAAAGTTACTAGTAATTTGAAAATATTTATCTTTTTGTGAAGTACACAATTTTTTTCTTCTATTAAGAGGGTCATTCAGCTGAGAGTTACATAATGATAGTAGTTATCTATATCTTTAAAATTTTATATATATTTTTTTTTGGCCTTTCGAGAACTGGAGACTAGCTGATAGGGGATGGGGAGGATGGAGCAGGAGATTCGGAGATCGTATCTTAGATCTCGGATTTGGTGGTTGGAGGAAAACTCCTTCAACCACAGCCAATACTGTACCCCGTAAAATTTCATATCTTTTTCTTTAAATTAGAACACATCTTTTTCTTTAAATTAGAACACGAAACTTTGGATTAAGAATAAGTGGATTTGCTGAAGCAATGGACTGAGGTTGGCTCAATGGTTGCCTGGCATATATAGGTAAGTTTGAGCCCATTTCGTAGTCACAAAATGATTCCGTGGGCTGGAAGCATCTCGGATCGAATACCGCTGGCCCAAAGCACAGCTTTGGTGACGCGAAACCGCTCCAAAAAAACAAAAAATTCAAAATAATTGAGATTGAACATTTATTTTAATGATAGAGGGAAGTGTTCCTCAATTATGAAGTAAGAGATTTAATTCTCACTAACTTCATTTCTTTTTCTATTCATATGCTCATTAGATTTTCTTGCAAACAAAAAAAAAAAAAATCTAAAATAACTTGTGTTAAAATAAAAGTATAGACAAAAAAATAAAATATAATAAAATAAATAAATTAAAAAAATAATTAAATATTATTACATTAATTATATACTTTTATATATTTTATTAAACTTGCCTACATAATTAAATTTTTAATTAAAACCTAACGAGACTATATACAAAGTCAGAATCGCTCTATCATTATATTTCCAATGAAATGACTTATTACTAGAATGGGATTTACTGACGTCATCAGCGGAGGACTTTACATCAGTCAAGATGACAATCACGTGACAGAAAAAGAACGTACGTTATATCTATAAAACAAAAATTATAATTTTATCTATTATCTTCGTATGTTTTAAGAATTTTATATATAATTTTGTCAAAAAATTTTCTTTATATATAACATTTTTTTATTTTGAATTTCACATTCAACATTTTTTCTGTCAATTATTTTTACACTTTTTCATTAGTTGACTGTTAAGTGTGAAACATGACAAATCTAATTAGTAATATATCACTTTACTTATAACTTATATTAGGAACATATCATTATTTTAAAGTTGACAATCTATTTCCTATAATTTTTTTTAATCTCTTTCTTTCAATTATATAAAAATATCAAATGTATCGCTGATTGAAATATTACGTGTCACACTTAACGGTCAATTAATCGAAAAGTACAAAAAAAAATTGATAGAAAAAACATTGAGGGTGGAATTAAAAATAAAAAATATTGTGAGTGAAATTCTCAAAACGTACACAGATAATAAGTGAAATTATAATTTTTACCTATCTATAATTAAACATGTTTCTCGTACTTATTTATGATTTTTGCCAAATTACAAATTTTTTTTTTTTTAGAGTTAGCCAATATGATAAATTTAAAGATATCAAAATTTGATTCGATCTGTGAGAAAAATATGGCTCACTCCAATCCCAAAAGGCTTTACTCAAAATAACATGAATCAAATGATTAAAAAATTTAAGGTCAAATCAAAACCTGACAATTTTGACTAAATTTTTTTTATAAAAAAAAAATAAAATAAAAAATTATAACATATGAATCATATATTTTATATTATAAAAAATATAATTTTTATTAATTTTAATATAAATTTTAATTATAATTTTTTAAAATATTTTTTAATTTTTACGAATTTTAAATTTTATTTTGAATTTTTAAAATTTTTTTAGAAAAAATCATTTTATAAATTTTTTATTGTTAAGAATTTTCACCAAAAAATTCCTTTTTTTTTAATTATGAAATTTTTTAAATAAAAAATATAACGTTACTGAAAAGATAACATGACAAACTTATGGATTGACCTGAATCTAACTCAAACTTCAAGCAACTAAATACAAGATGGTCCGAAAATAATTTAATTAAAATATAATCCAACCTTGAATAACTGGAACTCGAATCTAACTGGATATTCCCTTTTTTGACACCTTGAGTTAGATATATTCTAATTAGATCAAACGCCACCGTATCGTTAATACGCCTAGTCGCTGCACCCGGTGGTCTCCTCCTCCTGCTTTTTCCTCGCAGACGCAGAAACTAAGGCACACTCTCTCGTCTACATTCTTAAAGTGGGTTTCATAAACAGAGATACACTGTCGCGCGTACGTTCATTCATGTAAGCTAGATTTCACCTTTGCATCAATGGACCTCTCTCAGGTTTAAAATCTCATTCAAAATTTCTCAATTCTCAGTTTTCCTTTTTTGAAACTTTATTTTCTGTGTTAATTTTTGTGTTTATTACTAATGTTTTTGTTTTCTACTCTTTTGCTTTGGTGGGGTTTGTGGGGTTGTGGAAGATTGGTTACTTAGTTCCGCTTAAAGGAAATTCAGAGGAAGAAGACACCTCAATTCCAAAGCTACCCATCTCCAATGGCTCTAACATCATCGGCCGCAATAACCTCTCCGTCTCCGACAAGAGGCTCAGCCGCAAGCACCTCACTTTAACAGCCTCCTCCACCTCCTCCTCCGCCACTTTAACCGCCGTATCACTTTTATGTCCACAACTCTCTTTCCATCACCATTGGCTTTTGAACAGAAGAGAAGTTACATTATTGTTTTTTTTTTTTTTGGTTTTTTGTTAGGGCGGTACCAATCCGGTGGTGGTTAAATCCGGCCAGGAAAGGAAGAAGCTGAGAGCTGGTGAGCGAGCCGCCGTCTCTAGTGGTGATATTGTAGAGCTGATCCCAGGCCACCATTTTTTCAAGTATGTGGCATTGGGTAATGATGGTAAGTCTTCTTCTTCTTCTTCTTCTTCTACTATGGCAAAAAAGAGAGCTTTGAATGGCGCAATAGAAGTTCTTGAGATTGATCAACAAACTCGAAAGAAGGCGGCGTGGGAAGCATCGCCGGATAAAACCCATGTCGCTGATGTGCCAAAGGTGATGAATTTGTACTCAAGTTGTGAACTTTTTATTCTTTTTATGGTCTCTTTTTGTTTCGTTCGCATTATGGTGTCTAGATATTGGATCTTTGCATTGTTTTGGTTCTGAATTTTTGGTTTGAATTCGATAGGTTGAGGGAATGAAGAGTGGTGTGAAAAATTGTGAACATGCCATTTCCAAATTTCGTGTTATGGATGATGTATTGCCTAAGACATTTCGGCTACTGAAAGTGCAAGGGCTACCGGCCTGGGCTAATACCTCTTGTGTTTCTATTGCGGATGTAGTTCAGGTAATGGCAGTGCTGTTTCAAGTCCTGCTATTCGTTTTACCTTGCCTTCTTGAAATTAATGTTTTTGAATGATGGTATAATAATGGTGTACTTCAGCAATATGGTGAAAGAGCTTTTAACTGCTCGGGCATTTGAATTGTATTATCTGAAAAAGGACTTAAATTTCGTTGTTGTAAAAGATGGAGTTTGGTGGCTGATTGACCAGTTTTTTCCCCCTTTTTTGGTTTCTTAACAGGGGGATATCATTGTTGCCATCCTTTCAAATTACATGGTGGACATTGATTGGTTGTTGTCTGGTCAGTAGTTCTTGTCCTGTGTCTTCGGATTTTAAATGATTGCTGACTGTTGGTTTAGTTCAATTTCTCCTAGTCTACGAGAGCCTCATACGATAATAATGAGTTGCTTGAAAACTCAGAATTTTCTTTACATGTGTTGAACACACTCAAGAAGGAATTTTATCTCCTACTTCACTACCAAAGACATTTTTCTACGGAATAACAACTGCAATTTTTTTTGGCAAACCTATTGCTTTGCTGCATTGTACCTGGCAGCATGCCCAGTTCTTGCAAAAATTCCTCATGTCTTGGTAGTTCACGGGGAAGGTGACGGTGCACTGGAACGTATGAAGGTTTGCCCCATATATCATTTGTGCTACCCCCATTTATGCATTTTAAGGTCTATTTTGGCACATTGGACGTTTTTTTTTTTGGGCTTTGATTGTTTACTTAGAGAGCCAAGCCTGCAAATTGGATCCTGCACAAACCTCCATTACCTATTTCATTCGGAACACACCATTCAAAGGCCATCCTTCTTGTCTATCCCCGAGGGGTGAGAATTATTGTCCATACGGCAAATCTAATATCTGTTGACTGGAATAACAAAAGCCAAGGCCTATGGATGCAAGATTTCCCATGGAAGGATGCGAACAATCCAAGCAAAGGATGTGGGTTTGAAAATGACTTGGTTGATTATCTGCATACATTGAAGGTATGAGTATGAGAAGCACGGTAGAAACACAAAATGTGTATGATAAAGCATTCACTTAAGGACTTGACTTTGTCAACATGTTTTATATTGCTATCTGAATGCTTACAGTGGCCTGAATTTACTGCTAAATTGCAAGCTATTGGGAATGTCAACATTAATCCATCATTTTTCAGGAAGTTTGATTACAGCAATGCAATGGTAATTCTAAATTTCCATTTTTTTTGTGGCAGTGAAGGGGGCACTGGGGGGGAAGAGGGGGTAATTTCTGTGTCTAACCTGTTTTTTGGCGGTGACATTTGGATACTACATGTTTCTTAGGTCAGGCTAATTGCATCTGTTCCTGGATATCACACCGGTGCCAACCTGAAAAAGTGGGGACATATGAAGCTACGAAGTATTCTTCAGGAATTTACCTTTGATGATGAGTTCATAAAATCTCCTCTTGTATACCAGGTATAGTGTGCACTGCCATGACCGGTAGGACAACATCTATGTTGAGTACAGATGTGAATGGTAAATGGTCTCAGCCTGTTAGTGCTGAAGTAAAATGATATGCCATTGTAATTATCTCGCTGCATGTGGACATCAATGCTAAACACTTTTAGTGATCAACATCAGGTGCAAACCAAAAAAAAAATCATTTTAACGAGTTGCTCTGGTTAGGCTGTCAATTCTCAAGTCGGTTGAAGTGGTGTCCTCTATTCTGTGGTGTCTGGTGCTTCCACTTGCTCCCTTTTTACCAAAATACAAAATTTTTATACGTCAAAATGCAGATTACCTTCTGAGTTTCAACTTTGGACCTTTATTCCAATTTTAAGGAATTTAAAGTTTAATTTCAATGTATTTTTCCTTCATCGCAGTTCTCATCTCTTGGTTCTCTGGATGAAAAGTGGATGACTGAGCTGGCTACCTCAATGTCATCTGGATGCTCAGAAGACAAAACGCCTCTTGGTCTTGGAGAGCCTCTAATAATATGGCCTACTGTAGAAGATGTCAGATGCTCCTTAGAGGTACTAACAAGTATGTTGTTTTTGTTACTCTTTTGCAGTACCTTGCATTACCTTTCAAGAATTGTAATGTTATCTCCCAAATAATTCCACGTTTGAAAATTTTGGTTGATGTAGCTCATATTTGCTTCTCATGTATATCTATCTGTAGGATGTAGGATATGTAGGATGCTTGGCACCATAAAATATATAGTCCAAAAGCTTGGCATTTAGTGGATGTGAACTACCCTGGCTTATGTACCCATGAAGGGGGAGTGGGATTTTACATATATGTTAAAATATTTCGGTAAACTGCGACATGGACGCTATTGTAGGGAGATAGTACAAAATTCTAGCTTTCAATAATAATAACAATAGCTATTATTATTATTATAATAGTAAGAATAGCAACAACAACAACAACAACAATACCAATAAGAGTAATAACACTAACTAGAAGAAGAAGAAGAAGAAGAAAAGCAATTACGAGTTTCTTTCTTTTCTAGCAACTGCAATATTGTCAACGCCCTGAATAGGACCAAATTTAAGTTCATAATAGTGACAAAAATCAGAGATAAGACGCCTTGGAATGTGAAAATCATATAGAGCATTTATCTTCTTTTGCATATCATATCCAGGGCTATGGAGCTGGAAATGCCATTCCGAGCCCACTAAAAAATGTGGAGAAAGCATTTTTGAAGAAGTATTGGGCAAAATGGAAGGCTGCTCACACTGGCCGATGGTATGTATCTGTACTAATTCATAAAAATTGGACAAGAAAAGCCAGATTGAATTGTGATTACTTGTTGTCTACTGGCTTTCAAATGTAGTGCATTATTGAGTAAAAATCCTGCAATTATATGTCATGGATGGCCCGTGGCCAAACTCATTCTAAAGTTAGAGATACATTAAGGAAGACTTTCCCTGGAAGTAGCTGGTAGCATTTTCTTGTTTCTACTATTTTGTTATTGTTAATTAGAATGTAATACTTACTGATTTCCAATCCGATGTTTCAGCCGTGCAATGCCACATATAAAGACATTTGCTCGGTATAATGGCCAGAAACTTGCGTATGGGTTACACTCTGATGAACTTGCACTTTGGTTATTTTTGAGTTGCAAAATTTTGTCTCACTGAATTAATATTTAGCCTCAAATGGTCAAATTACTGGGAGAGGTCGCTCTATTTGTACATGTTGAACCTGAATTGGTTTTTTCTGGCAGATGGCTATTGCTAACTTCTGCAAATCTCAGCAAAGCAGCCTGGGGAGCCTTACAGAAGAATAATTCTCAGTTAATGATCCGTTCTTATGAGGTATGTAAACCAGAATTGTGCTATGTCGAAAATTAGAGGTGTGTGCAATTAAATAACTTCTTAAGTGTTCAACTGAAACTCGTTGATAAATGGAATATCACATTTCTTTCTTTCTTTCTTTGTTTTTTTTTTTTTTTTTTCCATCTGGATTCATTTTATAGTATTGCTAGGCTAGCAATTAGTTCCTTGCTTCTACGGGATGGTAGATGCCTTATTTTATCCATTTTATGTCCTTCGTATCAGCTGGGGGTGCTCTTTTTACCATCTATGATGAGAAGACCTGGTCATCGATTTTCTTGCACAAATGATGGAAATGGATCAGAGGTAATCGCTGGATCCTAATCTTTTTTAAGATTTCTGGATGCTGGAGATATTTAAGAGCTTCATCATCCAACATGAGATCAACTGAGGCAAGAATATTTCCTGCTTGTGCAAGATTCAGGATAAACATGACTTATCCAAAACATCTGAACAATCGAAGGTGCTGAAATCAAAACTAGTTACTCTGTGCTGGGAAGAAACTGGGGATTCATTGTCGGAAATTATTCGTTTGCCTGTGCCATATGAGCTTCCTCCCCAACCGTACTCCTCTGAAGGTCATTTTCTCTGTTCTTTCAGGTATATTTCCCAGTTTATCACTTGTTCATTCATGTGACTGCTTTATCTTTTCTGCAGACGTCCCATGGTCTTGGGACCGGCGATATAGTCAAAAGGATGTTTGCGGTCAAGTTTGGCCGAGGCATGTACAGCTTTATACATCTGAGCATTCTTGATCCTTTGTTTGCAATTGTTCAGCTCTTTCTTGTTCGTGTAGTTCCTCCGTTCCATGAATTCTACCTTTCATTCCCAGATGTAAATAGATGTTATGCAAAATTCAAAAACAATGATCAGGTTTGCTCATTGGCTTCCGATTTTGGTGCGAAAGATTGCAGGTTAGACGTATGCGAGCCATCAGATTAGACGACTGTATTGGTTCGTATGATTCAATGGCTCGTGCATGTTTGAACGAGCCCTCATTTCCCTTTCTCAATGTTTGTAACATGGATACTTCTTCGAACTCACAAAAGCCATTTCTCAAGTGAATTTAGACAGAAAGAGCAGAGCCAACGATCATACTATCAGATTTCTTTAACAGAAAATCTCGGTCTATTAAGACTTGGTTGTGCATGAGATTGCAAAATGCATACATGTCATTAGGTGAAAACAACAAAGACTTTATTATCCCTAAAATTTGTAATGTTTTTGGCTTGGAATGCAATGCGTATTCGTGAACTAAATCTATAGGAAGCCCAAGCGCCAATTTATTACAAAATGTGACCTTGTTGTTTTGTTACATGGAAAGTGGAAAGGTCAATAAATGATAACAGAGTCCCTGGTACTTAGAACGTAAGATCAAGACAGAGCAAGTAAGTCTCGGTTGAATATTCTAACCAATTGTGCTAATAGTATGGGACAATTGCGCTAATGGTATGGGATAAATGCGACCATTAATGTCAATATACTAAAAAAAATTGTCATTTAAATGACGTTTACATCAAGATCCTATTCAAGAGTATCAGGTTAACATCCTCGCAGAGGATCAATGCAGCGAATTCCATATCACTTAATATAGACACAGCAAAGTTTTTAGTATCCACATCATAAATTTGAATAAAATGAGAAGATTTTATCCCAAGAAGAACGATACTGAAACATAAAGCCAAGATATCTGCCAGCAGGGGTTCGTTACAACGCAAAAATTACAATTGTCAGCAACTAACTCTTTTGTGGCCGAACAGGAATCTGAAACCTTTTAAAAAGTGCACCTGCTTTTTCCTCTTTAGTTCAAAACCCCCCATAATCCGTTACACACTCTCTCTCCCCAAAACTTCAAATGTATGTAAGTTTAATTATTATTAAATTCACGCACAGTTTACATCACTTACTCGTAACCATTAGTTGTAATTGATTCACAATTCATCGAAAGACATACCAATTACAATTAACGATTAAAATTTGACAATACAAACTCCCGTCTGATTCTCTCTGTTATATCTAACTTTTGTTTTTGTTTTTGTTTTTTTTTTTTTTCTCTCATTTTTTCAAAGTTAATGCACACGATAAATAACACAAATATACCAGCTTGCATTTCGGTTCACAGTTAGATAATAGCGGATACTGTTACAAATAGGCTAGGCTCAAATAAAGACCTTCTTCACTCCTTGAACACAACAAAATTAAACCACAAAGATTCTCCATTTTCTGCAAACATGGATGTGATCTTTGAACCACAAAGAGGAGGAGGAAGATCATTCTCCATTGAAGTGGGTTTCTTTGATACAGTTCTAGAGATCAAAGAAAAGATACAGAAATACCAAGGCATTCCCGTTCACAAGCAAACCCTAGTATTCAACGGCCATGTTCTTCTGGATGACCGTGACGTTGAGTACTGTGAGATCCTCCAAAACTCCCGCATTCAGCTCTACATCGCCGCCGCAGACGCCGACAAAACGGGACAACCTCAGGTCGTCGTCAAGGCCGAGGAATCCTCGCCGCCGCCCCCGCCGAGAAAGATTCAAGTTCAACTGAATGTCAGGATTCCATCTTCTTCCAAGATGCATTTCTCTCTGGAAATGGATGCAAACGACAGTGTTTCACGTTTGAAAGAAAGGGTTTATCAAGAACTGGATCATCCCACGTTTCTCATCAGCAGATTGGCATTATTCCTCCAATCAAGCGGCGGAGGAGAACTGCAGGATCATCGTTATTTGCGGGACTGCGAGGTGGTGGATAACAGCGAGATTCTCGTCACCGTAAGGCCGCCTCCGGCGGCGGGTTCTGGGGGAGCGGGATCGGGAGGGACCACCGGGGCGGCCGCGGCGGGGTCGAAGAAGCTGAAGGTGATGGTGCTGACCAAGTGCGGGACCAGGAAGATACCGGTGGAAGTGAACCCATCTGATAATGTTGGTGAGCTGAGGAAAGAGCTGCAGAAGTTGCACCAGAAACTGAATTTTGATCTTCCACAAGAAGGATACTTTTTCATATGCAAGCAGAACGTGATGGACGACGACAGGTCGTTTCGCTGGCACCATGTCAACCAAGGCGATACCATTGAGATCTTCAATGGAAGTGTTACTGGAGGTTCCTGAATCAATCAATTTACAACGTATAATAATTAATTATAATGACATTTTCTCCTATTAAGGGTAAATTATCTTTTCATTATTATGTTGTTGGTTAGTAATTTGGGATCAGATTGTACTTGTAGAATTGCAGGAATTGTTGTTTTAATGGCTGCAAGTACAAAACCTTTTGATTATAGCTATAGGCACATCTATTATATAATATATTAATTTATAAAAGAAAGAGAAATTTCAATTTTTTTTTTAAAAGATAAATTTCAAATTTTGTTCTTGTTGATTCTAACGGCATTTTGTGTTTAGGTGGTGCATTTCTTACTTTTTTGAAATTTTAATATATATATTGCATGGTTTTATCAAGGGCTCTAATAAAATTTATACCTCAGATGAAGGAGACGCGACCCACTACTTGAGGGAGTTATTTTTTAGTGTGATCCCTACTTTTTTTTAAAAAAAAATTTATTAATGGGTGTAATAAAAAATATGACCTTGGACGACATAAGCAGAACTTGTAAAGCTTCTGCCTGGCTAACAAAAGCTTGCCAAAAACAACCATGGCCTTTAACATAAAACATAGAAGCATAGGAATAAGAAACAAAAGTTAAAAATTACAAACTAAATGGATGGAAGGTTGTGAAAGAGTGGTGATGGTGGTAGAGATGGAGAGAGAGAATGAGAGAGAGAGAGAGAGAGAGAGAGAGAGAGAGAGATATGAGACAGAAAAAAGGCATATGTAAGGAGTGGGAGACTCTAAGCAAATGTTAGGAAAGAGGAGTAAATGAGATGTTGTTACCTATTGTAAGATTCATGGGAGAGTGGAAGCTAGAATTAGGGATGAATGACTACTAATTCAATTACTTTATCAAGACGCGTGTTAAAATATGTCAATGCTCTTAAAATTAAAGAAAATAATTACTTTTATTACAAAATTGAAGTCGAGCTTGAAGAAAATGATTCGAATATTAAAGTTAAAATGACTCCTACATATGCTAAACACAATTTGGGAAGTCAACTACATTTTACATAAGTTGTCTACATTTTCTCATGAGTTTTTTACAAATCATATTTTCCATGAATTATCTATAAATTCTCATGAGCCATTGACATAGTTAATATATTGAAAAAATAAAAGTCATTTACATTCCTTACGTAAGACTACTAGATAAATTGTAAGGTCTAATTATAATTACCGAAACATGTATGAGATTGTATATGTGTGAATCACTTGAGAGTGAACAAAATCACAAATCGCAACAAAAAGGTTTATTCTGCCTTTTATTGCAAAATAGTGGCATTAAAGTGTATATATATATTCAAGATTTTCATTAAGAATCCAAGTACATGAACTGAGCACGAGTCATTATTTAAATACATTTTTACTATTTTTTTTAATAAAACTAAAACATAAATATATAACAGCGTTACCATAAAATCTAAAGTACATACTCTAATGATATGTTGTCTTCTTCTTAGCTGGATCATGAGCGGATTGCCGAGATTTTTGGGGGGAGCTAGGCAAATGCTTTGGAGCAATAGTATACAACAGGAGCTTCCTCATTATGTTTTAGCTTCGCATCTTTAGGGATATTAGCATTGATCTCGCCATCATCATTATCCAGCATTGCAAACTATGATCCACTTGCATTATTCAGTAGATTTACTAGGATTTTTGCCTTATCTACCACTTTCCCTATATTACGCTTCTGTACCTGTCTCCGATTTCTTTTCTGTGCATGCATCTAAGGTAGAGGTGTCAAAAAGTCGGGTTGGGTTAGGTTCGGGTTGGGTTGGGTTGTTTCGAGTTCGGGTTATTTTCGGTTGAATTACTTTCAGGTTACGTTACATTCGGTTCGGGTTCAGGTTGGGTCTTTCACATTCGAGTTGGATTCAGATCGAATTCAGGTCAAATTCGCACTGAACCATTATTTCTTTAAATCATTTTTCACTAAAATAAAATATTTCAATTAAATTTAAAACTCATTTTTATAATGAACTACACGTTTAAATTTAATTTTTACGTCATATATATCTATATTTTACGAAAATGGTACTAATTAGTATTTAAAAAAGATAAGTTAAAAGTAAAAGTCAAAAAAATTTTCATTATTTTGTCTTTTTCTTAACCCAACTGATGATCGGGATCCAACCCAAAAGTTTTGGATCATTTTCGGGTTGGGTCACTTTTAGATTCGGGTTGAAAAATTGCGTTCTTAACCTAACTTTTTTAAATGAATTCAAACAGGTTATCGAGTCGAGTCACTTTTTGACACTTCTAATTCAAGGGCCGAACTTGGATCCTTCTTGGTCATTCATCCCCTCCCCATTATAAGGATCCTAATTATCAATCTCCACTATTACAGTAGGGACAAGTTTAGGACAAGACTCTTTTGTATGATCAGGCTTGCCACATTCAGAGCAAATATGCGGTAGTCCTTCATACTTAACTACTAATAAGATACCATCAACCTTGATCTTAGATAGCAGTGATTTCTTAAGATCAATTTCCACACATAATCTAACAAATTTTCCCTCCATGCTGCAAGTGTAAAATCATCAACTTGAACAGCTCGACCAATTACACCACCAATTGCTATAGGAATATTTTTACTGTAATACTTAACTGGCATTTGGGGTAAATTAACCCACACATAAATAGACTTAATTAAAAGTATCAGATGGGCAAAACCTTGGAACTCACTTGTGGACAACCAAATAATGACCAAGAATTACCCATAGAAATCCTCCGCAAAGGTAAACTTTGTGATAAAGTACTCATTCCTTAAATCGACAACTTTCAACTGGCCTTTAGGTTTCCAAAGAGTATGGAGACGGCTAAAAAGCTGCTTGTAACCTATTGAACGACCCCATTATTTCACAATCTAAGTATCATGCCACTGCTCATGTAAAACCTGCCGCCGTCATTGGGAAACCACCGCATTTGGAACCTCTTCCTCATGTATATGATACAACCACATCAATGTTTACCATATTAGGATGAACATTGCCAAACATAAAAGCATCACCTAGGGCGGCTTGAGCGGAAGATTCAGGAAGAGCTTCAATCACCTTGTCCCTAAAGGATGGAATACTAGCACATGGCTGACTAGTCGGACTTTCCACCATTGTGGTATCGTCTAACAAATCTATAGAATCAAAAGTTTTCTTCTTTGTGGAGTGATCCAAAATATTTGCTTCCTCCACGGACAATTCACAGTGATGGTTATCCTCCTTCGAAGGGGGAGGGAGAGGTCCGTCAAAGGGGGGGAGGGAGAGGGGAGGGGGTTTCAAAAGTGAGAGAAAAAGCCTAGACTGTCAATATTACACCAGTTTGTTATTCTTTTTTCTGGATATGAGACCGTCCAGTGTTCAATTCAATGAGCTGATTAATCTGGACTGACCTGAATAGGATCACAAATGATGACAAAAGTCTCCAACAAGTATTTAACGCGACTGCATTCTCAGGAACTCAAATTCGAGACTTCTAGTTAAGCGGTGACGGATCCCTATCATCCGTACCAACGTTTGCTGGTATTAGTTTATTATTCTACAACACAGAAAGTTTATATTAGAGTCTTTGAAAAAAAAATGTTGATGAACAAAAAAAGAGCATAACATTCTTTAAATTGATAATTAAAAAAATTTAAAAGTTTAAAAGTAGCCAAAGACCTATGTAGTGGCTGGTTGTCTTCTATTCAGGGAGGCAAAATAGAAGTATGTCAACAAGAAAATTAAAAGAGGCTCTTCTTTATAATATTTGAAATAAAAATGGGTTAAAAGGGACTTAATTAGGTTTCTATTTAAGAAAAATAAAGAAACTTAGAAAAATGGGATTTGAAAAACAAACTTATTCCAACTTCAGAGAATAATAAATGAGATTCTACGAATTATGCTCAACCGATTATATCATTGCAGGGATTTTTTAATATATTTTTTTCCTTATTAAAGAAAACACAAATTAGAATTTAAGAGAGTTAAGAGAGTAATAAGACAATTACTAATTAAGAGGGTAATAAATGAGAGTTTTCTTTCCTTTTCTTTTATTAGTGGGAATATATAAGAAGCCGTCACATGATCAAAGGAGAATAAACGAGTTGAAAATAAATTTATTAAATAACATTAACATAAATTCAATTAAATATAATATGGGATAGATTCTAAAAAATTTATAGTGATTGAAAAATTATGAATTGCAATTATTGGCATCCAATTGTAACCGTAGAGTGTTTAAAAATTTATATCATTTCATATTAAATTATAATTAGCAAAAATAATTAGAGGCAATCTATTTAATTACAGTCATCAATGGCTCTAATTAGTAATTGAAAAATTATAAATTACAATTATTGGCACCTAATTGTAATCATAGAATGTTTAAAAAATTATATCATATTTATTTCATATTTATATCATATTAAATTATAATTATTAAAATAATAATTAGAAAGAGGGAATAATAATTGTATTTATGTCATATTTATATCTTATTTATATTATATTTTAATTTAAAATAATTTAAAAAATAGTAAAGAATCAAAAAGAAATTTGCGGTTTTGCCGCTGACATTTACAAATGTGGGGAAACTTTCTCCCTATAATAATAAACTGATATTGTATTTTAAAATAATTTAGAAAATATTGATGAATATTAAAAGAAAAATTTGTGGCTTTGTCACATAGCATCTACAAATATGGATAAGTTTTCTCTAAACTTTTCTCATAGAGTAATGAAACAATGAGAAGGTAAAACTATGCACATCGAACTGCCGGTTTGCAGTTTCATATTAAGTTATAATTACTGTATCTAAAGGTTCTAACAGCAAATTGATGTGAATGAAAAAGAGGACAAAGGGTCCGTGGTTCACGAAAAATTAGAAAATATTTTTTGAGAATAATTTTTTCAGGAAAAAAGAATTCTTTTATGCTGTTTATTTGTGACTAAAAATTCTGTAAAACAAATTTTCCGATTTATTGCATGTATACAAAAGCTATAAACTTTTAAAAAGTCAAGATATATTTTTTTCAAGCAAAAAATAATACAAATTTAGAAATATACAACTATATGAAAATTACGTCAAATTTTAATGTGACATGGATACGTGAAAAATTCTAAAAAAAATAAAATTCAAAAAATCTCAAAAGTACAAATATATGGAAAATTAAAAAATTTAAATTCAGCAAAAATTTAAATTCCACAAAAGTAAAATTGAAAAAACATACATCAACATGAATAAAGAGTCTAGAATTTTTTTAGAAGATAACAAGCTTTCTTTGTGGTGTCTTACAATTGAAAATCGAAAATTTGTTTTTTTAACACATAATATTGACATTTTTAAGAGAATGTCTGTGAAGCAACCAACCCTTCAACAAAGGTCCAAACCAAAATATAAAGCATTGACATGGCCGGTGTATCAATACCGATAATATAAATAGACATATACTTCCCTCAAATCTACAATATTAATTAAATAGACGATTGTTAATCATACGAGCAAAAATACATTTTTCTTTGAACAACGAAAAAAAATTTGCCGTAAATATATAAATTATTAAGTTCATTAATTGAAATTAGAATAATCATCTCTCTAACACTTTATTTAACTACCTCAAAAGGATAGACCTACCATTTAAGTATCAATAAGAATAAATGTGTATCTATTATAAAAAATTACAGTTTTTACCGAATCAAAAATTTATTAATAAGTTACAATTATTGGCTACCGGCCATCGAACTATTTATCATAAAAGAGCGGAGACACAAAAAATCAAACTCGAATCATAAATATAAAACGTACGTGAACTTACTACTACTACCGAACTATTTCTTCTCAAATAATTAAAAAAAAAAAACTTCATACATGCACAATTATCAAAGCAAGATAGGACACCCACATGTCACTTTATTTGTAGGCTTGCGTAGTGAAAAAAAAAAAAAAAAAAGCTAGGCTTATCTCCATTCACAAAAAGATTATTTGATGATTATTTTTATAATTTTAAAATAATAATAAAATAATATATAATTTTAAAATAATAATCAAAAAATATATAAATTATTAAATAATTAAATTTATAAAAATTAAAAAATAGATAATTTTGTCAATTATACACCTATTTATTACAATATATATACATTTAATATTGATATAAAAATAAAAAAAATACAAGGGAGACGGGTGAAAGTCACCCATCAAAATCAAACAACTCCAAAACCCCCACTTGGAAAATTAAAAACAAAAAACTGGGCCCCCATCTAACAGCAACTTGGAACACTTTCTGGGCAACCCTAGAATTTTTAAGGAAGAATTCCATGTCCGTCCGTTTCTTTTTTTGATAATTTTATTGTAATTTAACTCCGTCCAAACGGAGAAGGAAAGTAGCGTCCACGAAAATGAACACGCCTAAACGAACCGGCGCCATATCGAACGGCGGGTAACGCACTCCGTCATAACCTAAACCGACTAATACTAAAATAAAAAATAAAAACAAAAAAACCGACCGAACCAGCGAACCTAAGCCGCCCTGCCAATGGTTAATATTTCGTTTATTAGTATTAAAGTCATCACAAATATTAAAAATTTGAAGTTTAAAATTTTTTTTATTGAAAATAATGATCAAAAAAATTTATCGTAAAATTAAGGTAAAAATTATTTTTATATATTCATTTAACTTTATTTATAAGAAAGGATTTATTTTTTAAATATTATTAAGACTAAATATAACTCCCATAAATCGTAAATTAAAATACGAGATATCATATATTATTTAGACAGTTCAGAGCCAAGTCTCGATAAATATAGATAAAAAACTTAAATTAAAATTATAAGTGAGAAAAGTAAATCGGTTTACTAATCAGCCTATTACTTTGCGTGCTGAGTCGATTATAATTAAAAAAGGCATCCACGCGTCTAAATCCCATTGGTGTGCCCATCTCCGTGCAAGCCTCCGTTCTCCTATAAAGAAAGGTCCCCAGCCCCCTCTCTTCTTCACCAAAGTTTCAATCTTTCTCATTGCATCTCATCAATCAATCTTTCTCTCTTCTACAATTTCGGTTTGAGTTTAAGGTAATGTTATTTCTTTGATTTCTTGTTCAGTGTAATTTAATTGATTTTGGGTTTTTTTTTTTTTTGATTTTGGTTGCTGGATCGCTGTTGTTTTATATATACAGAAGATGCAGATCTTCGTGAAGACTTTGACAGGGAAGACGATCACCCTGGAGGTGGAAAGCAGCGACACCATCGACAACGTCAAGGCCAAGATCCAGGACAAGGAGGGTATCCCGCCGGACCAGCAGAGGCTGATCTTCGCCGGAAAGCAGCTGGAGGACGGCCGGACCTTGGCGGATTACAACATCCAGAAGGAGTCCACCCTCCACTTGGTTCTCCGTCTCCGCGGCGGCATGCAGATCTTCGTCAAGACCCTCACGGGCAAGACCATTACCCTTGAGGTTGAGAGCAGCGACACCATCGACAACGTCAAAGCCAAGATCCAGGACAAGGAAGGGATTCCCCCGGATCAGCAGAGGCTGATCTTTGCCGGGAAGCAGCTCGAGGATGGCAGGACCCTGGCGGATTACAATATCCAGAAGGAGTCGACCCTTCATCTCGTGCTCAGGCTCCGTGGAGGGATGCAGATATTTGTTAAGACTCTTACGGGGAAGACGATTACCCTGGAAGTGGAAAGCAGCGATACCATCGATAACGTGAAGGCGAAGATCCAGGATAAGGAAGGGATTCCGCCGGATCAGCAGAGGCTCATCTTTGCTGGGAAACAGCTGGAGGATGGGAGGACCTTGGCTGATTATAATATTCAGAAGGAGTCCACCCTCCACCTTGTCCTGCGTCTCCGTGGTGGCTGCTGATCGGATTGAATCGATCAGCTTGTTGGGGTTGTTCTGTTTGATGCAATAATGACGATGATGTCTGAATTCTAAGAGATTGCTTAGTGGGGTCTCTTGATTGGTTATGTTTTTGTCCGTCTTAATGTTAGTTTTCAAAGTTTATGTTTTCAGGTCGGCCCTGTTGAGGCCTTTGTGAATAAATGTTTCGTTTGGTTAGGACTTGAATAAAGATCACTTATTTCATATATGTGTGTTGATTTCTTTAATTTCTGTTCTTATACTTGATCCAATGTGTTGACTTTGGACGCGTAGCCGGCAACTGGAGCCCCCAGAAAGCCTGCTTTAGTGTCTGATGTTGTGGCATGGGTTATTTGGCGTAAGTTTCTGATTTGTGCTCAATTACAACTCACACTGATCGAAAAGCCCTCAGGTATATATAATCTGCAGCTGAAAGCTTAGCTCTGCTCGCCTTTTCTTTTTCCCTTGCAAGCACAAACCAAGAAGTCTTGCATTTTGTCTAGGCTAAATCTCGCTTTTTTTTCCTGAGAAAAAAGATGTTGTCCTGTATCATCTACTGGTGCACATCTAAGGAGAGTGAGGGCAACGTATTCATGGCTTGCTGCCTACTTGGAAACTTCAGGAATTTTCTGTCACTGAAAACATACTCTGTCACCTTAGATACCAATATCAGTTTCATTCAGCCTCATCTTTAATATTATCCTGTTTTGATCATATAAATTCTAACACTCTCTTTTACACATTCTCATTCATGATCTTTTTATTTTATCTTGGATTCTGTCTTTTGTCGTACATAATGTTATGCAAATAAGAAACTCTGGAAGTTCTATGCGCCCGTATGGATCTCAACTTCTCCACTGGTGTTGACACAAAATGCCATGGTGGAAAAAGAGCATATAACTCATTTGTTGTTCCTTCTATTTCCCTGATCAAGTTACATTGTTTTCCCCGCACAAAGAATAGCTTTGCATTTTGGGGAGGAATATAACTAATTGCAAATATTGAACTTAGATACTCCCTCTAAAGTGTGTACCACTACAACAAACCCACAACAAAAGGAATCCAGAAGATAGGATTTTTGTTTCTCTTGTTAATGTTTTGGGATCAAAATTTGCAGGGACGATCCATGTTACAGAGAATTCAATTCGAACGTGCATCTAAAAATCATGTCTATTTCTGACTTGTTGCAGGAGCCCTTACTCGGATTTGATACCGGCACAGACTATTCGGACTTGTTACCTTGTTACAGTTGTCAGTGTTAGTGCCTACAGCAGAGGATACCTTGTTGCTTGACTTCTGAAGATAGCTAGGTATGTCTGTTCCTTGTTGTCATCCATTAATCAATGAAACCATATATTTTTTGTCAGGCAACCCCCTTTTGGCACATTCTCCCAATGACTAGACTATAGTTACACTTTGCTGTAATAGCAACATTACAAACAATAAGGATGGGAAAAGTCAATTTTTAGCCTCAATCAAGATCATGTTGGCCCCAGAGCTGTGGGTCTTGCCTTGTTACAACCAAAACCAAATTTTGGTTGTAAGTGGCTGATTGCAAATTCTGATTGTGGTGCTCTAGATTTGGTTTGTATGGCGATCGAACTCAAATCCATTTTACTGAACCAAATGCCGAGAATTCAAGAACTGGAACAAAAGATTAGGGGCATATATCTATCCAGAAATGAAACCGTAGGAAAAGCCTGATGACCAGTGATAAAGAAAAAGATCACCTGGAATAAGATTGTCGAAGACCTTAAGAATTGCAAATGTACTGTGGTTGAGGATCCAATAATTGGACGAAGTCTCGTAGTTTTCATTCCCGTTTAGCACAATCTTTCTTTCTTGTTGCCATTTTGTAGTACAATATCTAATGGCTAGCTGCTAATTGTCCGCTAATGGAACCCTAAGAAAACAATCTATTTTTAAAAACCGAGTTTTAAATTTTGAGGAAAGGAAGAGGCTAAACACAACATAGAACAAGTGCTTTGTTTGTTAAAAACTCAATAAAGATGTTTAATTCCAATTCTGTGTAACTTATTTTAGACCCAGTTTCTTAATCTTCAATTATGACAGGCACCTAAAGCATGCAGCAAGCCTAATTTTTTTTTTAGGCCATCCTGTTCATACACAGGTCCTATGTTCTGCTGCCTTGTCATGGGCTTTGTTGTTGCAGAGGCCTGCAACCTTGCTGAGTGATGACCATCGTCCTTCATAACTAAGTGAGAGCAAGGTCAATGTATCCACCGCTACATTGGCACTTCGCGGCTTGCTTGGGATTTTTCAGTCACTCGGTAATTTGCACAATTTGAACCGGCTATTTACTGCTTGCCTTGCTGATTGAATTTCTCTCCAATATGAAACTAGCTGGACTTGGGTTTCTCCCCAATGTAAAACTTGCAGTGGCCACTAACATCTTTTTGATCTATATTGCTCCATCACTTGAATTATTCTGTTCTGATTGAATATTACCAGCACCATTATTTACGCCTAAGTTATGCAAATATCATGTTCATGAGTTTGTGCTATCCTGGGTTTTATATTATGTGGTGGATTGTCCTGATTCAGTGGACTGATGCAGTTATAAACTGTGGAAATTCTGTGCCTTGTGGAAAATGATGGCATTGATCTAAGCTTCTCAAATGCAAATGGGGAAGAGTAAAATCTAACAAAAAACCTCGAAGAGGAAAACCGGAAGACCTTATGGAAAGAATTAACAAAGAACAAAAATTTCCCTTATGCTATATTGCCTTCTTTTTCCTTGGTCATGGTTGACGGTCTGTCATTGCCCTCAAAAGGAAGGAAGGATTTTTTGTTTTTTCGTTTGGGGGAGGGGGGAGGGGGGGAGACTAATATTGTTGAATCCAGATACACCCTCCAAAGAGTATTTAATAGCAATCACAGCGGCAACGAGTTCAAAGGAAGCAGGAATGTTTGAAGCCTACAACAATAGAAACCAGAGAGGTTAGATTTTGCCAGTTGAAGCATGGGGATCAAAATTTACTGAGTTGTAGTTCTATATTGTGGAGAACTCAAATGTGCTTCTAAATCTAGTTGTCTATATTTTCTACTCCATCACTCTATAAGATGCAGGAGCTCCCATTTTTGTTTTAGTTTCTTTTCTCTTCTCTTTTATAGATCATCAAGGTCTGATTTGATTAGTTATCTTATCGCAACTGTCAATTCTGGTTTATAATGGCAGAGAACACATCGTTTGTTCTCTCGATGAAGATAGCGAGGATCTTGTCTGAACTGGATGTCCAAATTCCTTGTGTGAGTCTATTCTTTGCTACCATTATTGTATGGATGAAACCAAATGTGTAATCCTTTGCATACCATGCTGTCTTCTCCCCATTACTGCTTTAGCAATATTACTTTTCATATTACAACATAATAAATTTCAAATTATTAATTTTGAGCCTAGATTGAGACCATGATGGCGTAAGATTTGGCCACATTACCTTGTGGCATCAAGAATTAGGGTGCTCATGTCTTGCTTGATATGGTAGTGGAATTCAGATTTATTTGCTGAGGCAAATGCTGGGAGTTAAGGATCAGGGACAAAAGGATTTATATGTATATACGTATCCAGCAGCAAAATGGTAGGGAAAGCCAGACCATCATTCTGGTTTTTAAAGAAGAATTATTCAATATCTGATCTCTCTACCTGTTACTCTTAGATTCTGCAATGAATAGAAACTGCTTTTTGGTGCAGCATCTGCTCCAACTTCTCTTCCTCCATATTATTGCGGTGGCAAATTAGTTCATTCCAGCTTTTCAGTCCTTGGCATCCTCGTGATAGGTGATAAACTTCTTTACTGTGTGGTAACACCATGAATGCTTCAACCGTTTGGTGCACACTTTACTGTGATGGACCATATGGAGATTCATAGACCCACCCCTGCCAAGTTTCAACTTCTAGGAACTTTAGTGCATTTGGTGCATAGACTGAATAGTATATTATAGGATAGTATAGGTTAATATAGTATAAGATAGACTAAACTATTAATCTATATTATATTTAGATAATATCAAATAATATAAAATTATTATCTTATCGTATATTCAAATGATATAAGACAGAATAGTACAGTTAAGGATTGTGCGCTTTTATTATTCAATATTAACAAGACCCAATGTTGGGTGGACTTCGAAAGGATTCTCAAAGGCTTAGGAAATGCTTAGTTTTCTTTTCTTTTTCTTTTTCTTTTTCTGTTATTTCCATATTCTGTGGGGGGAGATTTTCTTCGTCCCAAGAGAATACTAGCTTCAATTCTGGGCTCAGTTCCATTCGAAAACTCAGTTTTGAGCAAGACTTGGGCTGAAACTGAAGTTTCTTCAGTCCACTGCCCAATTGAGGAGTATCTTCTCCAGTCGTTATAATGTGACTAGGTGGTCAGCGCGTTCGCATGATTATTTAAGCGAGCCCTCATACATGAACACGGGAAAGAGTTGACACAGAAAGAGACGCAGCCTTTTTTTTTTTTTTTTATATATTTTTCATACTTATGTTGAATATCGACCTTGTACATCAAAAGTTATGAATAAAAAAATTGTAAAAATTTATGATATTTATAACTAAAATTGATGTGCAATAAATTTATAAATAATATACGTACAAAATAATTGTGTCATCTCCGCATACTTAATCTGTCTATGTATCACTTCTGTATTTGAACAACTCTCTATTCAGCATCTTCATATAACTGCCACGACAGTGAGTAACACATTCTAGCGATAGCTGCTGAAACAATAGCTGATGAGAGCATTTGGAATGTGGGTTTTTATAACTGCCACGACAGTGAGTAACACATTCTAGCGATAGCTGCTGAAACAATAGCTGATGAGAGCATTTGGAATGTGGGTTTTTCTATTGATGTACTTAAGCTGAACATTCAGTAATAAACTTGCATTCAATACCATCCTCTTTCCACCACAGATTTTGAAGAGTTCTTCTAAACCGAAACCTATGCGGTTCTGTTATTTTTATTGTTGTGATTTGGACCTGTTAGACCCCAGATTACTTAAGTGGAATAATTATTTGGTGGTAAAAATAAAACAAGCACAAAAGCAAAAAATATGAGAATTTATGTGGTTTGATTTATAATCTACATTTATGGGAAGACGATCAGAGAATATTTTATTATAAAATAACAAAAAATTTATAAAGTGTACTCAATATACCTCATTATCAAGAACTTAAATACACTCAATATCACTCAACACTTACTGTTTTTTCTCATAACAGTTTACATTGGTTTCGCTCCGGAATGATTCAATTCCTTTGTTGTAAGGCCAATGGCTCTTTTATAATTACCTTCAACGGCTGAGGACATGAATGTATGGGTCATGGCATTATTGCCATCGATGGCACCCGTCATCATTTATGTCCTCACATGGGCAAATCAATTTGGCCGGCCATTGTTTTCCTTTGAACTGTCCACGTCTCATATTTTAACAGTCAACAAAATTTATGGCACACTTACCACAATTAACAAGGCATTGGCATACATATCAATATTTGTGGATCCAACTTATTATCAGGCTTAATTCATTATAGGTACGAGAGTGTTTCAATCAAATTCATTTAGATTTATTTTAATTAATAAATTTGTTATCATGTTAAAATAATTTAAGTCATCTTTTATTTGGCTCAAACTATGTTCTTTGTTTTCAACCACTGGATTTGGGAGAAAGCGAGTTGTTTTCATACTGTATTCTTTTTGTTTAGAAGATGAAACTAGGTTCCTATTTCCCGCTGGACCTCTAAGAAAGGTATTGGCTCGAATGGCCCAAAATTCAGCTAAAAAATATTTCAGATTGAGCTATCAGGCAACTTGCAGAGTTCCATTAATTTTCAGAATCTTTTGAAGACCAATTTATCAAAAAAACACACATTAAGAGCTCTACTAATGTTTTTTCACTTAGTGACGCAGCCCGTGACATAAGCCCGTAGTTTTCATTCACCTTCCATGCGAGGTTTACCTAAATTTTTTGAATGAAATGCTAATTGGCATGGTACCTGGCATTTATCAAATGGATCATTTCATTTAACTGAAAAATAAAATGGAGGCTCAGCATTAGTTGAGATGATTGTATGCAAGAGACAACAAGACTAGGTCCATCCCTCAATCTTCTGTCCTCAAATCATTAGGCTACTAGTTTCTATAAACAAAGAGAAAAAAGGAAAAAAAAAAAAGAAAAAAAAAAATTTAGTACTCCTAATGTTTTTCTTTGTTTGGATGACGGTTGAAATGGGTGTTTTGGTCGTGGATGGCCAAAAAGATACTTCCAGTTCCAAAATGAAAAGCACGGTTGATTGATAATTTGATATCTTTATCCCATTGGTATCTGATAATGTCACTGTTTGATGTCTACTGGTTGCCGCTGATGGTCCATAACTCAAGCTGTCATTTGCAGCCCCTAGTGGCATCTAAGCAAAAATATCCTTGGCTTGTGTCCCACGTGTTTTTACATAATTCTGATGCAAAATATGTTGGAATTTATGTCATTTGGTCTATGAAGACATTCAATAATACAAATCCTCTGCAATATGAAAAAATTTTATGCTTTTGGTTATTAGAATAGTAGATCTAATTAAGATTTATTCTTTAGTGAGGTTAAATTTATGTGTTTTAAAAATAAATTTATATTGTATTACTATTTATTATGACCATTAAATACATATTTTGTGGTCTCATTATTAGCAGCAATGATATATTAAAAGATAAAAAATATGCAATCAATAATTTTGATTGTATATATATAAATTTGTATTTGCATCGAATTTATTGTATTCAAGTAACATTAACATTGCTGAATTTTTTACGTAAGGATTGTCAGAATGCCCAAAATTTTGGTACTTATAATGATATGGAGAATCCTGATTGTGCTTTATCGAATCATACACAAGATGGAGACAAGTACATCATACTAACATTTAGATTACGACTAATAGCTTAACCAACGGTCAAAACGACACAAATCAAAGACTGCGTCCACAGATTACCCATAGCTGATTTGGAAAGCAAGATTATGGGATCCACAGATTATCCACAGGTGATTTGGAATGCAAGAGTTATGGGAAAATTATGTTATTGTTGCTCAAATTAACATTAATTCTCAATTGGGTCATGGAAATTCAATTTGTTGCAATCAAAAAAGGAAACTTCTATGTTTGCTCTATTTTAACCAAACCACTTTGTCAATTTTCAGAAAACCTTCACGAAAAAAATGAAACAGATGCTTATATTTTGTTACGCAAAACGGCCATGTAATTCTTAACTTTACATTATTGTGCTGTTCTGTTGAACAAAATTGAATGCTTAGTAACATCACCTAATTATAGGAAGACATTATTAAAACCAGAGAAGAGAAACAGATTCCAGCTTGTGTTGCCCCCCAGATGGGTCCTCTATAGCACCCATGAGTACTGAACTACTGTCCACTATGGAAAGCTACTGATCAGCATTGTCTAGCAGTAACCCTCAAAGATGAAAATATTGAGAATTCCATTGATGATAGGTTTGTTCAAGTGAATTTATATTTGTTATTGAATATAAAATTTGACATCACTAAATATAAAGTCTTTGCATGACTTATAATGTCTATGTACTTCTCCATGTACAATCTTGACCTTTTTGATGAATGTGAGGTTCCAAGGTGTTATTTGACAATATTAAGATTTTCAGTAATGATAAGTTTGTTTAAGAGATTTTCTTAACACTCTAGTTTGTGTCTTCTTTTTTTTTTTTTTTTTTTTTTTTGGATGAATATGTCAATGTTCCTGTGTTAGTGTCATGTTGGACCGACACCTAACATTCCACATTCCTCACATGGAACAGCATTTCCTACTAAGAAAACCAGTTTCTTTTTTTTGCGTATTTTAGAGATAAGATATCTCAAAAAAGAACGTTTGCAACAAGAAGAATGTAGCGTATTATCACAAAAAAAAATAGAAAGGAGTAATTTCACCTATCTTTTACAAGAAAAAATGTTTTCTATCTACAAGAATTTCACTTTTATGAATTCAAAAAATGATCAGATATACACGACTTTATTCTTATTTTTTACAAAGGTATTATTTTCATGGCTCAAAATTATGGCTCTAACTCACAATAAAGTAGCCTTTTTACCTACCTTTCGTATTCTTAATTTCCTCTTGTCCATTTTCCTTTTCTTTTCCTCTTTTCATAGTGCCCCGTAATTGATTGCATGCCCCAAAAACTAAAGTAAGGCTGCATGTCCCAACGGCTGGGCGACGCATCAGACCATTAGTGTTAGATTGTTGCTGGTTCGTGTTGCACAACTACCATTCTCAGCTACAGCACCTTCCATTCTTAGTTCTCAACGATGGCTCACAAAATTCCTTTACTCTGTGCCGTCATCAATATATTGGCTCTCAACCAGCCCTTAATGTCTCAAAAAGTCGCCCCTCCAGCATAAGCCTGAGTTCCTACCGGCACTTTTAAGTTGTTTATCCATATGGCTGACGCTGAACATTCTTCTTCTGATGACACTTTTGTGGATTCTCGAAGTAACTCAATTTTCCAATCCTTTAGATTAGCCTTTTTCTTTTCTTCCAAGCATGTATTTAACACAGTTTCTTGTCGGCAACGTAGTTTTACGTAGCACTTGGTGTTTCCATATGCTTAATGTGCCTGTAAACTTACTAGCTTCCACAGCATAATGTTGGATCATTTCATTTGAAATATTTACCTTTGCTTTCTACACTTCTTGAATTGATTTTGGGATGTTTGATTCAGAGGAAACGAGTGAAGAATCGAAGCTAGATTTCTCCGAGGACGAAGAAAATCTCATAATTAGGATGTACAATCTGGTTGGAGAGAGGTCTGTTTTGTTCTCTCTACTTATCCTAAGTTTAATAAGCCTCCAGATTTCAATATGTGTTTACTTCAATTTGTGATAATGCAACCAGGTGGTCTTTAATTGCTGGAAGGATTCCTGGAAGAACAGCTGAGGATATTGAGAAGTACTGGAACTCCAGACACTCAACCAGTGAGTGAAAAAAAAAAAAAAACAAGAAGAAAAGATTGGATTTTTTGGGTTTGTTACACTGTTTTTGGAGTTGACAAAAGCATATCTGGTTAAAACATTCAAGAGCAGTTAATTCATATGCTTCTGTCTCTGTGTTGTTAATAATCCTAGTGTGATCAATTATCCAAATTGATTACTTTGTCTTCCATAAATGAGGACCCAATGCCTCTTGTGGATATGCCCAATTGCCCATTTTTCCTTCTTTTGTGGACCAATTTATGATCGTCAATAAAGAAAAATACTCATCCAATGTTCCTGTGAGCTCCAATATTCTTTTTTCGTCTTCTCTGAAAGAAGGTAGAAGTTCGCAAGCAAGCAGAAAGCTTGGAAGCTGTCCATTGATTTGACAAAATTTCGCACACAATTTGCTAGAAGCTTGTGCTCTGTAAACCACAAAAAAGAAAGATGATCGGACTATATCATATTTAACATATAGTTCTTTATGAAAGTTTTATTATCTACTAGTGTTACAACATGCATTCATCGTCAAATCTTAACACTGACATACAGGAAAAAAAAATCTATAATTATAGAGATTTAAAGAAGCAGTCAGATTGAAAGAGATTTAAAGGTTAGATACTCGGGTTCGACTGCAAAAAATTCATGATTTATCAGCAAACAGATACTATAAGTGTATTTCCTTAATCCTGGTTTCTTCTGTCCATTCAATTCCCTTGAATTCCTGCTTGTTCCTAATTTCTCATGACCATCTGAGCTAATAAATGATGTCTTGAATTTAACAGCTCATCTGCGTCATCTAAATGCCTAAATCCTTGCTCAGGAAGTCCCAGACCCCTCGTAACTGTATACCTAATGCCTCACCTAAGCACATCAATAAAAAATCTAACTAGACTGTCAGGTAAAGCTACAAACTTAGGTACTTCCTCAACATTTAATAATCCTACAAAATACCTCCATAATCTGTCCATGAAATTACTTGCCTTTCCAACATTTTGGAATATTGTCTCCTTTCTTTATCGTGTAAATAAACATGCATATGGGCTGATTAGGAAAATAGAAACTGGTGCATGTAGGAACCAATGACAATAAGGATTATTGCTGAGAGCTATTATAGAGATTCACTGACCAGGGGAAGACAAAAAGAGGCGATTCAAACACACTTCTCACACTGTACATTGTCCAAATTTCGTGTTTACCAGTTAGTAGTAAAGTCAACAGGGCTGAAAACCAGTCATCGGTCTACAAAATCATCACATTCAAATGAATATGTCAAATAGTAGCTGCTTTGATTTACACATTGCTCTGTTTATAGAACTTGGTGTCAAGTACTTGCTTCCCACACATTGCACAAACTCCTGCAAAATTAATGAACTAATCAGCACTTTTTACACAAGAAACATGAGTTACTGAGAACTAAAAATATCTCGATCAGCACAAGGAAAACAATAACACTATAACAGCACATTGTCAGTAGTACCTTTGCTATAAGCACAAGTATGACAGTACTTTGCATCTTGGTGCACTTGTTGCTTGCATATCATGCACTTTGTGTTCCCATAAGGAGTCCACATGTGAGAATGAAAATCCACAAGTCAAGTATGAGTCAACCAAATTTGCGCCCAAAAAAAAAAAAAAAGGACCAAAACAATAAGGAATGTGAACGCCACTAACACTGAAGGGCCTAATAACATTAACGAACCATGCTGGTTAGCTGCTGGGTAAAAACAACTATCAGATATGAGAAACTGGTGTTGCCCAAAAATGTGAAAGAACGACGGCAGAATATGCCAGTCTGCTGCACCACAAGAGTGATGCACATCTAAAGCCTAAGTATCCTCTTCCCCAGATGCACGCAAACACACAGGCCCCCCAGAGATTTTAGCAGAGTTTCTAAAAACCTTAATTCAGGTACCTTGACAATCATAGGGATCATATTCCTAAAATATCCCAATATTGTCCAAACAGCAGAATTCCTTCAACTGATTTACACGGCATTCCGATTTTTCCCACATATGCTCTCAGTTTGTAAATTATTCAATGAGATCCTCAGTACCATCACATCAATACAAGCACCAGATCACTCCCCCCATTAGCTCTCTTTTTTTACAAATCAATACAATATGAAGACAAACAACACATTATCAATTTAAGAAGAAAAAAAGGGTGGATTCAACATATCAATAATGTACTAACTCCAACCAATGAATTCCACAATCGTTTTTGTATCTTTGTATCCAGAATTAAGCATACCATCACACTACCCACATTCACAAGCGATATGGAATTTAGGATTGAGACTTTGATGTTGTTGTTGTACAGAGCTACAGGCCAAAAGTGTCTGTTTTTAAGCCAACCCATTTAAAATATGATCAGATTATTCCTAAAAGATCATTTTTTTATAAAAAAAAATTTATTTTAAAACCTGCCCATGAATCTCGTTAATTGAACTGTGAATTTCAAACAGAGAAAAAAAAAAAAGGAGAAAAGATTTTTAAAAAAAAGTCGGACCTGTTCTTCTTAGAGATGAGCTTGTTCTCGTTGATTTTCCGGCCACCGCTTTCGGTGGTGTTGCTGGCACCGTCCTTCCACTTATCCGGAACAATTACCTTCGCTAGCTTCTTCTCGCCTACAACAAACGAAGAGACTCCAAAATTAACAATCCAAAAGTCAATTAAAAAAATATTATATACATAAATCACGTAAACAAAGAAAGATTTTGAATAGAAATTTACACTTCTCGCACACCATGGCTTTTTGTTCATTCGGTTGCCGGGAAAATTTTTTTCAACTAAACCCTAATTTATTTGGTAATTTGGTGCAGAGAGAATCGGGAAAGCTGAATTCGTGAAAGAATAAAAGTTTATATCACGGTGATTTTTGTTTCGAAACTTATCTGATTAGAATAATTTAGAATAATGATTGTTATTTTTAAAATTAAAATTAATATTTTTAAAATAATTATTATTTTTATATTTTAAAAGTATTAGTCAATATTTTAAAAATAACAATTTTAATTTCATTGAGAATATTTTTCCAAATAAAAAGTTCGGGATATATAAGGGCACTCTTTATAAAAATGTACCCATATAAACATTATAGATTAATAGTATAAGGAAAAAATTTAGAGAAAATTTTGATAATGCATGTTATGTAATCAATGGGTTTTTTTAATTAAAAAAAAAACTTGATGCAATAAAAATAAAACTATTACAACAAATAAGTGTATTTTTAATAATTTACTTAATTTCTCATTAATAAATTTAATAAAAAAATAAGTATATATATATATATACACATGCATGCGATGTATAAGTCTTAATGATATTTTTTAAAAATTTATTTTATGTTATTTTAATAAAAAAAAAACAAAAAGATGTTTTAACACTGGGTATTATTTTTTTAAGAATTTTTTAACCTTCTTAAGAAAACAAAATAATCTTTGTAGAAAAAAAAAGAATTGAGAGTAAATTTTTTTCTTTTCTTCTTTTTGAGGAAATTTAAGCATAATTTTTTTCTCTTTTTTAGGAAAATAATAGATAAATATAAGAGATTTTCTTAATCCCTTTTTTAAGAAAAAAGAATTTTAAAATATTTTTTCCTTATTTTATTTTATTAAAAATTTTATAATTATAAATATTTAATTGAAATCAAAGCAGTACTATATAAATTAATAGAATTTTTATTTAATTATAATTAAATTTAAATTAATTGATTTATTGAATTCTAATTTTGTCCTAATTACAATGGAATTTGATGATTATACTATATATTAATATTTTTAATTTATGAATTTATAAGTAGTTGTCACATGTAAAAGAGAGAAAAAAAGAGATTTTCTCTCAATTTCAGTTTAAAATACTTAATATAAATATAGATATAGACATATAGATTTACAAAGGAGAGATAAACTTCAAGCTTGACTCTCATCCATTCTGAAAGTCATTTTTGCTTAGGTTGCATGTTTCTTATTTTTTCAAAATTTAAATATTTTAGTTATTTTTATAGATTTTATTAGAATATATTATTATCATAATAAGAGATATTGATAAACTCACAATCTAATTTTATTTTCATTCAACTATTAGTCCCCAAATCTAATCTGATCTACTCTACGCTTAATTTCGTTTTGCTATGTACCTTTACTGACCAAATCCGGTTGATTGTGGTAAAATTCTTGAATTTAAAATTTTTTTAACATATTAAAAATATTTTATTTACAATTAAATTAATTAAACTATTTACTCATTTTGTTTGTATATTGAATAACGAAACTCGGTTGATTTGGCAAAATCTTTAAATGTAAGAATTTTTTTAAAAAAATATTAAAAGTATTTTATTTATAATTAAACTATTTACACTTTTTATTTGTATCAAATACTTAATAAATCGATGATCATTAATTAGATAACCTATAATAAGAATCTCTTATACAGATGATTTATATCACCGAAAATTAAGAGTTTTATTATCATCTTAATTGATTTATAAGATTAAGATTAATAGTTATAATTCCTATCGATTGCTCATCATTACAATTGGGTTCAATTTTCTCCATGTAGGAAGCTAGAATGCTTAGTTCAGTTTTTTCTTGTGAGATGGAAAACAAACTAGGAGATGAAATATTGTACTCTACACTTGCCACGTAAAAGTGTTGTAGAGAATAAAATCCCAAACTTTATTCTTCAATGTGTTTGTCATAAGTTCTTTAAAGATTGAAATACCTAAACAAAAATTGGCCAAATAAAGTTAAAGGTCAAATTAAAATCAGTCAAAGAAATTGTAAGAAGAATTATCAAGAAGAATCCTGATGATTGTGTTGATGATGATTTGAAAGTTTTTTTCGCAGATTATAAACTAGTGATCAGATGAGTTAAGGTTCCAAATGAAGTTACGAAATTGTTAATGTGATGCAGATTTTGATGATCAAGTTGAAGTTTGAAAATTCTGTGAAGTGAAGCAGATGTAGCGAATGATGCTGGGAATGAATACAAGACCAAATTAGAATTAAAGGGAAATGTTGAAGTTAATTCAAATTCGTTTAAAATTAGAATTTAGTGTTTTAGTAGAATTATGATTAGTTGTTATGTTTTAGCTGTTTTTGTAAGAGAAGAATTTTTTAGTGTCTAATACACAAGGAGTTGAGAGTTTTAGTTTATTATTTGGCTAGTGTATGATCAAGCAATTGTTGCACATGCGTAGGGCCAATCGTAGTAATAGAATACTGACAAATATTCTAGGAATGGAACCTATAGGGAACAAAATTAATTAAGATTTACACCAATAATTAAACTATAACTAGAAATTGAACTAAGCAATTAAAACTAAAATTTAACCAAATAAATTAATTGAATTAAAAACTGAGTTGAAAATTAATTAAAGACAACTAACATAACCAAATTAATTAAAAGCAAGCAACAAAAATTCAAAATCGATGTTTCTTAAATTGAGAAGAGACTAAAGCTTAGGATTTCACATAATAGAAGACAAACTGCATTATTGTTTCATGAGTTTCGTGATTTGAACATCATTTCTACTATAACTTTTACTCTCTCCTGAATAATTAAGTCGTACCTAACCTACTTGCAATTTTCTCCCAAAATCACACGAAAATATATTAAATTCATTAAGATTAAAGAAATAATTGCCGTCATGTGAATCTCTCATCCATTGAAATCAAAATCTACATGTTTATCTATTTAGTCCACAGTTAATATCTTATCTCTCGAAATTTTGACACAACCCAAAAACTACTTTTATGTTGACCAATCATAAAAGCATCAATAAACTCAAGGTAGATAAATGAAATTCAAGTCTTTAAATTAAAATACTATGAATCTAAAAATAAAAAACCATCATGAAAACTAGTAATTTAACCTCCTAAGTTAAGTTACATCATTTACCCTAATTTGGGATTTAGCCATCTATACTAAAAACTAAAAGAATAAAAGCAAAGAGTGTAATTGAATTCATAAGAACAAGAAGAAAAAAGAAAAACTTTGTTTAGATGCATGAGAATCCTAAGCTCTAGCCGCATTCTTCAATTCTCTTCCGCTTTCTCTTTCCACATGAAGAACGTTCCTCCGCCTCCTCTTTTTTTTTTTTTTTTTGTGTCTTGTATTGGTGGAATTAATTGGAAGACGTCATAAGGCATTTTGGCTTTATATGATATTTTGAATGGACAAAGATACCCCAACTTGGTCTTTCAGACTTGTATTTCGACTAGAATAAGCAAAATCATAGAGCATTTCCAAATCAACCCCGAATAAAAACAGAATCAATCCAAATTCAACTAGGACCAGCCCAAACAGTAAACCTCGATCTCACAGCTCCCACGATAGGTCCGATAAATTAGGCATTTTTACTTCTTTTCTATCATATTAACCTACAAGCCTAAAATAAATTTTAAAAAAAGTAAAATCTACCAAAAATCATTGAAATTGTACAAATAATAAATCAATTTAAACATATAAACCACAAAATATCCATGCAAATATTAGACCTATCAATGTAGTTGGTGCAATTTGTGAACATATTAGTGGAAAAAATTAATTAGTTTAGAGTGTGTACTTCTCTTATTGTTGTGTGATATTTGTTACTTTAATAAAGTGTTTAGTTAATCTAGTTTTAATAGTGGTATTAGAGCTAACTGAGTTCTAGTTCTAATAGCAAGATGATAGGTAAGAAAGAGAAAAGAAAGGATAACACCTAGTGATATGTGGTTTAGCCGTAAAGATCTACGTCCACCTTCCAAATACCCACAAAGGTTACATCTTTCTTATTGAATGATGTATCTAACATAGTATATAAACTCATATATATAAATATATATATGTATATATATATAATGATGATTGTCTTACATATAAGACAAATATATTTGCAACAATAATATAATTTTGTATTGATATTGATTGTTAGAATCCTGACTTGATCACATTCAAATCTCCGTAATTACGTAATTCTCTAACATTGCTCTACAAGATGAACATAGATCAAAGTTTAATATCATCTTACTTGAATATATAGGAGCCAACAAATGCTCAACACATAGTTATTTGTAGTAGTATCTCAATCTCACATCAAGATGCAAATGTAGTCCATATAATATTTGGTCATTAGGCTAAAAGGTTGAAATAAATCTTAAAAGAAAAGACCAAATAAAAAGTAAAAGAACTACAAGGGTGAAAAAAAAAAAAAAACAAGACAAAACAACAAGGGTCTTGTGTAAATGAAATAAAATGACTTAAATAAATGGTAGCACATGAAGGTGCATGGTGACTGGAATGATCCATCAATAAGGTAAGAAAGATAAGAGAAAAGATAACACATAGAGATACATGATTTAGTTGTAAAGACTGACATTTACGGTTCAAATTTTCAAAAAGATTACATATTTTTTACTAAATTATGTTATCTCACATAGTACATGAATTGTGATATATATGGTAAATATTGTCTTACATGTAAGGCAATTATATTTGTAATAATATTAAAATTCTAAATTGATAGTGATTAATTATTAGAATCCTAACTTGATTACATTTAAATATACATATCTCCATAATTAATTGATTACTAGAATCTTCACTTGATCACATTTAAATAATCAAAATTGCATAATTATATAACAACTTCGATGCAATAAATATAAAGAAATGTATCAAATAGATTTAAATCTGTTAAAGAGAGACATTAATGAAATATAAGAACACAAATTTGAAGCTTAATACGAGTATGAAATAGGTGGGAAACTCCTCTATTGGGTCGAACTAAACACATGATCTTCATCTCGCTGCCGGCAATCCCCATTTGTGCATATTTTGTTTGGATAAATTAAGGTTGCTCAAATTTCTATTCCCCTAAGACCACAAAAATTCAGCTAATCTCTTGTTGGCCCCGCCCCATTCTCTGGGCACGCCTGGACCACTTGTGCGACTTTACAAAGCCTCCAAGAGTCGAGTATAAATAAATTAGATTTCGAAGTTACGAACATGAATGACAGTTTGGCCGAGTGGTCTAAGGCGCCAGATTTAGGCTCTGGTCCGAAAGGGCGTGGGTTCAAATCCCACAGCTGTCATAAAGTTTTCCTATGTTTTTGCCTCCTATCCTTTTTTTTTTTTTTTGTACTTTGGCTCCTTCTTAATCTGCTGGATTATTACTATTGTGGACCCAAATGAGCATAGGCTTCAACTTTCAGCAAGAATAGCATCGTCCAATATGGACCCTTTCTAGGTTTCTGATCCTGACCCTTTCCAGATTTCTCCAACTTCTTAAAGTCAGCAAGTGGCAAGAGAGGAAAGGCTGCTTTGCCTTCACCCACCAATGAGCGGTGCATAATGGAGACAGGACTACCGGAGTCGTTTCAAAAGTTTCAAAAATTTAAAGTCTAACAAAAAAACTGCAACAAAAAAAGCATGATTCCAATTTCAAGCACTATATAAACATTAAACTTATGTCACATCTATTACATATTAAATTTCACTTTTATATATATATATATATATATCTATATGATATTTATTGTATATAAACTCTAAATCATGTATACATGAATTTAACAAATTTTTTTACTTAAATTTATTACATATCAAACTTATCTATGACACACATAAACTTAATTTTAAAAATAAAAAATAAGTAAACACCATAAATCCCACCGCTTCCGCTTTCTCTTTTTCTCTTCCCGTGACAAGCTGCCTTTCTCCGTCCGTCTATCTTAAAAAATGCTTGGCCCCTGTCAATACATACGGAAGCCTAATTAAGCCTATCACTATCCAGTCAGCCTGGTTGCAATTTGCTTCCTCATAGTCATGGGCATGGCCAAAGGGAGCGTAAATATCTTCAGACAGACCATTATCAGCCCTTCATTTTCTATCTTCCTACCCTTTGCACATCACAATTGCATTAATTTTCCTAGATTTTTCTTCACAGATATTTTTACATTCATCCTCCTCCTCATCTCACAATCCTTTATACATACACCATCTCTCACTCGCCAAAACCAAAGTCCACCCCAACAACTAAAACAAAGCCCTTGACTACAAATCTTGTCAAAATTTAGTCATCTTAAAGTAACATAAATCCATGGCAGCAACAATCACTTCCTTCCTCTCTTCAAACCCCAAATGTTGTTTCTCAGACCACAATTCTTCCTTTCATGGCACGCCCATCTCCACCGCTCGTTTCTCTCCGGTCAAATCCGCCTCTCAAAACCCCACCACCACCACCACCATCAGCATGCAGCAGCCCCCATATGATCTTAAGTCATTCAAGTTCCAACCCATCAGAGAATCCACCGTCGCCCGCGAAATGACCCGCCGGTACATGACAGACATGGTCACCTACGCTGACACTGATGTCATCATTGTTGGTGCTGGCTCTGCTGGGCTCTCTTGTGCCTACGAGCTCAGCAAGAATCCTTCCATCCGCATCGCGATCATCGAGCAATCAGTCAGTCCTGGAGGTGGCGCTTGGCTCGGGGGCCAGCTGTTCTCCGCCATGGTCGTTCGGAAACCAGCTCACAGATTTCTTGATGAGCTCGGTGTTGAGTATGATGAGCAGGAAGACTATGTGGTGATAAAGCATGCAGCTTTGTTCACTTCAACCATAATGAGCAAGCTTTTGGCTAGGCCTAATGTGAAGCTGTTTAATGCAGTGGCAGCTGAGGATTTGATAGTGAAAGGAGGGAGAGTGTCTGGTGTGGTTACCAACTGGGCTTTGGTGTCCATGAACCATGACACTCAATCTTGCATGGATCCAAATGTTATGGAGGCCAAGGTTGTGGTCAGTTCTTGTGGGCATGATGGGCCTTTTGGGGCAACTGGGGTGAAGAGATTGAAGAGTATTGGCATGATTGATACTGTCCCAGGAATGAAAGCACTTGATATGAATGCTGCTGAGGATGCAATTGTTAGGCTCACTAGGGAGATTGTCCCTGGAATGATTGTCACTGGCATGGAAGTTGCAGAGATTGATGGAGCACCCAGAATGGTAAAATTTTTAACCATCTTAATTTTCATGCTAATTAATGGGATAATAATAATAATTGATAATGATAATTTCCCAACTCAATTTTTTGTTATGTTTTTTGCAGGGTCCAACATTTGGGGCAATGATGATTTCAGGGCAGAAAGCAGCACACTTGGCTTTGAAGGCTTTGGGCCAACCCAATGCGATTGATGGAACACACAGAGAAGCTGAGAATTTACAGCCAGACCTTGTTCTTGCTGATGCTGCTGCTGGGACAGGGGAGACTGTTGATGCATGATGATATCCAGGATGCTTTTTGTTTTCCTTTTGATTTTGTTTAAAAATCAATTGAGCTTTCGCTTCCTAGAAGCTACTGGATGGCTTTGCTTATAAAAATAAAAAGATTGGCGACTGGATATACTGAATAGTTTTGTGCAATTTTCAATCATGTTGGCCACAAAAGCTCTCCTTCAGTTTATCTTGCCATATGACACAAAATGAGTAATTTAGAGATTCCAGCCTAACTAGATTGCCTGTGAGAGTTCGATCGCCCACCCATGCCCTGACCTCTCTCCAACTACTGGGCTACTTGCTCTGAAAGACCCAAAAGAAAATGTTTAGTTTGAGAGCCACACACCAACAGATTAAAGTGCACTAATCCGGAAATGCTCTCTTCTATAGTTGCAAATAGTTTTCATGTTGACAAAGTTTTTTTTTTTTTTGTAAGTTTTAAATTACCTGTTAATTACTAAAATTTATTTTATTGGTTTTTAGTATCACTTATCATTCAATTGCAAGAAAAAATAAGGCAAGGTCCTTGGACTCAAATGGGTGATCCGGATACACCTGAATCGGTTCATTCGACAGACAACAAGATTACAGTTTTCGAGAACCTGAGTTGATTAAAGCAAAATTGACTGGTAACTGCAAACATATGTTGAGCACAAAAATAAAAACAAATAACATGGCTGGAGAAATTATATTGTTAGTAATATCATAGTTGTTAATTGTATATTTTTAATTTTTTAATGATGCATAAAAAAGAGTTACAAATGTGTATACAATAATTATGATTATATGATAAATGTTTGTGTTTGGAATGCATCAAATTTATCACATGGACATTTCTAAAAAATAACTATTCATAAATGGTCTAACTGTGACTCAAACCCACAGCTTCTCTCGAAAGATTAGATATTCCATCATCAATGATACATAGAAGAAACTTCGACACAACAGCGATACGGCAACACCCTAATTGTTAAAAAAAAGAAAAAAACAGAAGAAATGTGACTACCACATAAATACGGTTATAAAATATATATAAGATATATTATATAGTATGTATGTAATGTCAATATTTTTAGTAAATTTAGTATTTTTTAATATTTAATTTATAAAAATTTTTAGGTTACCTTTTGTTGTCATTGGTATGTTGGAAATGATTATTTTAATATATACAACATGATTTTTAAGAAATTAAAACATCTAATATAATAGTTAGATTTTATATTATTGATTATTATTTTTTTACAATTAAACTATTCATTAACATGTTTCTAAGAAAAAATAATTATTTATAAGTATCCGTTAAGTTATATAATCGATCAGGAGACCACCTACAACTCACAGCCGCACGGATTCATCAATTTTCTTTTGGTCAAGACAGATTCACCAAATGAAAAAGGTAGTAGCAGTACTACTTGTATATGGCGTATAACATAGCACCAGAAGCAACTGACTTAAGAGGGGTATTAATATTTTTAGTTTTAAATTTTTAAAATTTTTTTATATTTAATTTTTAAATCTTTTTAATATTTTATTTGAATTCTAAATTTTTTAATTTCATATTATATCAGTCTTTTAAGTTACAAAAAATGGTAAATCGATTAATAAATAAGTTTAACTTAATAAAAATTATTTATAAAAGGTTAAATACATGAATTAATTTTTTTTTTTATCAATAAAATATGCACATTAAATATTTTTTTAATTAACGAATATACGAATTAAATATGTAACATGCATATTTTTGATAGAAAAGACATTCAATTCATATATTTAATATTTTTTTAAATAATTTTTTGTAAAGTTAAAATTATTTTTTAATAGATTAATCACTTTTGGTAAATAGATGAACTTTTGATAGAAAATCAAAAAGTTTATAATTCAAATGAAATGTTAAAAAATTTTAGAACTCAAACGTAAAAAAATTTAAAAATTTAGAACTAAAAATATTGATATCCCGAAAAGAAAATATTTTATTTTCTATTTCTTTACAGATATGTCACCTCCCTCCCTAATTTTTGTGACCACGGTGTCGTTTGAATCAAGTCTTTCTGTAATAGGGCGTGCTACCAATTTTATTGAATCAGAGAAATCGTTGCATCAATATTAATCGATTTCATATACAGATCCAATGTAAAGGCCTTCAAAACACCTGCACAATGCAGAAATATAATATAGCCAAATCAACCTTTGACTAAAATGGTCAAAAAAAATTGATTACTAATAAAGCATAAATTTTGTTTAGACAAAACTCTCAAAAGAGAGTACACTCTGAACTGCACTTAAACTTATCTATGGGAGTAATCTTAGATAGATCTACTGCACTCTAGAGAATCACTGATAAAAATTGACTGAATATATCTGACAATGATTTCCCAAAAACCTAACCTACAACAACTACAGAAATAAAAATAGAAACAGTCAACACATAGCACCCATCTTGTTAATACAACAAAATCTTTCTCATTCTAATCCAAAAGAGATAGTGGCAACGGGCAACAGCAGCGGTGAAGGCGGTGGTAGGGGTAGACATGAAGGCAGACAACAGAGAGAGGAAGGGAGATTGTGGGTGCCAGAGGGCAAGTTGCAGGCAATGTTCCACAACAACATTGACAGTTGGAAAGGTGGCTGTCGACGGTAGCGGAGGGGCCATGGATGTCAGATCTAAAGGCAAATGGCATGAGTTGTTCCTCATCAACAACGGCGACAACAGTGGCGGCAGCGAAAATGGATATTGACAATAGAGGAGTGTGGATCTGATAGATGAGAGGCCATGAGTGTTGAATCTAGAAGGAAAAACCAAAAGAGCAAGCATAACAAGTAGAAGGGATATCTGAAGAGGAGGACAGATTTGAGGCTGCTGAGCTAAGGAAAGAGAAAAGGGGAGGTGAAGAAGGAAAAGAAGAGAGGAAAAAGAGGAGAATGACGGGAAAAGGCGGCGGTTGGTGGTGGTAACAGAAGCCACCACCGCCAGCCAAGTCAAACACTGCTGGCGGGTCGATGTCGGAAGGGTGAGGGAGAAAGATTAGTGAGACTTTTTTTTGAAGCGATGTAATTAATTTTGAGTGTTGTGAATTAGATAACCATTTAAAGACTCGGTACCTGGGCAAGTTTAGTGTAAATAGTCAGTAATTAATTTATTAGATTTTAAGAGAAATTAAAAATAAAATAATTTATTTTAAATAGAATGGTTGATAATTTTTTCTTGAGAAAAAATAAGAATAGTTGATAATTGAAATTTTTAACTAAAAGAATACAATTTTGTTATCAAAATTTTCCTTTTACCGGTATCTTCTTCTTTATGATAAACTGTTTTCTTTAAAATATAAAAAAGAAAATGGAAGTGACAGATTTAACAAGAAAGAATGTTTGGCACCTTCTAAATCCTACACAAGTGAGAGTCAAATTTATGACTTTTTAAAGTTAAAATTCAGGTATATGTGTGAGAAAAATTAGAAAGATATAAAAAATAAATATATAGTAGTTATAGGTAAATAAAAAATTCATTTAGTAAAAAAATTTTTAAATAAAATTTTTAAATTAAAATTTAAAATAATATTAAATATATTTAAAGTGTCATACAGTACATTAAATTTAAATTTTTTAAAAATAAATTTTTAATCATATATAACAATTTAAACTAATTCTTATAACTATTATTATTTCTTATACCTTCTTAAGAAAATTCTCCATGTATTACCAAAGTTGACAAGCAACGAAGTCAAACGTCGAAGTGAAAGTCAAAATCTGTTCTCTCCCCACTCACGACAAAATAAAATAAAAAACTTTTCTATTCTCTGACATCTGAAAAGTGACGATGTCTCTGCAAGCCGCCGCCCACCGGCTTCTGCTCCCTTTCCTTCTCTTTACAGCCGTCGTTTCCTTCTGCCTCCGATCAACCGCCGCGGACTCCGACCCTGAGCTCGTGAACCACCTCCTCTCTCTGCAATCCCAATCCCAGTCTGGCGTTATCCACCTCGACGACAGTCTCATCTCCCGCTTCCTGACATCCACGAAACCGCCGCGCCCTTACTCTCTCCTCATCTTCTTCGACGCTAAGAAGCTCCACAACAAGCCGGAGCTCCGCCTCAAGGATATGCACCGCGAGTTTTCCATCGTCGCCGCCTCCTTCATCGCCAACAACCTCAACAAGACCGCCCCGTCCTCGGCCAAGCTCTTCTTCTGCGACGTCGACTTTGAACAATCGCAATCTTCGTTTTCCCTCTTTGGCGTCGACTTCGTGCCCCACATAAGCCTGGTCGGCCCCAACGTCCACGACCCGAAGGAATCGAACCCGCTGGACCGGGGTCCCGTCTCGAGGATGGCCGAGTCCATAGCCGACTTCATTCAATCGAGAACCAACCTCACCGTGGGACCCATCCATCGGCCGCCGATTCTATCCAAGAAACAGCTCACTCTTTTGACTGCCGCTTTACTGATCTCGACACCCTTTTTCATCAAGAAGCTTTTGGCCGGCCAGAGATTGGTCCAGGACCGGAGAGTCTGGCTTGCCGGTGCACTGGTCCTGTACTTTTTCAGCGTTTCAGGTTCTATGCACAACATGATTCGGAAAAGGCCCATGTTCTTACGGGACCAGAATGATCCAACTAGGCTGATGTTCTTTTATCAGGGTTCCGGTGTACAACTGGGGGCGGAGGGGTTGGCGGTTGGGTTTTTGTACAACGTTGTTGGTTTGTTGTTGGCATCTATGACCCATTTGTTACTTAGAGCAAAGAATGTTTATGTCCAGAGATTTTTCATGCTTTCTGCTCTGTTCCTGTCGTTTTGGGCAGTAAGGAAGGTGATTTTCTTGGACAATTGGAAGACCGGCTATCGCGTCCGCGCATTCTGGCCTTCGAGTTGGAAGCAAGGGACGCTGTTTTGGATTTGAAGAGATAGAAAAGGATGATCTTTTTGCGCATTAAAAACTGAAACTTGGTGCTTTACTTTGACGGTGAAATTGGAATGTATTACTTTGGTAGCAAAGATGGCTGCCTGCAGTCGAACTTGGTTTCATTACTTGAATAATAATGTGGGATCAGGAGATTTTGCATGGTTTTTGGATGGGTGTTTGAGTTATATTTCAAATATACTTTTATGCAATATTCCATGATTCCTCGAATTCTCAACTGAAACTGAAGTTATGACAATGATAGCAACACAAAGTGATTCATGTAGTTCTTAGTAGCTGTCTTTTCCAACTTTGACTAACATAGAACTGCGGATAGTTGCGGAACTTAGTTCTGTGTAACGTTGAAGACCAAGAAACGGAGAGTTTAGGCCGTTGTTCTTTGGTAAATGACTAGCTGTTGCCATAAGGCGCCAATATTCTCTCCATGTGGGAAAATTTCAGGCGCTATGTTGTGAGCTTTGTTTGAATGTATGGTACTGATTTTGGGGTTGTGAATTATACGAGTAGGTGGTACTAATCTAATTGACAACCCAACCCGTTTGATTGCCATGTATATTATGGTCATCTGTTACAACTTGCAGATCTCCGATTTGTTTCTGAAATTTAGCTATGCATAAACCATGACATAGTCATGGTATTGTATCTAATTATTTTAGGTATCGCGCATAAGCTTTCAGGTTCTGATTCACTGTAGCATATACTTTGTTTGTTTATCACTCTTTAATTTCCGAAAGGAAATTTAATTGAGAGAGTCTTGTTTTTGTTCATGAAATATAGAATTTTACTTCTCGTCTCTTGTGTGCAGGAAGTAGGATTCGAGTGAAATACTTGAAAAGAATAAATTTTCCTCTCTGCTTTAAATTCTGGTATTTATTCTGACATTAGAAGAGCATATTTGTGTGCAGAAACCATTTCCTGAAAAGTGTGAAACAGTGAGTGAGGCCGAAAACAGGCTGTAGAACATACAGATTATCGCACTAATGTAGTTATATAATAGACGGAAAGTTAATTGATGCTTATCTCCAGGTCTTGCTGGCTAGGAATTTTGCATCTGATGGGGCAAGACATATGTTTGGAGTGGACTTATAAATTAGGTAGTTGGGATGGGATCTGCATCTATTTTCTCCTGATAAGCCATGCCCCCATGCTCCATTGCTTAGCAATTTCAAGCTTTGAGGCCTTATTTGATCTAGTTCTTGGTTTTGTTTGCCCACTTGGTAAATCTTTGGTCTGCATATATAAGTGAACTTCCATTCTATGCTTAACATTAGCGTAAATTGCTGCCAGTAGTATGTTAGGTGAGTAACGCATCTGCCAACCATATTTAATTCTTTTCGTCATTTCTTTTTTGCCAACCATGTGCTAGGTGCATATTAGTTCCTTGGATTCTCAGCATAAATATTCTTCTGAAAGTGACCGTATGCTTAATGGCTTGAAGCCTTTAACTCGGAAGTTGCTGGATGGAATCGATTGTTGGCAATACTTTTTGGCATTTCCTTTCTATTGGGATGAAACACGTTTGCTGTATGCTTTTTGACCTGTTTTCTTCATGCAGCAAAATGTTGTCGCTATGCAACTCTTGATCTGTATGCATTATTTAAATCATCAATATCTGATCTCAAGCAGTCAAACATAAACTTAACATCCATGTCAATACGGATCATTGATTTCATTGTGGAATCTACATTTCAATACCTCGGGTAGAGTTATATGTATTGATGTTTACAAATGAGTTATTCATTGCAATTAATTTTTCATAATTGTATAAAATCATTCACTTTTTCAATAAAAAGACTATCACTTCATATTAGGCAGGAACGCACAAAAAAAAAAAAAAATCAAACGAACATTGACCAAATCAACCTCTCCACAAAACAGATTTAAACAGATGCATCGCTACCTTGTACCCACCTAGAGGAGGATCGATACCAAATATTTTTAGTACCAGATTCCTCACTTTCGGCTCACAACGTAAAGATTCAAAGGCTCTATCCAACAACAATTGAAAGCATTTGCTTTCCCCGCCCGGGGAGGGCGTAAATTTTTATAAATAAGTTTTAAATCTTATACTTTTCAAATCTTTTACAATCAAGATTTTTTATCATTTTGACTGTTAAAAACATATTTGACATAACGAATCTAAAAGATATTTGACCTAATAGACAAATACACAAATATGTTTTTTAACAGTCAAACCGATAAAAGAACTCAATTATAAAAAAATTTAAAAAGTAGATCATTCAATTGAAAAATCAAAAAAATTAAAATTTAATTATAAAAATCTATAAAAATTTAAAGTTAAATAAGTGTTATCTCTTTTTATGCACGTTCACGACAGTGTTTATCCTAAGTATCAACAGCCAAAAACATAATCAAACTTCGTCCCCTAGTCATCAGAACCTTTTAACTTTTTTAGCAGTGGGTCTTCCCCTTTGTCGATTGCATGCATGTGAGAGACCTTGAGCGTTCTTCAACACTGGAAAGTTGTCTTGGACGGCCAAAAGTGTCTAAAATGCAGTGGCATCAATCTACAGGCAGCCTTAACACCAACAGCTATGCACACGCTTTGCGTAAGAACGGAGCGGTTCCGATTCTCAATTCCAATTACCTTTCTACCCTTTTCTCCTCCATACAATCCATGGCCAACTGACGGGGAGGGAAGGAGAATTGAGGGGTAAAATAGTCAATTTTCCACCAATAAGGAGACGATGGAATGCCATTATTTTCTCTTTTTCCCTTCTCAGAAAAAGTTCTGCGCTTTATAGGGAATAAATTCCCTCTATATTAACTTGGCCTAATAAACAAGGAAGGAACTTGAATAGACAGAGAGAGAGAGAGAGAGAGAATGGAGGACCAAGTTGAAATGGTTGGGAGAGCATTTGTGGATCACTACTACCGCCTTTTCGACCACGATCGATCATCTCTTGCCTCTCTATACCAGGCTAGCTCCATGCTGACATTTGAGGGCCAGAAGATACCGGGTGCTGATGATATCTCCATCAAGCTGGACAACTTGCCTTTTGATCAATGCAAACACATTATCAGCACCATTGATTCACAGCCCTCCTCTTCTAGCACTGGTGGCATTGTTGTCTTTGTTAGTGGCAGCCTCCAATTGCCAGGAGAAGAGCACCACTTGAGGTTTAGCCAGGTATTTTTTTTAACGGATTTCGAACACCCTTTTCGACTATTTGCATTTATATCTTTGTGGGAGCTAGTCTTTCACTTATTGTTGCTCAATTTTTTTGGTAATCATCATTAAGATGATTGAAATGGGGTATATTTTTTATTTTTTATTTTTGGCCAGATGTTTCACTTGATTCCCACGCTGGAAGGAAACTTCTTTGTGCAGAATGACATTTTCCGCCTCAATTACGGCTAAATTTCTCAGTTGGAATTTGGCTTTGCGTTGGATTTCTATGTTATCTACCATTAAAATCTGCAAAAAGGTTCTTAGCCGCCATGTATGAAATGTATCCTATTTGCTGTCTTGACCAAAATTTAGCCTTGTCTTTGCTTCTTGAGTACAACTTCAAACGTCATTGCATTGGCATTGGCTTTCTCTAGTACCCCTACCCTGCATATTGCATTGGCAGAGCTAGAAACTTTTGCCAGTGGGACAAAGAAATAATTTGTAGTAGAAAAAAAAAAACAAAATTAAGGTCAAATGAAATTTTTATAGGGTAAACAAATGAAGTAACGAAAAAATTGAACCAAATTCTTCATCCGAGATGATAGTTTGTTGATAATTCAATATGTTTTCCCTGCACTGTTTTGGGTTCGAGTTTCTTTTAATTGTCTGCCTCCAAATAAAAAGAAATTTTTCTTGAGACACTGTATTAAATTTCAAATTTATTAATATTAAAGCCATACATTGAAGAGGTCTAATAATTCGAACTCAAAAGTATTCGGATAAAAGGTTCTGTTATTAGGAGAGATTAAATGAGGAAGTTAATACATGACTAAGGTCTCAATTCACAAATGTGATGATTTACATATCAATGATTCTTCCTTAAAAAAAAAAATTGAACCAAATTCTGATTTTATTAGCTCGGTTAGTGCGCATGAGTGAGACTCATTTCTTACGAGAGCTCCTAAATGGACCTGTTCTACATAAAATTTTTTGGTTCGTACGCGGTAGGGTTAATCTAATCAGTTCCCTTAGTTAAAGCCTGCTCAACCTCCTATTTGAGCATGCAAGTCATCATTTTTGTTTTTAATTCATTTCATAGCGCCGCATTTCAGGTCTAATTGTGTCTGTTAAACTCTCTTGACAACATGTTAAATTTGAGACTGAAAAATTCTAGGAAATATGTCTTATTACTTCTTAAAAGTCAGGCAAGATTTTTTAGAAGAATACAAAATCAAGGACATATTTGTATATAAATCCTTGTGAATAAGAGCTGATGAAAATCAGAAAGAGAGAAAGTCACGATATAAAAGGGTGCTAAAAGCAAAGGCCTTTCCCACTCACTAGGGGTGAATGTGGGCGTGGATCGGTTTGATTACCAAACTAACATAAGAATATAACCAGTCAAATTATCATTAATTATTACGAGTTAGTTTGGTTATTTAAACCATATTCATTAAATTTAAAATTGTCATCTACATCTTTTATTTTGTCGTCTTGTCTGATAAATAAAATCGTCAATATTCAAACCGTTGACTTTTCATTCTCAAAAGTAAATTTTCAAAATAAGATCAAAGATCAATAACTAAAAATGAACTCAATTTCTATAAAGATTTTGCTAATAATAGTAATTTTTATTATTTTTTTTTACAGTTATTTTTACGTAATATGTGTTAATTAATTATTAAAAAATTAAAAATTAAATATATTACAAATTTATCATTAAAAAGTGTCAATGTGTTGATTTTTAATTAATAATTATAAAAAATACTTGTTTATAATAAATCTCATGTCTATAGTTATGGGTGTGAAAGGGTGTTGTGATCTGTAGAGTGATTGAGTTTTTCATGTGATCTTTATCTCCACAAAATGTACTTTTAGGCTTTTGTATCGTGCGGCGGTTTATTTTAATTTTTCGGATTTTGAACTCACAAATCATAATCAAGTTGTCAAATGCAGTTCACATTAAATTACAAACCCTACATCAACCATTTTCAATGATTTTGGCGATTTCGATTTGATATTGATCGATTTAAACGGATTTCGCGTTTCACCGTATATCCCACCACTTAATATTAGCCTTACATTTTTGTTTCAATGAACACTATTATATTGCTGTTTAGAATTCTCTAACCACCCATTCCATGCAAGGCCGCAGTAGGTTCCAATTAAACCCTCCCCTCAGCCGTTATATTATTTCTAGCATATGCTATAAAGCGACTCTAAAATCAACTAATTTAGCCTAGTTGCCAACGATACCAAAATTATTGGAAGAGTTTGTTAGACATGGCTTTTCTTCATAAAATTCTCGCAAAAAGTGAGCTTTATTTTTGAAAAACAAATTCATTCTACGATCAATTCAACCACACTATGTAAATATTGCCTATATAATATCCCCATTTTGTATGGTCCGCTACTGAAACTACTATAGGAAAGGGATTCATTGCCCTAGTATTTAATTCCAACACACACTTGGGCTGCAAAAGCTTCACAGTGGAGTCACTTTGTGTCGGTGGTGCCAACATTTTGACTCCAAGTCTGCAGGTTTAGGAGCTACACCACGGGGACGGTGCCCTTCAAATTTGGTATTATGCAGCCATTTTGCTAGGGCAAAGTGTGTGACGAGGCAGTTCAAGTGATTATAGTTACGAAAAAGTTTTCGACTGAGAGGAACTGTCCGTACAAATTACCTCGACTGACTTCTCGAAATGCAATGAATATTATATATATTTTTTTATTATTTCACAATTTATTAATATGGTCGCATAAAATTAAAAATTTATTACATTATGAATAATTTTTTTAGACAATTTTTTCTAGTTATAATCCGGAACCCTTGGAGTTAATAAAAAGTTAACGGAAAAGGATTATAAGTATTGTTAAACATAGCGCAGAAGGTTGACTTAAAAAAATAATAATAAATGTTGGCATGAATCCAAAAACACTAATTCTTACCTTTTGTTAAAACATTTAAACTTATTTGGGGATTTTGTGAATTCAAGGTAATCTAGATTTTTGGTTGATAATGATAAAATGAGAGGGAAACATAGCGTAAAATCAGATTCAACCATTCCAAAAGTAGCAAGTCGCAACCAAATGTCAGTAAATTTTATGTGTGATATCCTTCTGGACCGCATAAAAAGGACCAAAGGGGAGGTGCCTGATGGACACTCAACAACCATACATTTTTGTTGTGATAACCCAATTGAGCAACATGCAGTGATTTCACTTAAATTATTTTAAAATAGTTATATAATTTTATTAACTGTATTTGATAATTTATATATTTTTTATTTTTTTAAAATTTAATTATGTAAGAGTTCATATTACTTTTTAATTATTTCAAAATTATTTAAGTGAAATTATTAATTTTTTTCCAACCTAATTAAGAGTACTGTACTACATTCTTGGACTGATTAGGCATCCCATGATGCTATCCATTCATGATGTTTTATGTAATAATTTTGTCTTTATTTTTTGGTTGGTGAAAGATGAGGCTCGCACATGAGATTTCTTGGTTTTATATCAAGTCTTTAACCATCAAATTAGAGCTCCAGTCCCTTTATGTCGTAATTATGTTTTCCTTGTGTTGTCTGATATGACTTTTTTTTTTTGTTTTTTTTTTTTCAGTCAACTCTCATAATACTATAGGGTATGGCCAATTCAAGTTTATTTTGTCGCCAAAAAAAAAAAAAAAAAACATCGGCAAGTTCCAAGGTGAATGCTTAGGGGTAGAAGTAAAAATAGTACAAAAACAAATGCCGTCCTTTCTCTTTGTTTTTTTTTTTTTTAAATATTTTTAAATAAAATGGGAGAACATGATAGCATCCTAACTAGTCCTAAGAGAAAACATTGTACTGTAATTTTAAAAACGAAGTATAAGGTCTAGATGATTATGACAGAGTATATTTTGAGCCTAGTATAAGTTTAGCCCGTCAATTATCCTAACAAGCACTCTAACCCCCTTCTTTCGAACAGATAATTGTAAGACATGATCACTTGCCAAAGCAATCCAGGGCCAGGCCTAAAACTGTGTGACAGTATCCCAGCCCTGTGGTCCTGCATTTAATCTTACTGCACTATAAATCAAGTGAGATTTAAGAGTGTGTATTTTAGGCCAACATAAATTGATGAGTGAGCCTAACGTTGCATATTTTGGGCTTCAATTGTTGGGCTGGAGTGGAAAGTCTCAGGCAGTCCAGACCCTTGAATCAAATGAAGACAAATGTAGGGGCCCCTCAAAATTGCTGGTCTCTAATTATCTGCCTAAAACCAGGGTGTTACCGGGCTGTTTCTCCAGTTTGTGAGGGGGTCCCCCCCTCCCTCTTAGTTGTACGGGGTTTACCAGACTAAAGAAAAAAAATATTGCTGGTCTCTATTGGAAACTGAGATTTTTGTTTTTGTTAGTGAAATTGGGAAAATGAAAAATATGAAAGCTAATCAATTCTTAAAATTCTCTTTAGAAAAGTGGGATCATAATGAGAGGAAGCGAAACCCTAATGATTAAGATTACTGGCGGATAACTGTAATTTTGAAACGAGATTGAACAAATAAAGAAGCGTTTATGTTTTGGGGCTGTCCTCCCATGTCAAAGCACTGAGTTGGTTAGACAATTCAATAATAGAAGAACATGACAATAATTAGTCCGGAATAAGTAATGCAGAATGGAGTCAATAGCACAATTTGGAAGAAAAACAACAAAATTTTCCCCGTTAATGGTTATACAAAAATCTTTTCTGCTATGGACCAGAAAAAAAAAAAAAATCTTTTTAGTTTATGCTCAATTGGCTATGGATAGAAAAGGATGCCCACCTTGCAGACCATTGAATCATAAAATTCAAAGTAGGCGAAAAAGATGTGTACTCATAGTGACCTTTCCATTTAGTTCTTGTGTTTAGGGCCCTACAAAGATTGTGTCTCAGTCCTATAAATATTGTCAAATCTTTCATATCTATGTTATTATCACAAATTATTTTATTTTTTATTTTTTGGTCAAACACAAATTATTATTTTGTCAATATTTACATTGCAACCGAGTTATATAACTGTGTAACTGAAGCTGTCCAAGCCGGGAGAATGCAATGTTGGACATGTGACCACCAAGATAGAACCAAATCTGACTTTATAACGTGGGGTTTCCAATATCAGTTTAAAATTTCTGTTATTGTGCCTCCGTCTTCATAACAAAACACAAAAATCAATATGAATGGGACAAAATCTCAAAATTTTGGTTTAGTTGGCTAAATGGATGCATTACTCATCTTGTTGACCAGAGTCCAATTTTCTAGATCAGCCTATAAGAAAAATAATTCTATTGCATAAATTGTAAATTTTTCATTGCCACTTATAATATGCATTTGAATACATTTTGGCAAGAAATCATTTCACTTAAAAAATTAAGCTGTTAAGTAAAATTTAAAAATAAATTATATATTAAACTCTAATATGTGTAGGCTTTTGCAAAGGACAAACCAATGTAGCTTGTGGGTGGTGAGTAGCATAATTTGAATACAAGATAGAATGATCATAAAATTCAGATATTATGTTAAAAAATTGTTCTAAAAAATTTAAACTATTGAATGAGACATAAAAATAAATAATATATTAAACTCTAATAGATTAAAAAAATAATTTGTATTTTTCATTGGATAAAAAGATAAATTTGATAAAACATATACAATTTGATTTGTAATAAAAGAGTGAGTCTTTACGATAAGCTAACTTCATTGGGACTTAAAACTCTCATGTTCGGCCTCAATGAAAACAAAGATGTGATGATGACATTTGGAGATATTAAATTAAATAAATGCCACCATTGGTTGCCATGTCAATTCGCTGCTAGATTGAAACAATCTCCATGTTTAACTTTTCTCACACATTGTGGAGAGTACAATGTTGTTCATTCATGGTCTATAATCCAAACCTTTTGCTTCCAAGGATTGCTATATCACACATTTCAGTCACATTGTAGCCGGAAATATAGAGAAACGAAAAAAGAAGGAACATGGCGTACCGAGGCCTCAAAATCTGTTGTGCCATTACGGCTGCTCTCTTAATCACCATAGCCGTGGTTTTAGTAATCCTGTATTTTACCTTCCTCAAGCCTAAAGACCCAAAAATTTATCCTCAACCTCCCACAATCGAATCCATTCGCACATCGATCCTCCCCGTACCGGTGCTCAATTTTTCGTTAGGCGTCGTGGCAACGATCCATAATCAAAATTACGGGCGATTTAAGTACGAGGAGAGCACGATGTACATTAAGTATCACACAGATGTGATAGGAGATGCTCCAATTGAAGCCGGTGAAATTCCGGCTCGCTCCTGGCATAATATGAGCACGTCAGTGACGATTTCTGGGGTTAAGCTACTTGGTAATGAAAATTTCTTGGCTGAGTTTCTGAGTGGGACGATGAATTTTACTTCAACATCAACCGTGCATGGGAAGGCAACTGCGTTCAAGATCTTCAAGAAAAAAGCAACCAGTTCAGTCACTTGTTACATAACTCTCCTTATCCCAGCCCAGCAGGCCCGGTCAGTTTGTAAGTCGAAGCTTGTTTTATAAAGATTATATTCTTCAGAAGTTGAGCATTTACTCAATTGGTTGAAAGAGTTGTCTCTCAACCAGTAAGTGGGGGTTCAAATACCACCAAACCTCACTTCCATATCCCAAATGCCTAATAAGACTCTTTATAGACTAAAAAAAAAATGATTATATTCTTCGCATTAAGACCAAATGACCCTATGAAATTACGTCAATACTTCTACATATTAAGAGTAACGTAAGAGGTATTTTTTATTTTTTCTTGGGAGAATTTGGTCTTGGACCATTAACAATGATTTTTCTTTAGAATTCGGATACTTGATTGACCCACTTACTCTGTTCAAAAGAAATTAAATAATAAAGATTATAAACTAATAAATGCATGCCCTTTGTTGATTTATTTGCGTAATTCATTGCAAGAATTGAAATTTTAAATGTGTTGTTTTGTTCTGTGCGTAAATGGCATTTGGGTATTCATTTCTTCGTGATCAACGCCATGAATAAAACTGTGCTGGCCGTCAAAGATTATAAATTATCTCTAGGAATATGTATTTAGAATTTAAAATTAGGTTGATATATAAAAATATCATCAACTTTATTTAAAATAAAAAATTTAATACTAATTTTAAAAAGTAACAGAATACCTTCCTTTAAATTTTTTGTAACAAATTTAGCATGCAATGATTTCATATGAACAAAATCTATCACTTTTGATAATAAATTTATAGAAAAATGTATATTTTGATGACATAATAATCATATACGTTAATGTCATATCATTGAAACAGATAAATTTTATTTAAGAAAAATTTTACAGCGTATTAAATTTGTTACAAAATAATTCAAAGATGGGTAAACTGTTACTTTTTAAAATTAGTATTAAATCTGTTATTTTAAATAAAATTGGTGATATTTTTGTATGTTAATCCTTTATAATTTTATTTTACAAGTTTCTGGTTTTAATCCTAGCAAATGAGGGTGTTAGGTTTACGAAAAGAAATAAACTACTCTCATTATATAACTCATAATTTTTTAATAGACAAAATAAAATAAAAATTATAAGCTAATCAAATGCATGCCCTTTGTTGATTTATTTGTGTAGCTCATTGCAAGAATTGAAATTTTAGGAGCCATTTAATTATATTTTTTGGTATTTAAATCAAGTATGGAGAAGGGTGAACCACTCATATCCGGTAGGAAATATTGTGCCCCTCACACTCACTCATGTCTAAAGGTCTCTTAACCGCACCTATGTCGGGACTGAAGTTTAGGAAATCTCTACAATATAGGGCTCATGACGTAGATTTGCCGCATCGCTAAAGGTCAGCGAAAGGGACTGATATTCAAACCTACGACCTAGCAGACAGAATTCAGTTCGCTTAACCACCTAAACCCACCCTTACACGTAGAAGCTATCTAATTACGGTTTCAACCAAAAAGCTAAATTGTGGCATTTTTTTCTTTTATAAATATGTTGTATTAAAGATAGTTGTACTATTCCAATTGAATTAATTTGTTATGTTGAACATTCATACGAACAATTATTATTCAACCTCCCTATTGGTCCATCTATAGATTCTTTCATTACTCCAAAACAGGAAGATTATTTAAAATTATTTATTATGTTGAAAAATTGCATATATATACATTTATTACATATAAATATAGAACAAAATAATTAGAGGTTAAAAAGGAAAGCTTTGGAGTTATGATAAAATATCATGTCACATTATTATAACTGCTATTTACACATTTTAGATGCATAAACAAAACTAAGTATAAGAAGTACAAATGTATGATTAATAGTTATAATAATATCATTTTATCCTTGTCTGTCTCTTGTCAGAACAACTTAATCTATGTAAGAAAACTTGAAAATTTATACACTGTTTAATATGGCATTATTGTGTTGGTTACAAAGAAATTAATATGAATCGTTTATAAGCAATATCAATTGGTAAGAACAGCATTGCCTTGTATATTAATCTCCGGGGATATAGGGTTGGGGAACAATGGGATCAAAGTATTAAGTACCAAACAAAATTCGAGCTCTAAATTCACTCGTAATAAAAAATAGATGTGGTTACGAGTTGTGAGACAGCGATAGCTCAGTAAACACAATGTCGTCTGGTCTATATCCAATTTCCCATGTTTCCTTTAAAATTACATAGCAACATTGAAAGACAACCTGCATTCTTGTTCTCGTCATATGATCTAATCGGTACACAATAAGCGAGCAATACCAAACGGGATATATCTCCTTGGAAAATCAAATTTTAGCCTGACTCGACAGTCTACCCGAATCCGTCTAAATATACTTCACTTAAACTCGATTCAAAAGTCGTTTGATCCGAAAATAACCTGGACCCAGAATAACTAAAAAATTTGGGGGTCCAACACGACCTTTTTTTTTTTTCCAAAGAGAACAGAATCAGTAAAATAAAATTTTATAATATTTAAATCATAAATTTTATGTCACAAAAAATAATTACTATTTTTTAGTGAAAACTTCAACTATAGATTCTTTTCACAATTTTTTTTTTAAAAAAAACTTCTTGAATTACTTTTGGAATTTATTTTTTTAATTTTAAAATCTTTTCACAATTTTTTTCAAATTTTTCAATTTTCAGGACTTTTTTATAAAAATATTACATCATAAAAAATTTTTACATAAGGGATTCACGAGTTGAAGAGTGACCCAAACTCAAAATGACATGAAAGTAAATTGGCCCGAAAAGAATTGAATCATAAGTGATACGAACCAAACCCAATCCAACAATCTGTTATGACACCTCTATATCTCATTGTTATGTTATAATTAATTGCTTAAGAACTCATTATATGTTTGTTAATTAGCGTTGAGTAGGACTCAAACATGAGACTTTTAGCTACAACTTAGAACTATTCTGTCTCTGCCAAGTTGTTGCCACTTTGTAGCAAGTAATTATAATGTGAAAAATATTTGAACTTTCACGAGGAAGAGATTGTTAATGTTTGATGAAATCAAGTATTGAAGTTTGTACTTTTCCTCAAAAAAAAAAAAAAAAGAAAAGTAGTTGAAGTTTCTACTATGCAGGATACAAATTAATTGTGCTTGCGTTTCCTAATTATTGACATGATGATTGCTTAGAAAAAGAAATTTTGTAAAATTTTCTGAAATTTTTCTTTGCCTCGCTGTTCTATCTTCCTCTCTGTTTTCTCTCTCTCTCTCTCCTTAACCGCCAATAAGATGAACAACGTTTAACAATTTTTCAGGTCTTGAAACCACTATATTAGGAACCTCTGGACGTTGATTTTGTGGGTTACAAAAGACAAATAAGTCTATTACATTACACGGTAGCTAAATGATACAAAGCAACGAAATCTTCGAACCGATGACGATCGGACGGTGCTCTAAATTTCCGATCGATCGAATTTATTGTTTTTACCATCGATCGTTGTGTTCAAGCAATTAGGAAGAGACTCTTAAAAGTTCTAGATTCAAGTCTCTGTTGAGACATTCAACGAAATTAAATTTGTGCTAGTCTAGTTGATGAAATATAAGATATAAAAATCTCATATTAAAAAAGAAGGAAAAAGTAAATTAATATATAAGTATTGTTAGAAAACACATAATTTAAAACTTTGTCTAAAAGTTCATTTAGTATTATTTGCTTTTTTCTTTTTGTGATCTATCTAACTTATTGGGTTTATGTTTACGCAAATTTTTACATGGTATTAGAGTTCGAATTTTATTATTCCTCATATTTAATAGTGAGTTAGAGACAGTCCTAATGAGTTGGGCTCAATTCAAGTGAGTTGGATTTTTGTTATTTATTCGCGCTTACAGTCCAAGTGAGGAGAGACCAATCCAAGTGAATTGGACTTTCGCGTGAGTAGGCGTGTTAGAATATAAAATATAAAAATCTCATGTTAAAAAAGAAGGAATGAGTAAATCAATATATAAGTGTGGTTAAAAAATTCATAACTAAAAATTTTAAAATTTTAGATAAGATGTGGTATCTAAAGTTCATTTAGTATTGTTTGCTTCTTTTCTCTTGTGATCTATTTAAATTAATAGGTCTATATTTATGCAAATTTTTACACTGATACGATTGTATAATGTCACTCATACTTTTATATTTATATTGATAAAAAAAAAAAAAATTCATTGTTGTCGTATCAAATGCCATTGAGACCCATTGATAGAAGCAGGTGACTATCTTTGTCTGAATCCCAAGACAACCGAGTTTTCAAACTGTAAGTATTGTGCTTAAAAATGTCTTTTTGGAAATATTAATGACCCATAACTTTCTAAAATTGTTTAGAGTGACTTTCATTAACTCATCAAAATAGTTGTTGAATAATATTCTAGATATTAAAAATATACTTAATTTTTTTTTATTAAATGATGTGTTACATGCAAAATCAAACACATATCATGTCAATAGCAAAATTCACATATAACATAAAAAGTGATGGGACTTGGGGCGGATCAACGATAGAACATTTGCCCCACTCAAAAAAAAAAAAACAACAAAAAGGCAAGAAAAGAAAAGAAGTTATGTATAATTTATAGTGGGGTAAAAATTTTTCCACTCAAAATTTTTTCCTTCTCCCACTAAAGTTTAAAATTTACTGAAATGGAAGAATTGAGTTAAATTAAAAGTTTAGTTACGTAGTATCTTATCTAACTAATAAATTGTTATTGAAAATTTTATGTATTGAAATAAACATAAAAAAGTTTGGCGTTGTATAGTGCTCTTGTTTCTAATTATTCAGTTTAGTTTAATATTTTTTCATATTAATTTTGAACTTTTGTGAAATTAAAATTAAAATTTTATAAATATTAATAAAATTTGGTTATCTTATAAAATTCTCATATTATCTATAATGACAATTATAGTTAGAAACTTAATTTTCTCAATTATGATCTAACACGTACTATAATTTAATCAATTCATATTAGCAAGTATTTAAATACAATTTAAAATCCATGCAATGTAAATAAGCATAATTAAGGAAAAAAAAAAGAAAAATTTTCTACAAGGAAGAAAAAAAAAACTCTCGAATTCCTTGTTTTGTTTTCTTAGAAACGAAAAAAAAAAGTTTCCAATTTTTTTTAAAAGGAAAAAAAATCAAAATTTCAGTTTATTTTTGTTTTTCCCTTAATTTTAAATAAAATACAAACAAAACTGTATCTTTTAACAAATATAATAAATTTACGCATCACGTGAGTCTAGTACTCATATTACATTATTATCAAGCATAAGTTTTTCGTGGTGGATGAACAACGAAAGCAAAAAAAAATCTGAGCTCTGAATTCACATTTGCGACAAATGTATCAAACTTTTCTTTGCGAACATGGAAGGCATGCCTTACCGCTTGCCCCATATGTATCTCCATCATCCTCATCACACTTACAGAGTCCAAATTTAGGGAATCACTACGGTTCTGAGTACTACGGCCATAGACATGCATGCCTCAAATGGAACCATGAATGAAGATGTATGTCACTAACGAACTTGCCTAGTGCAGTTAATATTCAACTTTGAGATGAATTCTGAGCTTTGAAAATTCGTATCCCACAACTACTATTCAGTGTCTAATTCTGGAAAGTTAGAACTACAAGTCTACTTCAGCAACCAAAGAGATAAGAAGGAAAATGAATGCATAGTGGAAGACACGGAGCGCCATGCATAATCAACACTTCTGGATCAAGAGAGCTGTTGGATAACTCATTACTATAGGCTAAAATAATGACAAATATATATGAACCCAAAGGGGGCATTTTCCTGAACAATAAAGGCACAAAACTTTAATAAAATCGGCATCCAATTTAAAGAAAGGACAGTATATATCTATACATTTGCTTAAAACTTGCATATCTCACATGGCATTATTAGGTGTACTTTCATCTAAGAGAAGAAAATTCAATTAATGTCTAGTGCTTGTAGTAGAATGGCAGAGGCATTGTCTTTGAAAGTAACGGTAGGAGCATTGATTGCATGTTTGATGCTTGATTGTATGTTTAATTAAGCGTCTATTATTAAGAAGAATAAGTGAGTTAAGGAGATTTCTATTTTGACTCCTTTTTTTTAAGTTAGTGTAATTTACTTATGATTTTATACCGCATAATAAGTGGAGTTTACTTGAATAAAAAAATTAAAAATAATATTTGAAGATATTAGATCATGAGCTAGTTTTACTTACTAAAAAAAGAAAATAAAATTAGTAAGTACTGTGAATTAAATACACTATGGAAAAGTAAACTCACAAAAAAAGTGAGTAAAAACAGAAAACACGACCCAAAAAAGAGATAGATGATGATAATATGGAAAAATACCAGTTTTTTTTTTTGGGCATAAAACGAGTAAATTTTTATTGAGAAGAATAAGAATCAATATAACAGAGAGAGCTTAATGGAAGAAGGATTAAAGTCAGACAATAAGAGAAGTATGAGCTTGTATGTGTGTGTTATCTTGCAAAGGTTATTAGCTTATTATAAATTCCATTTGTAGAAAAGTAGGAGATGTTGTAATTGCATAGTTACGATTGGAGGCGTTGGCGATCCTTGTCATGTGTAAAGCTGTATATGTATCACTTTTAATCCAATCTCGTTGAAAAATTTTGGGAATCAAGAATTTGGATTCTCATAATGATAATCATAAATATTGATTTGCCGGTAAAAACAAACACACACATATATACATTTTTTTGAAAAAAAAATTAAGACTTATTATGAAATATAAAAATGATGCAACTCCCCGGTCCATAAATACAATCAAATGAAAATATTATGCATCTAATAAGTAATATCTCAGTCTCCAAAAAAAAAAAGAACGAATAATATCTCACCATGTAAACAACGTTTCAAAAATTCATGTCGACCTAAGATAGCTCCATACATTTCGTGCTAGCAATATTTTTCTAGGTACAATGGAGGCGTTTGTTTTACCCATGAACTCAATTATACTCTTGCTTGATAATCAGTGGAATTTTCTTCTTAAAAAAAGAAATTGAGAATAACGCTAGATGTCTTAATAATTGATTTGATTCGGCCCCATAGTAATGTGGAAAAGAAATACTTACAAATACAAGGACAATTCCTTTACCATGCACCTTCTTTAATTAGGTAGGCACATTCTACTATTAGAGTAAAGGGGCTTTTATTTTTATTTTTTTAAAATTTTCTCTCTAGGCAATTTACAAGGCTGGTGCAAGAAAAAAATGTTATCTCTTTTGCTTGATTGATAGGAATTGTCTTTTACTTGGAAATCCGCATATTCATAAGGTCTTGATTAGGTTTTCCTGCCAAGCTAGACTTGCCAAATAAAGCTAATTCGATTAAGCATTTGTGACTTGTGAGTACACAATATTCCAAAGGAAGTTGGTCTCAACTAATTATACATATTGTTTGCAACAATTTTCCAATAAAGTAGTCACCATTGATTGATCTTTTATGGTTATTTTCCTAAAAAAGACAATGCGAATTCCTTTTAAAATGGAGATATCTTCATAAAGTTGCTTTGTCATTGCCAAAAACTGAAGTTAAAGTACTCTAAAACATTTGCAACATCACAAAGAATGAATTTTGCAAAGAACTTATATAATGCTTGTTTGGACAATGTTTGGTGGGGGTAGAGGAGGGAAGGGAAAAGAAAGTTATCAGCAAATAAATTACAATTCTTCTTCCCAGAACCCTTCACAATTTTCTTTCTGCTTCAATGTCCTTCCTTCCAACAAAACATACATATTTCCATATACATTTTTATCCACAATAATTAATGTAAGCATTTTAAATATTGTATTCAACTGCATTACCCCTGGTAATCTCAATTGACTGCAACTGCACTATCATTCACAGGCAGTACTTTTAAAGTTTGATTAATTACATTTTTTTAGGGGATTTCATTGGTAGAAAACAAATGAAGACGTCTTGCTTATTTTGTTTTTTTATTTTCTCCAGAAGTAGCTTTTATTTATAATTCATAGAACATTTTTCTTACTTCCATATATAAACATCATCTCAAGTTTAACCAAACTGTTTAGTAAAATTGAAAAAAAAATTACAATAATTCATGTAGATCTAATTATTGTTTGGAGGTCATCGTTTAAGCGACATTTACTTTGTTTTCTCTTTTAATTCCTTTACAAGTTTCTAGTTTTGTTAAAATTTATAAGAGGAATAAATAGGCTCTAACTTTTTTTTTTTTTAATAAAATGGGAAAAAGTAGATTGCCTCAAAATCCAATAGCTCAATAAGAGATGGAATGAATCCTTCCAAATGTGTAGTTGCATTAAATTCGCCTTCAACCCTAAACTATACTAGTGTAATTTGAAATCTCAACCTATTGACTTTAAAAAAAAAAAAATGATAATTTTTTTCTAATCCTAACAGAAAAATCCTTTTCGTTTAGAATGCTTGGTGGTATAGACTACTCTTTCAGAGTTCAATCCTATGCATGTTCATGCGGATTTATTACATACATACGTACATACATGAACATAAAGGAATGCATGAACATAAATAATTTAACCGCGATGTTCAGATGCGATAATCAAGATAACCAACATATTTACAATATAATTTTTTTTAAATGAACATAAAGGAATTAGGTTGAAATTTAGGGTTTTTACACCATTGAGAGGCAGTGAAAATGACATAAGGTTGGAAGTCAATAATAATTAGCCATTATTCACATCACCGTATGGCCCTCTGTAGGAATTCAATGCATGAAAAAACTCTCTCTCTCTCTCTCTCTGTCTCTGCGTGTGTGTCTCTCTCGCTCTCTCTCATTTAAGCCTCTCCTCCCATTCATAAATGCCATGGCACCCTCTCAACACGCCCTGCAATAACTCCTTTTCTGCCACATCCTCTCCACCTGTTCCCTTTCTTCTTCCCTTTCTCACCCTTCTTCTTCAATTTAACTCTCTCTCTCTCGGTCTCTCTCTCTCTCTCTCTCTCTCTCTCTCCATTTTTAATTTCTCTGCAACCCAAAGACAGAAAACCTATGAGCACAGAAACCAATCTAATCCTCCAGGCATTGGACTACTACCCACGAAAAGGGTTGAGAAGTTGAGCCTCGATCAGCTTCCATAGAAACCGGTGAGTTATGAATATAATAATGTTCCCATATTTTCAAACCTTCCGCGTGTTGACTTTTAATCCAGTACTGTATATCAATGGTTTTTCAAAACCACCAACTATTTCTTAACCAGTGAAGCACTCTGTATGTGTGTATGTGTCGGTGTATATATATATATATATATATATATATATATATATATATATATAACCTACTAATGCAAGTCTGTGTAATGGATGATTAGATAATTGCGTTTACTCTTCCATCTTTTAAATGATATTTCAGTTATTATTTTTGCCTACAGATAGAGAGAGAGAGAGAGAGAGAGAGGGAGAGAGAGAGTCAGCGAGATCTTAGTGGTAGGCGTTACGTTTCTTGGTTGAAAATCGTGGGTCAAAAAAGGGGTTAAGGTTAACTCATTGTCAACTCTTTGGTCTTCAAGATATTAATTGCTTTTTTTTTTTTTTGTCTTTTTATAATTTCCAGCCCTTTTTGGCATACGTAAGACTAGAAAGGCTTGAAGTTTTTTTTTTATTCCTTCGTTCTAGACCAAAATCCCATTTAGCCATTCCTGCTTTTTTGAAGCTTGCAATAATCTTACAAGTTTTTGTTTTTTTTTTTCTTCAGACAACTGCAGTGAGGAGTTATTAACTAACACCACCCCACAAGAGGAAACCTAAGCAACCATTGTAAACCACAAAACGACAACTCACAACTGATAGACTTTCAGAGAGAGAGAGAGAGAGAGAGAGATGATGATTAACTAGGGTTTGTGGGTGACTCAACCTTCTATAATGGAGTTTGAGGAAGAAACCAAGTTGCCACACAATCAAGGCTAGCCAATCACGGTATAGCCCCTTTCTCTTTTGCTTCTTCTCCTTCTTCTTCTTCTTCTTCTTCTTCGTCTTCTTGCTCCCCTTCTTCTTCTTCTTCTTCTTCTTTTGTTTTTGTTTTTTTTTGTTTTTAATTACTGTGTTTCTCTTATGATCTTCTGTTTTACCTTGTAATTGTATTATTTACAGCTCCTGTCAATTTTTTTTTTCTGCTCTTTGTGGTGGTGTTGGTGGAGGCGGAGGTGGGGAGAGGCTGTGAGGTGAGGTATTCATTATCATTTTCAAGCCCATCCCCTTATGAAAGAAATATATGCAATTTTTTGGGGACCATTTAGATAAGTTGTGCCTATGGCTTAAGCATAGTCAACAAGGTGTTTTGAACAGCATATATTATAAAGTTTATTATGTTTACCATAAGCTTTGGCAGTTAAGAATACAGATCACCTGCCTTATAAAGTTTATGTTTATTGAAATATTTTAGTTATCATCTTGCTTAAGATGAGATTTTCTTTGATCCTCTACATCCTCCTCTATTCGCTTGTGCTTGATCACTAGTAAATTAACATTTTTTTCTCTTCTTCTTTTTTTTTTTTCCTTACAAGGCCGCATATTGAGAGCTTGTTGTAAATATTTCCTTGCAGATAATTAATTACAGACCACATAAAACATCCAAAGCTTTGTGGGGTTTGTCAAAATGTTCCAGCCAAACATGTTTGAGAGTCATCACATGTTTGATATGCCAACAAAATCTTCCGAAGACGAATTAGGGAGGCTGAAAGACGACGATTATGATACTAAATCCGGCACTGAGACCAACGAAGCCGCCTCCGGAGATGAAGATCCCAGCCAGCCCTCCAAAAGGAAGCGTTATCATCGCCATACTCAACGTCAAATCCAAGAAATGGAAGCGTAAGATTTCATATTTACTCTCTAGTCCAAAGTCTTAAGTATGATAGTGCCTCAGATGAAAGGGAGATGGACAGGATAAGAAACCGCCTTGATTAATTGGAGTACTACTTTGACAATTTTGATTTTTCATTTTGAAGAATATTTGAATTTTGCTTATGATCAGTTTCTTCAAGGAGTACCCTCATCCGGATGATAAGCAACGGAAGGAGCTCGGCCGTGAGCTAGGCTTGGAGCCTTTGCAAGTTAAATTTTGGTTCCAAAACAAGCGCACCCAGATGAAGGTAAGGCATCTTCTATGTATTATGACGCCAGCAGGTTCAGCCATGGAGCCGCCCTTATATTTTCTGTTCTGACATTCTCCCAAAGTTATCAATGTTACCTGAATTGAAACTTAAAGAAATGTTAAAAGAGTACAGATAGATAGCTAATTGCCTATAAAGGCATCGAGACTATTCACAGTCATCTTTAATTGTTCATGAAGAAAAAAAGAGTAAAGATCAATAGCTACTTGAGTGGAGACTTGCTCTTGTCAACCTAATCTGTGATAGGGGCCTAGGCATAGAGTTTTCGTTTTTCTTTTTGTAATTGATGCTTGACACTCAATGATGTTCTTTTTGCTAATGCAAGCTGCAGAGATCAGATTTTCAATTTAAAGCTTGAAGTTCAAATTGTCTGTTCATGTTTTGAAGCAAAATAAGCAGCAAAGGTTGTAGCTATTTAATAGGATCAATTTTTTTTTTTTAAAATTTAATGATCAATTTTTTTTTTATTTTTTATTTTCTAGTCTGAAAAAATTCAAGGGCCTGTCTTAAGCCTTGCAACCTTGTCAGGAAAATTTTTTCTTGTTGTAACAAGCAATTGGCATGCATTATCCTTAAACCTTTCTGTAATCATTTTGTAACTTATTCTTGCTTCTATATAAAGAAGCAGATCGATAGATCATGTTTGGTTCTTCAGCTTCATTAGTCTCTCTTTAAGACTAATGACATATAGCTCAATTGCTACTGGAATCGTTAACCAGAAAAAGAATAGTCTCTCTTTAAAGCATTCTCTGCAATGGTTCCTAATATGTCATTATTGCTCTTTTGATATGACATTTTTGCAGCATCCTTTTTTCTCATCTCTACTTTCCCATTGCAGGCACAACATGAGCGCCATGAGAATGCAATCCTTAAAGCCGAGAATGAAAAACTTCGCGCAGAAAATAGTAGGTATAAGGAAGCCTTGAGTAATGCCTCGTGTCCTAACTGTGGTGGCCCAGCTGCTCTTGGAGAGATGTCCTTTGATGAACAACATTTGAGGATTGAAAATGCTCGCTTACGAGACGAGGTCAGAGCAAAAAAATATACTCACTAGATTGGTTATTCGTATTAGTTTCACAAACCATGATGGCCATATATCGAAGAAAATGCTTATTTTTTTGCAGATCGACAGGATATCTGCAATTGCTGCTAAGTATGTCGGCAAGCCATTGGCTTCTTTCCCCCACCTTTCACCTAGCTTGCCTCCTTCCAGGACTTTTGATCTTGGAGTTAGCAATTTTAGTTCTCAGGGGAGCTTTGTAGGGGAGATGTATGGAGCTACCGATCTTCTTCGATCAATCACTGGGCCAAGTGAGGCCGACAAGCCAATGATAGTGGAGCTTGCTGTTGCAGCAATGGAGGAGCTTGTCAGGATGGCTCAGGCCAGAGAACCGTTGTGGGTTCTCGGCGAAAATGCTACTGAGGTGCTGAATGAAGAGGAATATCTAAGAACCTTTCCCAGGGGAATTGGACCAAAACCATTGGGATTAAGATCTGAAACTTCAAGGGAATCTGCAGTTGTCATTATGAATCATATCAGCCTTGTTGAGATTCTCATGGATGTGGTAGATTTTCATTTATACTTCATAGTTGGATATTAGTATTGCGATTTTAGTTTATATATCAAAAGCAATCTGTGCTACTTACTAATTCTGGATCAAATATCACTGATTTCTCAGAATCAATGGTCAACTGTGTTTTGCGGTATTATATCAAGAGCAATGACCCTGGAAGTCCTGTCAACAGGAGTAGCTGGAAATTATAATGGAGCCTTGCAAGTGGTATGCACTGTAGAACTTGACAAGATGCTTCAATATTAATAAAAAAAAAAAAGAATACTGTTATGTAGACGAAAAAGGGTAGATGGAAGGGACGTAGTTATTTATTTATTTTTTGCATATTTTTCATAACTTTATACCTTTGTAGTATTGTACACTAATATATCATAAGTTATAAAAAAAAACGTAAAAAATTTATGAAATTTGTAGCTAAAGTTAATACTCTTACGAAACAATATGCATAAAAACTAATACGTCCCCGCCCCGTTCATGTAACATCGTAGCTTAACTGAATAATCCAAATGTTGACATTCCATTTCACTAGTCTAAGAAGTACCATAACTTTGCTTTTGGCAGATGACAGCGGAGTTCCAAGTGCCTTCGCCACTTGTTCCAACTCGAGAAAATTACTTTGTTAGGTATTGTAAACAGCATGCTGAAGGGACTTGGGCTGTGGCTGATGTTTCGTTAGAAAATCTTCTCCCCAGTGCAATATCAAGGAGTAGAAGAAGGCCATCAGGATGTTTAATTGAAGAATTGCCAAATGGTTACTCGCAGGTACTAATTCATCAAACTTCAATTCTTTGCCAATCTCTAACCTTTTGTTCCTGGCAGCAGGCAAGATCTCAAATTTCAATACAGTAGCATGCAGAGTAGTCTAATAATAATCAGAACTCATTTTTGTGTGTAGGTGACATGGGTTGAGCACGTTGAAGTGGATGACAGATCGGTTCATAATTTATACCGACGTGTAGTTGATTCTGGTCTTGCTTTTGGAGCAAAACGTTGGGTAGCTACTTTAGATCGACAATGCGAACGGCTTGCTAGTTCGATGGCCATCAACATTCCAGCCGGAGATCTCTGTGGTAGCTAGTCCTTCAAATCATTCGACAGTTTTTGGCTTTTTGCCAATTGTAGTAGTCTAGAGATAAAATATATATGTATATAATAGGCTCCTCTTGATGTTAAAAAGCATTCCTGATTTCGTATCCTTGACAGTAATAACAACTCCAGAAGGCAGGAAGAGTATGCTGAAGCTGGCTGAAAGGATGGTGATGAGCTTTTGCACTGGTGTTGGTGCTTCTACGGCCCACGCGTGGACAACATTATCCACAACAAGTTCTGATGATGTGAGGGTCATGACCAGAAAGAGTATGGATGATCCTGGAAGGCCTCCTGGTATCGTTCTCTGTGCCGCAACTTCTTTCTGGATTCCAGTTCCTTCCAAAAGGGTGTTCAATTTCCTGAGGGATGAGAACCATCGAAGTGAGGTAAATTGAACTATTGAAGTCATGATGTAGCCTTCAAGATATATTCTTCTTTTCGCTGTTAACACGAAACCTGGTTTGCAACCTCTATGCAATTGGCTAGATTACAGAATTAATACAATTATGATGACACTAACAGTATTTGCTTCATTTGTATGTGCAGTGGGATATCCTTTCAAATGGAGGTGAAGTCCAAGAAATGGCTCACATAGCTAATGGACGGGATCCTGGAAACTGTGTGTCTTTACTCCGTGTGAATGTAAGCTAGGGAAATTTGCTCCTTCATGTTTCAGTGTGTCTCTGCGGCTAATGTATGTTTTTTTCAATTAAAATGATCAATAAGCACTGACATATGTATACATTTCTACTAAATTGTAGAGTAAAAACTCGAACCAGAGCAACATGCTGATATTACAAGAGAGCCGCACCGATTCTACTGGCTCATATGTGATCTATGCACCGGTGGACATATCTGCCATGAATATCGTCTTAAGTGGTGGAGACCCAGATTATGTTGCTCTACTTCCATCAGGTTTTGCTATACTTCCTGATGGACCTGAACAGAATCCTCCTGTTGGAATTATGGACGTTGGGTCTGGCGGCGCCCTTCTTACTGTTGCATTTCAGATCTTAGTTGATTCAGTCCCAACAGCAAAACTCTCTCTTTCATCGGTAGCAACAGTGAACAGTCTCATTAAGTGCACGGTTGAAAGGATCAAGGCTGCAGTAATGGGCGAGACTGTGTGATTGGGGAAGGCTTATCTGTGGTGAGAACGATCTACTTGTTCTGGTTTGCATCATTGCAGTCGATTGACATATTTTTTTCCTATGTTGGTTTGTCCATGGGAAGGGACTCGATGAAAAAAATCTCTATCTCCTTCTTAATAGTACCAGACCCCACAAAATGAGTCTCGTGTACTAGAATGCTATGATAAGATGGTTAACATAAATAGTTTCTCCCCTACTAATCCATCAGATATCTAATTTATGCATTATTATGTTTTTTTCTTTTCTAATTAGTCAATGTTCTTTTTGCAGCCTCAAGAGCAAGAGAATGCTAAGTGAATGGGAAAAAGAAGTGCAAGGAGAGCTCAGGTTTACTTAGTAAAACAAAAAAAAAAAAAAAAAAAAAGGAAAAGAAGAATGCAAGTGGAAGTCAAGAACGCACCTCAACTGATCCTTGCCTTGTGGTGTCTGCCAGAGGAAGAGAATTAAATGTCAAATAAAAAAGGGGGCATTTCACCACCCTGCAAGGGTTATAGGTTCGGGTATTGACTTTGTCTAACAATCCATGAATGTAAACCTCACACCCCTTGTCTATTTTCAAGATGTTCACCTTTTGGTTTTCAAGTAGCTTCGCCCTTAGAGTTAATTAGGATTAAATGTTTCTGTAGCACTAGGAGTGAGTTATTTTGCAATTGTCTAAAAACTGTCTTCCCTTCTTTTGTGTATCTGTTTCTAGTTTGATTGGTGGAGTAAGAAGTAGTAGGATTTTGAACCCTTTGACTCCTGAGTTAATGGATAGATGCTGGGCTGTATTTTATTTTGTTTTAGTATTCTGGGACATCATTTTCTTTCTAAAACTACAAGAATAGGGATGATGTCATAATTGAATTCCTTTTTTTTTTTTTTTTTGGTAAGGTTGGAATGTCGGACTCAAAAAGAAATACAAAGAATTAAATGTGATGTATATGAAACACAACTATGCCTCTAATGAATCTATAAGTTTCAAATTTTAAATAGTTAAATTTCGAAAATACAATTACAAATTACAAATGAAAATTTTAAATTTTTGTAGGAAATTTTGAATTTTTATAGAGTCGATTTCTGTATAGATCCTTTGATTGATGTTTTTTTTGTGATTTTTGTCAAGGGCTATGTAAGCTTGATCTTGAACGAAAGAAATAAATTTCACAGCTTGATTTTGAACGGAAAAAGTAAATTCTATTGAGGGCTGAGGCTTAAACTTAGGCGGATGTCTTAAATCCAGTGAAGACTGTAGAAATTTGATTTCGATTGGAATGGCTTGACTTAGGTGAGGGTTGTATGAGCTTGATTTTAGATGGATACCTTAACTCCAATGAGGGCTGTAGAAGGTTGATTTCGGTTGGAATGACTTGACTTCACTGAGCGCCGTAGTGACTTGATCTCAGATGGACTTGTTTGACTCCATTAAGGGTCGAGGTTTGATCTTAGACAGATTGGTTTGGCTTCGCTGAGGACCATAAGGGTTTAATCTCAAACGGACTGATTTGACTCTACTGAAGGTCGTAGGCTTGATTTCAAACGGACTGATTTGACTCCACTGATAATCGTAGGGGTTTGACCTTAGACGGATATTTAGTATTTTAATATTTTGATCTAACAAATATACTTTAATGATGACCAGAGAGCATACATCTAACAAATTAAACAAAGAGAGGATGAAAGAGCAAGGTTTCTGAAATTGTTTTTTTTTTAATTTTTATGTTTGCTACCTTCCCTATTGATTTTTAAGTTTGAAAAGGATAAATGTCTTTTTTATTTTTTTTAAAATCGACAACGCTGACTTTGAAAACTTCACTTTTTTTTTTTTGGGTTGTTGGTTGGTTGCCACCAACCAAAGACTTTTCAAATTTTTTTTTTTTAATGTATTTACAAATGCCCCAACTTCAAAACTTGGTGAGGCAAAATTTTGTGACGCGATCCGAATCAAGTCTTGAAGTGCAGCTTGAAGTTTGAGATGTCTTAACGAACATTAAACTTGAAGTCTTTAGCTCCGACTAACCTGACTGATGTGGAGGTTCCATAAAATTCGATATGACTTTATAGACATCACTCTTGAAGGTCAATCAGAATGATTCAACCAATATAGAAATTGAAGTTCCTTAGTTTAGGTAAGGATGATCTAGTAAATAAAGAACTTGAACCCCATATGGAGACGATCCAGTATCATAGAATTTCAAGGCCAGCGCACAAAGAGATAGGTTGTAGTTATGATTCCTCTGTATGTTGTGACGTAACGAGAGTGGTTGAGACCTTTCCATCCGTCGCTGTATTTGTGATCCCACGAGGATAATCACAATTTCTCTGCACGTTACGATAGACACAAATTAAGGAGAGTAGTTGGAATTTCATCGATTATGATATCGATGTCGTTAGAGGTTGAGATTCAAAGGTTTTTAAGGGCCCCCAAAGAGAGCGACTTTTTCTCTTTCTAACTTGTGTGTCTTCACCTTCTATATTAAAGAACTTCCTGAAAAAGAGAGTACAGAGACTAACCATCTTCTTTCTTCAGAGAGAAAGAAGAGTTGAGGTGTGAGTTCTGTAACTTAGGAATGCATGAAATATATATATAATAGAAGTTACTTTTTTTGTTTTTTTGTTTTTTTTACCAAAGTAAAAAAAAACAATATGCTGAATTAAATGAGGTTCTCCTTTACGTCTCCTTTTGCTATAAGGCATAAACGAAGCAGTGGCCGACACGTATTGCAAAAATCAAGGCAGTGCCGCAAAATTCATTGCATCTCATCTTTATCGGTCAACCTTGCGGGGCTCGAAACGTAGCTTCAATCAAGTCCTCGTTTGGTAGGCTGATGACATCGATGCTATTGGAACTTTCTGGTTGATTTACGTCACTTGAGTGTACTGGAAAGAGAGACAAAGTTTCCTCGGAATGGCTCTCTCCTAGTGTAAGGTTTTCCCTTGGATTGAAGTGCCCATAAGGGATGAATCCTAAGTTGGAGCTTGAGCCTCCGTATAATGGAGAGTAAAACCTTTAGAACTCGTATGTGTACTGTAGCAGACTGTAGTTTTGATCGAAATAGCCTTGAGGAACCGTTTCAGTAGTGGAGCTCGAACCCGTAATTTTATTTGAGAACGAAGCAATGTCGGTGAAATCTACCATGGGAATAGTTGCAGTGGTTAAAACAGGTTGTGCTGTAGAAACAACAGCTCTCTGTGCTACTCTTTCCTTACTTCATTGTTTCTGAAACGAGAAATACACATTTTTTGTTTCTACTGCTTTGTACAGCACAGTCATGAAACAAGTTGGGAGAGCTGCAATGAATTTGGACAAGTGCCTCCATTGTTGCAGAAGTACTCCTCCAAAATTTACAGTTGTGCCAAAGTTGGTTGTCATCTAGTGCATGGTACCCTATCCTTTCCCTCATTTTGAGATCTCATCTTTCTCGCTGAAAAGAATAAAAAACTTCACATGAAGTGAAGACGAGTAAAAGGTTGAGATTGGAACAATAATTTAGACTCAAACCATCAATCATTTTTATATTTTTGGGTCATTCACAATTTATACTCATACAAACCAAGAGTTTTAGAAAGAATTTTAATTTTTGATTTTTGAACCGTTCACAATTTATACTCATGCGGGTCAAGAGTTTCAAATTGGGTTTTGGGTTGGAGTTTGGATTCAGGCTTTGGGTAAGAATTTTGAGTTTGGACTCAAGTTTAGATTTAGGTTTTGGATTTGGGTTTTGAGCTTGGGCTTTGGGTTTGAGTTTGGATTTAGGCTTCGATTTTTTAGCCTATACATGTTCTTCATATTTTTCTTCTTCTTTTTTAATTTTACTTTTTTTTCATTTTTTTCATTTTTTTTATTTTTCGAATCTTTTTTTATCTATATATAACAACGCTTTAGAAATTTTCTATTGATCGAGCCAATTTGGGTACCTTGTTTATTTAACAATATATAAGCAAAGAGTCATGCCGATTTGGTTCTAAAAGACTTCAGATGATTGCAACATTGAAAGAGGTTGAGGGTCAGCGAAGAGGTTTTAAAGAGCTTCAGATAACCTTTTTACTATTCGCTTTTGTCGTTGTGTTGTTCCCCTTTGAAGTCTATCGTTTTTTCTGACGGATTTAAAAAACGGTAGTTTTGTTGGCTAAGGTTACATCTTCACAGTCTAAAATGATTTTATTTTAGTTTTTGAGTTTCAAGATCAACTTCTTTAAGACAAAGACTTCTCGGTTAAATGGCTGACTGTGCGGTGGTATTTGCAGAATTTTAGGTCATTAACTCGATTCTTCTGATTGGATTGCTTGGGCTCCGGGAGTTCGTTTAGTTCAGCTTCTAAAAGTTGATCAAGAATTTTTGGAATATCAGAGTTGAGAAATGGATACTTCTTCTATTCCAATACTCGCAACATCATTTTTTTCCTTTCTTATTGTTTAGGTTAATTTGTTGATATTAGAGGACCCACTTTTGTTTTAGCTCCTACTTTTATTAGTAAAACGTCGATGATCATCACTTCCTTGTCTTTTTTCGATTTGTCAAGCATCTCGACTTCCTTCCTGTCTCAATGCTAGTTTAGTTGGACGAGAACTATGTCCCCCAAAAATTTGGATGCTTATTTTAATGTCATGCGCGCGAGTTGCCAGCTCTTCAAAAGTTCGAGGTTTGATGCCCTATAGGATATACAACAACTCCCAGTGCATCCCTTAAATATACATTTTTATAGTGGAAGTCTCTGTAAAATAATTTTCACAATCCAGACAAAGAGCACGCTATTTATTTGTGTATTTAAAACAGGCTCTCACTTCTTTTGTTTGGTGCTGATACACTCTATCATACTTACTGTTTAATGAGTGCCGAAAAATTTGCTGAGAAACTTGCGTTGCGGCTATTTCCAAATATCAATTGATTCTGGTTCGAGCTTTATGAACTAGGTGAAGGCGGTGTATTTGAGTAAACGAACAAACTGCTTCACCAAAAGGTCGTCGTAAGTTTTTACATTGTTGCAAGTTTCGACAGAGTGAGCAACGTGCTACTTAGGATCACTTCGTCCATCGAATTGTTGAAATTTGGGTGGTTGGTGTCCCAAGGGCATGCTGAGGTTTTCAATCGGTCTAGTATACGATTTGATGTACATTTGTGAACCTTAAAATAGTACACTTTTTTGTAGACGAATTATATTGGCTATCATATCTTCTAATTGTTGGACAGATAGCGATGTGACAGAATTTGAAGGTGGTAGCTGCGTAGAACCGCCTGATTGTTTTTTTACCATGAAAATGTTGGCTGTAGTTGTTTCTAGACTGAAAGGTGGATATGGCTGCTCCTTGCTAGTCTCATGATCAATTTGAATTAGAGCATTTTCTTTAAGATTTGCAATCTGTTGATCTTTTTCTTCTAATCTTTTAATTAGCTGGAAAATTTTACTTTCCAATTCTGCAATCCTTTCTTTCGTGTTGATCATGTTTGTCATCATAGTTGCAACGACGTCGGTGTTGGCAAATGATACTTTATAGAAGACTAGAGTGGAGGGCTCTTCTGATTCTTTCGTACTTGTTTCAGCAAAATAGGCTAGCTTCTGATATTGTGCAGGATTTGTCGCATTGCTCTTAACTTCAGTCGGGGTGGATGGTCAGGTTCTCCATTCGGCGAGATAGTCGGGTGAGAGATTCTATTGCTGTTTGAGCTACAGATTCTCCATTTCAATATTTTGGTGTGTTTGGGCGACAAAGAATCATGTCCGTTACCCAAGTAGAATAGTTGATGCTGGCAATGAAGCAGTTGCTTTTTTGCTAACAGAGGCGGTTTTGCTTTTCTTTCATGTCATGAGTATACTGAATTCCTAATTTTTCCTTTTTTGGATTTTTTTGCGCCCTTATTTTCTTTTTGGTTTTTTTATTTTTTGTCATTTTCTCTTTTTTGGTCTTTTTCTCTTTTTTTTTTTTAAGGAGCAAAATATGAAAGGTAAAGAAGTCCTATCAAGTGTGTTCGAAATTTAACGAGGCTATAAGTTTCAAGTTTTAAATAGATAGATTTCAAAAATATAATTAAAAATTACAAATGAGAATTTTAAATTTTCGTGGGGAATTTTGAATTTTCGTCATGTCGATTTCTGTGTAGATCCTCCGATTGATACTCTTTTGTGATTTCGTCAAGGGTCACGTAGACTTGATCTTGAATGAAAGAAATAAATTCACAGTTTGATCTTGAACGGAAGAAATAAATTCTACTGAAAGCCGAGACTTAATCTCAGACAAATGCCTTAACTCCGGTTAGGGTCATAGAGAGTTGATCTCGATTGAAATTGTTTGATTTTAGAGAAGGCCGTATAGGCTTGATTTGAGAGATATGACTTAACGCCGGTGAGGGCCATAAAGGGTTGATCTCGATTGGAATGACTTAACTCCATTGAGCGTCGTAGGAGTTTGACCTCAAACGGACTGGTTTAACTCCACTGAGGGCCGAAGTTTAATCTCAGACGGATTGGTTTGGCTCCGCTAAGGTTGTAGGGGCTTGATCTTAGATGAACTGATTTAACTTCACTAAGAGTCATAGGCTTGATCTCAGACCGATTAGTTTGACTCCACTGAGAGCGTACACTCAAAATATTAAACAAAGAGAGATGATGAGAGAGCAAGATTTTTTAAACTCTTTTTTTTTTTTTTTTTGTATTTTTGCTCCATTCCGTGTTAGTTTTTAAGCTTGGTTCATTGCTAATATAGGCAATAAACCAAGGAAAAGGACAAATGTCCTTTTTATTTTTTTCAAAGTCGGCATTGCCAAATTTGAAAACTTCAATTTTTTTTTTTTTTTTGTTGGTTGGTTGCCACCAACCAAAGACTTTTTTTTTTTTTTTTTGTTTATAGCCTGTCAGTAAGTAGACCAACACATCCTTATTATTTACAAAAGGATAACGAAAAAATTAATAATAAATTTTCATAATTAAGTCATAAATTTTTGTTTTTTTCACCTTAATCCAAAACTTTCAAAATCTGTCACAATCAAGTTCTTTCATCGACAGAATTGGATCAAACGTTTAATAACGTGCATTAATCTAACAAACATAATACTAATTCCACTGACGGAATGATTCGATTGTAACAAATCTTGAAGATTTTGGGACTAAAGTGAAAGGGATCTTGAGGATTTAATTTATAAAAATTTAGGACTAGACTTCAATACTTCTATCAACCAAAACACCCTTCTGCCCTATTGATTGAGCTATGAAATGTTCTACTACCCCACAACCCTTAAGCTTGGCCGAGTTTTATTAAAACTTAATTAACTGAACACTACTTTATTAAACTGAAAATACAACACAGTAATATGAGAAGCACACACACTATTTATAACCTTTCAAACATTAATCTCACCAAGCACACCAGCCACACAATAAATTAAGACTTTCAACCCCTTATATACTAGACACTACGAACTTTTGCTTCAATTCCAATATTGAAAGCATAACAAACAAATCATGATTCTATTAGAACATTAAATCTTAATCTTAAACAAATCTGAATTAACCTCAACATTCTCCTCTTAATTGTAATTTGGTCATGCAGTCATTCACAACATCAATCACAACATCTGCTTCACTTAACAAAATTTTCAAACTTCAACTAGGTCTTCAACAAACAAATTTTCAAATTAACATGATCATCAGGAGTCTCCTTGAAAATTGTTCTTTGAATTTCTTTTGACTAACCTCAATTTGGCCTTTGACTTTATTTGATCAATTCTTCCTTAAATGTTTCAATCTTCAAAAGAACTTGTAATAATCGACCTTTAATAAGGTCCGTGACTTTATTCTCTATGACACGTAACGTGGTAACTGTAGAGTACTTTTGTACCACCTCTTAGTTTGTTTGTTAATCACATATGGTAAAACTAAACTGAGCATTTAAGGTCTCAATTCAACAAGTCCCTAACTCAAAGCTTTCTTTTAATTCTCAATTCCACAAGTTCTTCCGTTTGAGTTTTTTGATAAACTCACAAATATTTTCATCTGAGTATTACTTAGCTCTCGATTGCTGATAGTTTTAATATTCAATTCAACTCCTGAATTTATCTTCAACTCCAAATAACTCTTCTTGGCTGCTTCATCGTATCTTAATGGCTTCATTGTATCATTGACTACTTCATTAATCCTAGAAATTAGGTCTCTTTTGCTTTATTATATCTTTCTTCTTTTTTCTTTTCTTATTCCTTATACCTATAATTATCAAATCATCAAATCTGTTCCAACTTCTTCTATTTTTCACGCTTGTCAAATCCTTCAATTTGTTTGTATATCTCTTCTTGCTTGTCCTTTGAGGGGTAAGGGCGGTCTGGTGGCTTTCCTGTGTGGTTCTGACAAGTTTATTTACTCTTTCTTTATGCGAATATGATGTTTGCTTTGATTAAATTCGAAAGATATCAAATCAAATCCCTCGTACAAAATACCCCATTCGAATATTTACTATTTAATCGCACTAATTTTTTGAAGTGACTAATGGTGGCTTCCGTTTAGTGATGTTTTGACAACTTTTGGTGGTACTTCGTGTTCTCTATACATGGTGGTAATTCTGCTTCGTTGGCTTTTTGACTCAAAATAGCTCAATGCAATTCCAAGATTGGCCCTTGTTTTCGATCAACCGGGTATGAAACTTGGTGGCAGTGACTTCCTAATCAAATAAGCTCAGATAAAATTTCAAAATATTTTTTCAAACTCATTGTTCCTCTACACCTGGAGACAACACTATTCTTGACTAGTCTTCTTTCATTCCTGGAGATCAACACTGTTCTTCATTGGTTTTCTTTCATACCTGGAGATCAACACAACTCTTGATTGGATTTCTTTTATATCTAAAGACACAACAGAATTCTCAAGGAGTCTCTTTACATCCAGAGGCACGATCCTTCGATAAAATTTCCTGGATCAAACTTGACAATAACTCGCGGTCAAACCGTTGATAATGGCTCCCATATTGAATCGGCTCTGATAATAGCTTTTGGATCGAACTAGCTCTAATTCCAGGGTAAATTATATTTTACACCGTCAATGTTGGGGGTAATTACCACTTACACTACTGGCTTTTAGAAATTACTAAAAACATACTTTAGTATATTTCTGGTAACAAAAAAGATCATCCGTCTACCTACTGTTAGTTAAAGTTAAATCTTATTGCAATACTATCACTATAAATGTCCAAATGTAACAAAAATCCCCCCTTTGCAGCTGAACAAAAATTGAATGTTTGAACTAACAAAATCTCAGTTAGAGACACCAAAAAACAAGAGATTTCATCCCAACAGCTAGAAATTTGAATCAAATTTCTGTTCTTGAGCTTTTTTTCTATATTTTTTTCACCATAATTTCTTCTAGAAGTTAATATTGGAAGCTAGGAGCTAATTTAGTATGAGTAAACTATCAATCAAAGGCATTTGTACCTTATCTCATCATCAAACGAAGAATCGCAAAAGAATCATCAAAAACCCCTGAACACCAATCATAACATAGAAAGCAAATTGATCAATTATGGTGTTCCCAGCAACTGTAACCCTTTGTGACATTGTTCAAAACAAACAAAAAGCATACACCACATGTCGTCACTTTGAATGCAAATCAACCAAAGCGCTATCCACAAACAAATTGTTAGCAATTTACTCTTCTGCAGACATCATTGTATTTACATCCCTCAAAAAATCTCAAACCAATACATGTCCTCAGCACACTCCTATAGATAAACACTAGCAGTGCATCTTTGTAATACCCATTTTGCGAGTATCGGAAATTTGAGCCGTCCACGACACAATGGTTCTTTCGGACATTCCATCAAAAATCTTGCAAGCATGGACCGAATCAGTAACTTTGAAGTAAAAGACAATCAATTTTCATGGATGGGTCTCTCTACTTATTATCATCCGTATTGACCAAGATCTCGTCAAAGATCGTGTAGAGATTGGGTGCATAGGAGACCGAACGCTGCACCATCTTATCATTTTTGCAAAACCAATGGTCTTACGTGTGCTTCTCTATCGAAGCAGAATGTGCTTCGTGTTGTCTCTTTCGCTGGTATATCTGTTTGATCATCTTCTTCCACTGAGCAGACGCTACTACTGGCTTCACGTTTGCGCTGTTGATCTATTGCAACAGCACGACATCAATCATTACCATCGTTGAAATATATAGAAATAGAGAATCAGTGTGATTGTCTAAAGATTGGATCAGATCCGAAAAAAAAGAAATTTAAGGTAATTTTTTTGGGTGACACAAAGACGGTGTCTGCTACTAGAGAAATTTGCACAGAAAGGGGAGAGGGCGAGGAGCCAATCTAAGTTTGAGAAAAGAAGACACGAAAAACTTACAAATATTAAGGAAAAAAAGCAACGAAATCAATTAGCTAGGGTTAGATCAAGAGATGGTTTGAAATCGCTTTAGAATTCATTAGAGAGAAGAAAGGGCTTCTTGCGGTGGTTGGGTCAAAGTAAATTAGGGTTTTGTTCTTATAAATATATAGGGGTTACTTTCGTCTTTTCACAAGTTTCATCTATCTTGACTTTTTTCCGTTAGTCTTACGGTATTTTTTGTAATTTCCAAAAACCATCTGTATAAGTGGTAATTACGCCCTATACTGACAGTGTAAAATGCAATTTACCCTTGATACCGCTGTTAGAACTTAATTAATTGTACACTACTTTATTAAACTGAAAATGCAACATAACAATATGAGAAACACACACACTAATTATAACCTCTCAAATATTAATCTCACCAAGCACACTAGCTACAGAATAAATTGAGACTCTCAACTCCTTATATCTTAGACACTACAAACTTCTACTTCAACTCCTATACTGAAATCATAACAAACAAATCCTGATTTTACTAAAATACTAAATCTTAATCTTAAACGAATTTGAATTAATCTCAACAAGTCCCAAATGAGTTCTAGTCCATGAGGAAACAGAAACGTGGATGCCTACATCTAATGTACAAAATTGTCATCCATAAAATTTTCCCATCTGCGAAATTTTCCTTGCATTTGCAATGAAATATCAGGTACACTTATCATGTGTTGGAGCATGAAAAATCAGTAGTTTAGCTAGGCACTATTAATTGCATGCCTTCTATTGTTAAAAGACACTCAAGTATGTTAGAAGGTGTTGGCAAACAAGCACTCTTACTTTCTCTTCCCACTGACAAGGCTTTTCTTGCTTAAAAATTGCATTCATTCCTCTAGCTGTTTTCACGTTTTATGCTAGCAAGTAACCCTCGCAAGTTTTTAGACTTCCCAAAACAGACAAAGTAAACATCAAAAATTTGAAAGCGAATTGCCAAAATAAAGGTGAACTCAACTCGTGCTCTAGCTTTTCTCAATAAATCAATCCTTTCAAATATAGCCCATCGGGCTGAAAGCATGAATGAAAAATAGGTTTATCATACTTGTAAAAATTCACAATCTCAAGAAATCAATCATTCCAAAAGTTTAAGTCATTGGAAGAGGCTTAAAATAGGAATCATTTATTAAACTCTAGGGCATGGGTACAAATCCCGAAATTTTTTACCCGATTTTTTGTCCAAATACAACAGGTCTTCATTTTTCTGTAAAGCCATTAACGTTTCAACAACTATTGGACACTACCAAAAACAAACAACTTGTGACCAAATATTGATGGCATTGTATAGGGTGGACCATAATCGAAGTTAAGTATTCAGGGCCAGCCAGTGAGGGAATTGTTCTAACTGTTTTTTTTTTGTCGTTTAGAGCTAATACCTAGCTATTAGAGATGGGAATGATGAAGGGACTGAGATTCGAACTTCAAGCTACTACATCCAATCACCTGCTGAGTCTAGACTGTCCTAAATACTTACCAAAACCTGTCCTAATACTCATAATTCAGTAATTGGGCTTCTATTTGTGTTCCCTTTGAGGTGATCAAGAATCACCAAATTAGTATTCTATAAAGTGAATTTATTATTTACTTTAGAGAGAAATAACACTAAGTGGTTTTACTTTGATAGTTTTAAAGTAGTTATACAGTCTCATCAACGATATTTGGAATATGACAATTTATATTTTTATTTTTATTTGAATTTAATCATCTAATAACTCATATCATCATTTTGTAACTATTTAAAAATTATTTAAATGAAGCTATTAAACTTTTTCCTTTAGAGATATACAATATTTATAACCTCACAAGTCATTTTGATCTGCAACAAGCTCGGCTGCGTCTTTTTCTAGTCGTGTTACTTATAATGAACCGTAATAACTATAAAATTTTAATCCTAATTTTTATTCCGATTGACTATATTAATATATATTTTTTCCTCATCTTGCTTTATTATGAAATAAATCTTGTGGTACATATTATTTACATATGATTTTTTTTTTTTGGCCAGAAAAAAAAAAGATCTATCGTGGGTATGTCAGTTATCGGATCTATGGGCTAGGCCGGGGGTTATCCATTTTATACCCATTCAACCCTACTTATAAGAGGGGACCCACCACTCGAGCACTGTTGGGACCGCACGTAACGCTCTCAAGTCAACCAAGTGTTGCGAATTGTAAACTGAAGCGTGCGCCCACTAGACATTGTTGGGCTTCTTCCAAGAGGCAAAGCCTCAGATGCAGCTCATGGGATTCGAACTAGGGTCGTGAGTGGGGAAAGCACGTCGGTTTACCACCAAGCTACCACCTCGGACGATATTTACATATGATATCTTTCTCATCGATGAGGATTAGTAAGTGATTGTTTCGTAAATTAGAGTTATAAAATAATACCTTCGAATATAAGAATTTTATATGGAATTGGTAGTTGGGTTCCCTTGTCAGTGACCTATGTAGGAAAATGGATTCAGTTGCCACCTATGAAAAAAACATTAACTGTAATGTGTTAGATTTAATAATAAATTTATCATCATAAAATATAAGTTTTTTTGAATCTTGAAAGTAAATATAATCATGTAAATAGTACTTTAAATAACATCATTGATGCTTAACTTACTAATCGATTTCTTTTTCCTGACCTTTACCGTAATTACGTGCCTTTAGATAGAGTTTTTGTGTGTATTAAGAAGATAATATGTATATACATATATATGTATATATACGTATGTATGTATGTATGTATGTATGTATGTATGTATGTATGTATTAATGCTCAGATAAACAACTGAGATTAGTTTACTTAATAGATTATCTCTTTATTGATTAGGTCATATTATGAATATTTATCAAAATACGTATTCTTTAAGTTTAGTTTTGAAAGACTAATTGTCTTTGTCTTGTCTCCACCGTGAATGTGGACTGAGGTGTGTTCTTGGCATTATTTAAGTGGTCAGTAGAAATAGCCCACACGATTGTATGACTTTTTGTTTATTAATTGGCTTGATTAACTATTGAAATCGAGACTCTTGACTCTAGTACCTGCAAACTAAAGCCTTGTATGGTTGATTGTATTAACTTTTATACTAGTGGAGTTTTTTTTTTTGAAAGAAAAAAAAATACATCGTTGATATATGAGTCATCGCATGTATGGGCCGAGATCAGGGGTTACCCATTGACGTCTTCATTCAATCTCCCCCATATAGAGAACCACCACCCAAGTATTGTTAGATCCGAACAAACTTCCTTAAACCGACCACGGTATTAACAAATTTGTAATAATGGAATTCAACAATGAATATTAGCACAAATACATTAAAGGCCACCAATTCGGATCCATCCAGCTTGACATTAAGGATTTAAAAAACCTTGCATTTATACGTCTCTTTCTCTTCTCTTCATAAAAAAAAAAGGGTTAATATATAAAAATATCACTAACTTTGTATAAAGTAACAAATCTAACACAAATTTTAAAAAGTAACAGTTTATCATTTTTTGAATTTTTTGTAACAAATCTAGCACACAATGATTCATATGAACAGAATCTATCAATTTTGATGACAGATTTATAGGAATATGCCAGATATGTTAGTGTTTGGTGACATATACAATTGACACATTATTAAAAGTTCAAAAAGTTTCACAGCGTGCTAAATTTGTTGCAAAAAAATTCAAAGAGGGGTAAACCGTTACTTTTTAAAGTTGGTAATAAATTTATTACTTTATGCAAAATTAGTGATATTTTTATATATTAATCCTAAACAAAATTGTTCTCCTATGCATGACCAATAATTGAGCTCTCCAAGTCAAGTTTGAAAGAACATTAACTCAATGTTTATAAAAAGACGTGAATCAAAAGTATAAGAAGAATTTTGTAGACGCCACATCCTAAAAAAGGATGTGAACTAAATACATGAGAAGAATTTTGTAGATTCCATATCCTAAAAAAGGAAGAAAAAAGGTAATAAGTTTAGGTTGAATGTCCCAAGAAGGTATCTTTGTTAAGTTCAGTAAAAGAGTTTTGAAACCCTAAAGAACGTTTGTTCTAATTTCTCAATCAATATGTCAAAAAATAAGAGAAGTCTTACATGCTTATTTATAGGCAAAGTCAAGTTGTTAGAGTTTTAACCTTATTAAGACTAGAAAACCCTCTAAGACTAAAAACCATGGTTCCACTCTCATAAAGAAAACTTAATTCAACTGGAAATAAGAATATAGACTAATTCCTACCAACAATTAGATTGAGTTTAAATAAAACAATATTTGGCCCAAAATAAAAATCAAAACTCTAAATTAAGTCAACCAAACTAACTAGGTCCAAATAGCTCTTGTAGGCCCAAATTTGAACAACTCGGTCAAAGTGCCTCCTCTTGCACTTGGATCACGTTGATATAGGCTTGAGAGACCACCAAGCTCTCTCGACCTCCATGAGTATTTCTTGATGATCAAGTAACACCACTTGCTCCACTTCAACCTTCATGTGCGGTGCTTGTTACCCAAGCATCCTCCACTAAGAAACTTAGAGCCTCTTTCAACTTCTTAGCTCTACTTCTCGTGATAGAGTTATTTGGAATGTGCAATAGATTATTTGGGTTGGTCTTGGTGCTACATTGATTGCCATCATTCTAAAATTGATCTCAAAAGTAGATATCATCATATTAGAATGAAAGAGGGAGATGAATGGAAAATTGTTTTAAAAACTAAGTATGGATTGTATAAATGGTTGGTTATGTCATTTAGTTTGACTAACGCGCGTAATACATTCATGAAGTTGATGAATCACATGTTGTGTGCATTAATTGTTAAAATATTGTCGTTTATTTTGATTATATTCTGATCTATAGTAGGAACCTGCACAAGCATGTTGAACATTTGAGATGTGTGTTGGAGGTATTGAGGAAGGAGATATTACATGCTAACCTTAAGTATTGTGCATTTTGCACAAATCAAATTATTTTCTCAAGTTATGTGGTCTTTCCCAAAGGCATTGAAGTGGATGAAGAAAAGGTAAAGGCTATTGGTGATTGGTTCCCATCCATTGAAGCTTAACCTCACTATAATAATTAAGCCATTGCAGCTTGTAGTGCCTTGGGTGCTCTGTTGTAGGTAAACAGCTTCTCTACTAACAAAGTGCTAGGCATAGTTACTTGAGTTTGCCTATAAATAGACTTGTAACACTTCTCTTATTTTCAGACTTATTGATAAAGAAATTAGAACGAACATTCTTTGGAATTTCAAAATTCTTCTACTGACTTATCAAAGATACATCCTCGTGGTGGTATTCAATTTAGACTTTTCATTTTTCACCTTCCTTGTTCTTTTTCTAAGGTGTGGCATTTACAAAACTCTTCTTATACCGTTAGTTAGCAACTCTTTATAGGCCTCACATATTGTGTCACAATTGTATTTACAAATGAGCTCAGATACCCGGATGGAGTATTAGGCCTGGAAAGCTTACGCACTCATTTGACCTTTTTCTCTTTATTTTATTTTCTTACGCATTTTTTTCAAAAAAAAAATTAAAAAGTTAATTTAACTCCTCATAAATACCGCTATCTTTTCTCTCCAACTCTCTCTCTCTCTCTCTCTCCTGTCTCACATCTCCGTCCCCCGTCCATCAATCTTTTTCCTTATAATTGTATTGGCTTATTTTCAATGCAAAGGCTTGCAAAACAACAATTTCTACTCAAACAAATATAAGAGAAAACTTGTGTTGTACCCAAAAAAAAAAAAAAAAAAACAGAGAACAATTCTGTGTTAACAAAATATTGAAGATACAGAATGAGTTAATTTTAAATTGCATGCTCTTTTGTTCTCTTAGCCTAATATGTAAAATCACAAATGCAACCAATTAATTCGACAACTAAATCGTTTCTCAAATTTAATTGATTTACGCACCAAACCGGAGTTCATATATGATAATACTCCATTAAATTCCTTATTGTAGTATGAGACTCATTCAATATAAATTACACAATTAGTATGGTGATTCTTGTCACCTCTCATTGTCCTTTTTAAGATCTAACTTCCATATCTGGAAAATTAAAATTAAAATTCGCAGAGGTGTGCCTGAAGCACAAAACTATCATAAATATTGATGACTTGAAAATAGGTTAAAATGGATTTATTTTAATCTTAGGAATAAAAGTGTACGAGTTTATTGATTATTGTAACTATAGATCAAGATTAAAACAATTTTATTTGAATAACTCATTTACTATTGACAGACCCACCACCTAAATATTAATAAAATTAAATGAGATTATACCACTAAACACGATTCTAAAGTTTGAAATTCATCATTACATTCATCCATTCTTTAGTCAAAACTAGCCCCTAACTTTTAACGAGGGAATAGCTGTGAGTGCGAGAACTTAAACTTAACTTATCAACGTACAAACACATCTACTTTCTACCAAATTACCATATCGGCTAGTGATTAAAATGGATTAGGCCGCATATCTTGAGCACCTGAATGCCAGCCCAGTTCAGAGGAATTTCTCAGTGGTTTCCCCAGAGAAACCCTAACGCAAAAGCAAACACGAGGGCTTTCATTTAAGGAAACCTCCTCGTAGCTTAACCAATAACAATGTACCACTGCGCCTCCGGAATTTCGGTTTCTGATTTCTGAACCAACAAAAGGTTAGCGTATAGTTTCAAGTTTCTGTTTGTAATTTTTGTAAATTTTTGTTCTCTCATTTTCTTTTTTGTTTAATCTTTGTTACTGTATGAATGGTCTGTGCTCCTTTCCTTGCATTTAGGAATTGCTTTGCTTTGTTGCCAAAAGAGAAGTCGGTTTCTTTTTTTCATTTTTCCCAATATTCGAAGTCCAACTAGTCCAGAAAAGAATGATAATGAACTGACTGTATAGATTAGCTGGTTCATTAGCACTATATCGCGGAAGGGTCAGGAGTTTGGCCCCACCTCTTCCGAATCCTTTCTCACCTAGTGGTAACTTGTGCTTTGACCCTTAAGACCCAAAAAAAGAGGAAAAAAAAGGGAATGGGATTGCCATAAAATTCTCATTATTGAAAAGTCATTCTTCTGCCCCAACAATAATTGAGGATAATTGAAGCAGCTAGTTCATTAGCACTATATCGCGGAAGGGAAAAGGTTGGGAGTATAACCCCACCTCTTCCAAATCCTTTCTCATGTTGTTGTAATATGGACTTTGACCCTTCATAAGACTTAAATAGAAAAAAGGAATGAGATTGCCATAAAATTTTCAGATGGCCATAAAATTTTCATTGTTGAAGTCGTTCTTCAGCACCAACAATTATTGAGGATAATTGAACATATTCTGTATGCAAAGTCTTAATCTTTATGATAATTTCTTGCATTGCATGTGATTAAAGGCATGTGGTTGCTGAGAAAAAACAACCCTTTTGCCCATTTGTTTGTGGGGTCAGCCTATAATCCATTTTTTGTTTGAGTTAGCAGTATTGAACATTGATTCTTGAATACATTACTAATTAATTGGGTGAAGAAGTGAAATTGGGTAAAGTCTCTGATTGAGAAGTCAAACTGGTATGCAAACAAAGCCTTAAATTTGCAGTTTTTTAGATGATAATGTTGTTGGGCAACTCAGAGCATAAGCAAGTGTAGCACTGTAACAGAAATGTAAAGCTGCAACTATTTGGTGTTAGTTTCTGTTACAATGAAAGGTTTGCATATTACTCTTTGTTTTAATTTGTGGTTTATTGAATTTTTTTAACCTTTTTTTTTTGGTACTGGATTGTTCATCCATGCATAGCTCGTGCTTCTTTCCTTGTATCGAGGGAATATTGTCATTATTTTGCTTTATTGCGAGAAAAAAAGTTTGTCGATCTATATTCTCAAATTTTTTTACAGTTCGCATGCTGAAGGGTGAGACTTGCTACAAGAATAAGATTACTCCATTGTGACCTTGGGAATAGCTCTCTCTATAAAAATAGTAATAAGACTGCATACAACGGATTCTTCCCGACACCCTACACTGTGATAGTCTCATGCACTAGGACACCCCAATTTGGTTAAAATATTGCAATAGGCCTTGAAACAGGATTGGTTGTATAGACATGATATATAGAACATCTAAGTTCTGACCAATTGGTTGGTTTAAGTTGTGTTACTTTTACAGAGTTTTTTATTGCATCGCTTAAAATTGTGCAATAAAATGACTAGGAGCATGGATCCAAATGCTTTTCTAAGAAATGTCAAAAGCTTGAAGATTAGCACAAAACAAGAAACAAATCAAGGAATTAATTCAATAGAATATCTGCCAGCAGCAATTCTTCACAGCAACTACCCTCACTTCCAACGAAAGATGCTGTCAAGACTAGCATATTATCGAAGAGGTGGCAACATCTATGGATGTCTGTCTTCAATCTCAACTTCCACGTGGATTTAAATGAACCAACGACATCCTCCATGAACTTTGTGGAAAGGGTACTGCTGCTTTGAGGGTACTGCTGCTTCGTGGCTCCTCAAAAATACCAAAATTCTCCCTCTCAGTCTCACGTTGTGTATATTGTCTGATGCATTATGCATTGGTCAACGGATATCCTATGCAATATAGTGTAACATCCAAGAACTTAATCTTTCCCTTTGTGAATTTCGTGGGACATTTGTGTTGCCTTGTTGTCTATTTTTTTTGTCGGTCATTGACCATTTTGTGACTACAAATGTTCTGTACTCTCAAGGGTCGGGTTCATACCTTGGCAACTTTAAAAAATGCTATCACTTTGCTAGGAATTGTGGCATCTGTCAATTGTCCAATAGATCCTCATCTGTCTCTTGCCCCTGCTGGTTTTTAACAGGCTAATCTAATTGCTTGATTACTTTGTATCCCATTCATAAAAAGAAGAGTAATATATGGTACTGTCATATTGGCCTTTGGTGTTTATTTTCAGTTTTCTCTTTGCTTGACATCAAATCAGTGGAGATGATTGAGCTCAGGCCCACTTGTGGTAAAAAACCAGTGGTGAGTGCTAAGCATCCATAACACACAGAAGGTAAAGGGCATCTTCTTTCTCTCTCTAAATATTTTGGGTGTATGCTCTCTAGCTGCCACTGAGTTGGATCCGCTAGATCAAAAATCCAAGATAGTTCCCACAACTCATACTTGTGACTTGTAGAATACCAAAGAATGATTTTATCGTTACACTAAAACCCACTCTTTTTTTTAGTTGATGAGAGTGGTAAAAGGTTTCATCATGACTTATGCTGGCTCAAACGACAGTGAGGTTTTTTGAGTTGAGTTGTAGCTTTCTTGAGCCGGGTTGTGTTTGTTTTGTGCAGTTTTGTTGCTGTTGGCTCTTAAAGCTCCTGCTTCTGTCATTTTTTGCATTTTCTAAGTGATGATCGTCAATGGATTATTATTTCTTCACTAACCAATCATTATAACTGAGTGATGATTTGTTCATGTTGGTGACATGGGTGTTCGGCTTGAACATAGATGGTGATAAGGATGTGCGGAGATTGAATGCAGTGCCGTCTTGTTTATCAATAGCGCTCAAAACTATTCCCATTGGAGAATTGTGATGAATTAAGTGGATCCAAAGGGATCATGACCTGATAGTTGTGGCACTTGACTCTCTTCCTAGAGGCTCAGCTAGTTGCGTGGTCTTCATGGATGCATAGTCATCTTTAGTTTGTCAATTTCAACTTTGTTCTGTATACCAAGCGCTTTGTTTTTTAAGTTTGGTTGCAATGAGTTTCCCTAACTTTTTGATGGATGAAGAGGTCCAATAAGCTAATGTAATGTCTTTGTTGATGGGGCATTTCTGATTGATTCATTGTACATTGATCTGACTCATGCCAAAAATGTTACTCATCCTATGCAAGTCCTTAATTCTACTTTTGAACAAGAAAATCAGCACTCAAATCAAGTTATTAAAACACAAACATCAGCTACAATTGCCTCAAGTTCTGGTGTCAACTCAGTTAAAGGCTCCAGACACTCAATCAACCTTCATCAAGTTCAGACTCCATTTTCTCATGTGCAATCATTGTAGCATCTTGTTCACTGTTCAAGCATTAAGGAGCGTGGTGGAGCTATTCAGTTGATGCGTCAGTTCTCCTCAATCATAAAGATTATTTGAAGAAAAATTTCAGATGTAACTAATGCTTTTGCCGATTTAGTTCAAATGTAACCAGGTTTCTAGTTTAGTAAATTACCTATTTGGGGTTAGGTAATTAGTTAAAGTTTTGTATGTTAGTGGTGTAAAACTCTGATCATATCAGTCAGCACCAAGCTGTCTCTATATGTATTTTATGTGGCCAAGGCTATGTAGGAGAAACTAGCACTGTTTGAAAATTTTGGAGTAACCAGTCTGATAAAGAATGAAAAGTTTTCTGGTTTTGCTGCTCAGTTCTTCTCTCTCAGGTTGTGTTTATTCGCATAACCTTGAAGGCTTTCTAAGTCACTAATACTTGTTCTCTTCTCTCATGACGCTAATTTTTCAAGTGCAAAATTGTTTTACATTGCTCTTTTCCTGACTGCAATTTCTGCAGATCAATTACCTTTACTGCACTTTCAGATTCAACTCTCATTCAATCCTCCCATCTCCAACAAGTTCAAAGACATTTGTCCACAGCAATCTGCTGTAGGACAAACGAATATAAATATCTATGAGCTACTGCATCACAATCATACTTGTTTCTTCGATTGCCGGTACGCTCAAAAGGAAAGGTAACGGTGCTTGCTCGTACACTGGAAAGGAAAGGTAACGGTGAATGGTCAGCAGACTTTGTTGAATATTAAACATCTCTATGTTAATTTATGCCATGGTGTTTTTGCTGCTTTTATTCGTTGCATCTATTTTGTGGAGGGAAATGAGCAATCATCTTTTTCACTTCTGTTCCCATCCATTAATGCCGTGCCATTTCCTTTCTGAATCAGTCCGAAACCTTTCTCATTCTGCTCTTCTGTGGACCAAGATTTTCCCTCAAGTGAATTGTTCCTTGACTTGGTTGTCGATGATGGCTTGTTATCAAGTTGTAACCCATCCACATCGCTTCATTAACTCACACCATTATTGCATTCCACAAACAAACACTGGGAAACTTCCTGTTTTTTTTTTTTTTTTTTTTTTTTGGGTTCTGCTGTAAAGTTGTTATCAGAATCACAAAAATGTCAAGTCTCTCTATAGATAAGACCTTATTTTCTCGCATCAGAACACTGCATTTAAGACTTTACTTTTGAATTACTCCTAGCAAGAATTAAACCTTGGTTAATAAAGATAGAATGTTATCCAATAACATCTCACACCAAACTTAGTTCATGAAAAGATTCAGCAGCCTTGAAGGTTCATACATGACACAAGACATGTTTTATGTAAAAAAGCACGCTTGCTCTCTCATCAAATCCGCCACAATCTTGATTCTTTCATTGCTCAGCTCAACTGATATTGCAGAAGCCAAAGCAGCTTATCTCTGTCACGAGTGTTCAAACATATCCACTTCAGCCAGAAATCGCACCTACCGAGCCAATCTCTATAGTCTCCTCTCTTCTCTTTCCTCCAATGCAACTGGGAAGGAGTACTACTACTACAATGGGTTCAATTTCACCAGTTCGGGACACAAACCTGATGCCGTCTATGGCTTGTTTCTGTGCCGTGGCGATCTTAGCAGTGATGCCTGCAAAGCATGCGTCAATGTTGCCTCCCATGACGTAGTCCAACTTTGTCCTCATGACAAAGAGGCCGCTGTCTGGTACGAAGACTGCTTCTTACGTTACTCATACATGAATATGTTTTCAGTCATGGACGACCATGATGCCATACATATCCATAATCCTGGAGCTGGAAGCATCGCAGAGCCAGAGCGTTTCAATACTCTGGTGATGACAACTCTGAGGGAGATAGCCACCCAGGCCGCCGCAGCTCCATCTGGGGCTAAAAAGTTTGCGACCAAAAGGGTGAATTTCAGTGAGTCAATAACTGTCTACAGCCTCGTACAGTGCACACCGGACCTGTCTAACGTCCGTTGTAATCAGTGTCTTCAGACACTTATCTCACAGTTTCCGGACTACTGCAGTGGGTGGCCCGGAGGAAGAATCTTGGCTAGAAGCTGTACTTTTCGGTACGAATTGAATCCATTTTATGGTGAAACATCAAGCCCTCCAGCACAAACAGAGCCGCCTCCTGCTGGTTTGGTAACAAGGCCAAAAGGTAAAGATGTCTTCAGCAATCAACAAATCTCATATCTCTTTCATATGCATGCCATCAAGCCTTGATATCTTCTAGTACCCATCTTTGCTAAGCCATCCCTGAAATTATCCCGATTTTTTGTTTGATTACTCAGGAATTGCCACTTGACAAAAATAAATATCTTTACACAAGCTTGGAAATTGATGTTTTTGAACGTGGCATGTGAATGAATACAAAGTTTGTTAATGCAGCTAAAAGAAATGTCTCCTTAGCAATCATACTAGCCGCTTCAATTGCTGGTTGTGCAGCACTTTCTGGCATAGGCTACTATATCCTTAGAAGAAGTCAGGCAAGAAACAAGCATAATACTGTACTGGAAGGAGAAGGTAATGATGAAAAATAGCAAACTTTATTGGATGTCAAATCTCCTTGGTCTTTCCTATCCTTGTATTTTTATTTCTTCAGTTAAATTTTGTAGATGGAAATGAGATCACAACTTTGGAGTCCTTGCAATTTGATCTGGCCACCGTAGAAGCTGTGACAAAGAAGTTCTCTATCGATAATAAGTTAGGTAGAGGCGGATTTGGGGAGGTCTACAAGGTAAGCAATCATCAATATATGGCAGCTGTAGTTTGTTCATCTATGGATTTGATAAAATGATGGAGCATGTCAAATTACCAGGGAACATTTCCTGATGGACAAGAAATAGCTGTCAAAAGGCTATCAAGAAGCTCTGCACAAGGAGCAAAAGAATTCAAGAATGAGGGCCTCCTGGTAGCGAAGCTTCAGCACAGAAATCTAGTGAGGCTGCTAGGATTTTGCTTGGAAGGAGGAGAAAAAATACTCATCTATGAATATGTTCCCAACAGAAGCCTCGATTACTTTCTATTTGGTTTGAATCCTTAATCTTTACTTTTTTTCTTTTGATTGCAAAACTTCTGTGACTCAAACATAAACAGTCCATGGGATTTGAAAACAACCAAAAGACACCAAAGAGATAAAACACGATCCAATGGACCGATGCCAAATTCCAGAAATGTGACCTTTAAGCCAGAAAGCACAGCCCCATCCAGCACTCCACTAGATATTGACTTGTTGATGTTCCTAATTTTGCCAAGCCATGTTGCCAAAGTTTCTAATCAGAAAACATAAAAGAACAATCCCAATGGGATCACTATATTTCCTGTGTGACCATATATCTGTCTCTAGTGGAGTCCAGACCCTATATGTATTCAGACATCCACAATTCCATGCCTATCCGCTTCCTTTTCCTATGCAATTAAATCTTGAGCTAGCCCCAAACCAGTCTTTTTAATTTATCCGCAAAGTTAATAACCCCTATGTTCCTATGGCACCTGAATCATGTTTGCCATACTGTTAAATTCACATTGAATTGTCACAGTCATATGAATCGCTCTAAACACTTAATATTAAAGCGAATAATTATTTTTCATAAAAAATGCAATAATTATAATTGTAGAACAAAAATGTGTCCTTTTTTTTTCTACATCTGGTAGTGAAATTGTTTTCTTTGAAATTAGACGGGAATATATTTGCTCACGAGTTCCAGTCTTTTGTTTGTTCCTACAATGCTCAAAATTCATAGTTTGAGTGTTGGGTCTCATGAACATGTAGATCCGAAAAGGCAAGGCCAATTGGATTGGTCAACTCGCCACAAAATAATAGGAGGTATTGCTCGAGGAATTCTATACCTTCATGAAGACTCCCGCCTTAGAATCATACATTGTGACCTTAAAGCGAGCAACATCTTGTTAGATAAGGATATGAATCCAAAAATCTCCGATTTTGGCGTGGCCAGGCTTTTTGGAGCTGATCAAACTGAAGGAAGCACCAACAGAATTGTGGGAACATAGTAAGCTTGTCATCTTCTCGTCTTTTTAATTAAATTTGGAAAACGTGCTTTTTGATAGTGTGCTAACATTGATCTTGTTGTGCTGCTGGTCTCAAAGTGGCTATATGTCTCCAGAATATGCAATGCGTGGACAATTCTCTATCAAGTCCGATGTTTACAGCTTTGGTATCCTAATCCTCGAAATTGTTAGCGGAAAAAGAAACTCCTCCCATAAAACAAAAGATGCAGAACATCTTGTGAGCTATGTGGGTATCAAAATTTACATAGTTTGTTATCATCATTGTAACTGTACTACTGCGATCGATCCATTTTCTGACTAGTTCCGGTCAATCGGCTCCAACAATAACTCAAAATCGAGACCCTTAATTCTAAAGAATATCTCAATACCATTGAACCGAAACTCATTGGTTAGGATTAATCATTTGTTGACGATTGAACAGGTTTGGAAACGGTGGAGAGATGGGACACCATCAGAAGTATTGGATCCGATACTGAAGAAAACATGTTCAATGGAAGAAGTGGTTAGATGCATCCACATAGGCTTATTATGTGTTCATCAGGATCCAGCTGAAAGACCCACCATGGCAACCGTGGTTCTCATGCTTAATAATTATTCTATTGAATTGCCGTTACCAAAACATGCAGCAACATTTTTCATCCATGGCAAAATAAAGCATGGCAGGTCAATGATGGGCTTGGAGTTGAATCAATCTACGGGCGGGTTAGTCCTATCTTCTGTCGATACAGTGCCAATAACTGTTGTGTCTGCTCGATAGCTGGAACTACATGGATTATCTGTCTTAGAAAGTGTTATAAAACTTTAATTCAAGATTAGAAAACCTTTTTGAATACAAAAGTGCAGTGAGCACGCAGTAGTTTAAAAAATTGAATTATAAGAGATGTATGATATTTAAAAAATAAAAAAATTAATAAATATTTTAAATTAATTACGTACCTCATTAAATGTATTTAAGTAATTTTTCTCATTCACGATTGCATATTGCCAGCGTAATAGTTTCATCAAACAATTATTTAATAGTTCCATGACATTGATTTAGCGTCATTAGAGGATGCTGCGATACAAAAATTTTTGAAGCAATTATCCGAGTCAAAAGCTGCCAGCCCGCCGTAAAATAAAAAATGATCGGACAAAGCTTATAAATACACAAGGCTAATTGTAATAATACAAATTTTGGTAAGTATTTCAGGTGTAATCTAATTTAAATTTGTGAAAATTATTTAAAGTAAAATTAAAATTAAACTAAAATTTAAATTTAAATTTAAAATTAAATTTGAGAAATAATGAAAAGAAATTAAATAGCAGAATTTAATAAGCTAAAAGAATTAAAATTGTGGTTTGTTCGAGTCAAGAGAGACTAAAGATTAGAATTTCACTTAGTAAAAGGCCAAACTATATTAGATTTATAGATTTCATAATTCGAACGCTGTTTCCACCACTTTAACTTTCACTCTTTCTCAAGTAGTTATATCGTACTTAATCTTCTTTTGAAATTACATGAAATAGATTAAGTCTATCAAGAATAAAGAAACTATTGACGTCATACAAATCTCTCATCACCCGATATCAAAATTTGTATGTTTATCTATCTACTGCATGGGTAATATCTCATCTCCTAAAATTTTAACATCACTCAAAGACTACTTCTACAGTGGTCAATCACAAAAGTATCATGAAGCTCAAAGTAGATAATCAAATCAAGTGTTCGACTAGATAATAATATTAGTTCAAAAGACAAAAAATATCTATGAAAAGTAAAAAATTTAACCCCTAAACTAAGCTACATCTTTAACACTAGTTTGGAGTTTTAGCCTAACATATTAAAAATCAAAAAAATAATAATGTAAAATTGATAAAAAAGTAATCAAGAAAGAGAACGAATAAGCAAACTCTGTGTAGATAATAAATGGTGCGAAACCCTATCCTCCATCTTCGTATTTTTCCTGTCCTCTCCTCTTTTCGATTTTGTTTTGCTCTCTAGAATATGTTTAAAACTCCAAAAGAAACCTCATTCTGCTTCTGACCACGTTTTGCGTATATTACCTTGAAAGGTCATAGGTAAAAGACCTAAAAGTTCAAGTTGGAGTCGAATATGGATTCTAAAATTCTAGATAATTTAACTTTTTGATTTTTGACCCAATTTTGACCCTTCTCTAGGTAGAATATAAATTTGGTCAAAATAGTAAAGTTATAGCCCTATATCTTATCTTTAATTTGGCTTAAGAATCACATAATTCTAACTTGTGTAGAAAAAGTTATGGTTGAAAAATTGAACAGTGTGCAAAGTTAAAAAATCTATCCGAATAAGACCAAGCGGACGTTTGATTGCTTTTTTTTCTGCATCTGACATAAAAACATAAAATAACAAATAAAAGTAGAATCCGCTAATAAACATAATATTTGCATAAATAAATATCAAGTTAGATACAAAATTGTATATAATATCTATACAGATATCAGACCTATCAAAAAAAAAAAAATTCCTGAAGCTTGCACTTTTTTTTGGGGTTAATCTGAGTTAAAAAAAATCATCAACTATTTTTTTTTTTTTAAATCTATCATGAATTTTTATGTTTTTATGGAATATACCGAGAACTCTTTAATCTATATAAATCTATTATTTCATCATTTTATAGTAACAAACTTCGTGTTTATCCCCTAAGATTTCAATTTTAAATCTTTATTTCTAATTCAAAAATGAAATGTTCATAATTTTTTTGGGTCGAATTATGGTTGAAATCTTAGAGATGGACGCAATATAGATGCAAAATCTGTTTTATAGATTTAAAACCAATTGAAGAGTTCTCAACATTTTCAAAAAAAAAAAATTGGCGATAAATTTTTTTTTAAAAAATGAAATGTTTATGATTCTTTTTTGGAGGTTAACCTTTCCTTTATTTCTCAAGAAATATACACTAAATCAGACCCAGTTAAATCAACCCTCCAAAAGTGGTTGATTGAAAGAACACGCAAGCACCTTAAAAACACATTGAACGTCCCAAAATTACGAAATGGTCTACGCAAAATTTGGCTTCTCTAAAGTAATGGGCTAATGGATAATTTTCAAACTCCTCGAATAGGGTCTAACAATCAGCAATAAGCAAGGTTGTACGGATTGAATCGACGGATTCGACCAATACCAACGGACGATGTCCTCACCACTAGACCGATGGTAAAAGATTGATCATGATGTGGGCGGTCAAGAGCAAATCTAGAAATATTTTTCAATGCGACAAAGTTTACATGTATATAAAAAACTAGTCACTGTGTAGACTTCTGGAGGCAAAAGAAATACCAATGGAGGCACAAATGATATTTTAATAAGAGCAATGACACAAAATTCAACCACATCATACGTGTGTCTATATATATATATTTAATTTATTTATTTATTTTTTTCAGCAAGGTAGTTGCTCCCACAAGGCCACAACTTGTCACATACATCTGCAGTAAGACGGTTGGGACGCACATAAATACAGTTGGCAAGACCAATTCATTTGGCACATGTAGCTTTTATGAGATGACATTTAAATATCTGTGCTCCAGAGCCCATTTTTTCTGGGAGGGGGTTGGCAGTTGATCATGGTCATAGCAGTCCTATTACGTCGACGAAAAATTTATGAGCCGGTTTGTGACTTGATTGTGCGGACTTGGGCATCCCAATCAGCACTTCCAGTCCCGTCCCATCCGATATTAATGCTGTTTCCTTTTCCTTTCTAAATTCGTCCTATATCTTTCTCTTTCGACTCCGCCATTATACCATGTCAAAATAATGTTTATAGATATCAAATCCTATTAAGAGTTGAAGTTAAAGGTATAAAAAGTTCATAATTATAAGCCTTTTATCAATATGGAACATGATATACTTTAACAGAGTCTACCCCCTTGGACAAATTATTCTCTTAAGTGGGGATCTCTAATGCAATTGGTATAGAAGCATCGTATAAGTTATAAGGCACATTTATTCGAATCTTTCCACGTAAAATTTTGATCTATATATGCAAGCATTCATAACTCCCTAAGTACTAGAAATCATTTTCTAGATTAAAATTTACTTGGAGGTTCTAGCCTAATTAAAATGATTTAGGCAATGTGCCTCAACCACATGAGTGAGAGTTTGATCCTTTGACTATACCCTTATATCTCTCATCTTCCATCACTGAGCTACCACTTCAAAGGACAAAAATAAATATTGAAATTTACTACTTGTTAGTTTAGGTGTACAGTAACTATTAACTATGCAATCATGCGCTGTCGGCTGCTATCGTGTGCCAAGAGGACGCATTATCCATGGGAGCTTTTCTGTGCGAATTGGTTAGCTCTTCGTGGCTCTGAGTGCTCCGTTGTGAGCTTTTGAGGCCTTTGCCTCATTGGTGTTCTGTTTTTGATGTGTGGGTGTTGTTTGGGTCTCGATTTCTTAGATCTCTTGTTATAGTCTTCTTCTGTTGGCTCGTTTGGATTCCCCGACGAGTCCCCTACTTCCTCACTGGCTCTGATTGGAGCGGTTGGGGGGGGGGGGACTCTCCTCTTTTGGTAACCGTCGGCCCCTATTAGCTTTGTTGTAGATGTTGTTATGGTGGGTCTTCGCTATTGGGTTCCTAGAGGTCCGAGGTGGTGAGGCAGTCCGTCTTCTCCTTGTTGTAGCCATTTCTGGCGTGCTCCGATCCTTTGCTGTTGTGCAGTGGTGGCTAGGAGTTTGTCTCCCGCCTAAGGCCGTTTGGGCTTCTGGTTGTAGCCATGTTGGAATCTATCTTCGGGTAATTTACATTTGTCACCCTGAAAATAGGGTGTATTTACAACTGACATTCCTTAGTTTTGGAAATTACAAAAAAACATACTAAGTTTTATTTGCAGTTACAATAAATATATTCCGTCAAGTGGTCGTTAGTAAAAGTTGTTTTTAATTGCAAAAATGTCATTATAAATGGGCTAAAGGGTCTAAAATGCCCTCAAATGTACAATACCCAAAAAATAGCCGTTGTACCATTGTTTTTGCAGCCAAAAAAATAACAAAAAGAACAAAAGTGGCTATTGGAGCTTTTTTCCATATATATCCAAAAGACAAAATCAGGATCTTCATTTATTTTCTTCAACAGCTTCCATTCTTTCCCTTCCATCTCCATTAGCAGCTTTTTAAAACCCCTTCCCTTATTCTTCTTCATCACTCCAACCTAATCACAAGGTCAAATGTCTCATTCTACCACAAGCTCAAATATGTTTGAAGGGCCAAAGTTCAAGAATATACAATGAAGAGCATGCAACAAACAAGCAACAGTGAGAGTATCAGAGTCAGAAAAGAACAAAAATAGGTTGTATTATTGTTGTGAAGAGAAAAATTGCAGTGCTTCATTCCTACGTTGGTGTCTACCACTCAATAGATACAATGATTATAATAATGCAGCTGTGATTAGGGAACAACAAGTGAAAGCAAGTGCCATAGTTGCAGAATTGCAAAAAATGAGAGGAGATTTTAGAGACATATATGTGAAGATACACACCATGGACATGACAACCCAAACAATTAAGATGCTTGTAATGCTACTTTTTTTTCTTACTGTTGTATTAAATGTCTTAGTGATTGTAGCACTTTGCATTAAGTAAAAGAGTACCCCATAAGTGTCAGTTTGAAGTTTGTGAAACTGTTGGTTGTGATTGTGGAGTGTAAGTTTCCTGAGAAGCTATAGGTTGTGCTTGTGAATTCTGGGACACATCTCTCTTGTCAGTTTTTGCCTTCTTATTTGCCTGAGAAAAAAACATATATTAGTAACATTTGGTTATTGGTTTATTATAAAAAGTAACTGAAAATCCTGTCACCTTTTTACTTATTGTATTTGAAGTTGGTCTTCTTTTTTATTTGAGATTGGAATTGCTAAGTCTAGGTTGTTCATTCCCTTCAGTTGTCACTTGTTCATTACCTTGTTTAGACACTTTCTACATAAAAGCAAATGAAAGTGATAATCTAACAACATAAATATTATCAAGAATCTTGAAAACAAAACTAATTACCTCACTGCATCCTCTTGCATTATGACCATACTTCTTACAGATACCACATTTCACTATTGCTGCTCTTGTCCTCTCTGGTTTTTCTTCTTTTTTCTCTCTTGTTCTAATTCTTTTTGGCCTCCCAGCGGATCTCTTCAATTTAGATGCCTGAATTTTTTTTACTCCTTCAGTAGGGTCTAAATTGCCCTCATAAAGTGGATGGACAACTTCTTTATGTGCTGCCATATACTTTTCAATAGTGTAGACTTCATCACAGTAGTCCTCCAAGTTTGTCCTTATACAGTCCACACAACAAGCTACATGCTTACAAAGAATTCCTGAAATCTCTCACTCTCTACAACTACAAGTACCCCTCAACAAACAAACTGAAAACTTTTCAGTGTCATCCATTACTTGAAACTCATCTTGGCTAGCTGGAACAATCTGCAAATGCCTTGCTTGAGCAGAAATCTTCTCCAATCTAGACCTTACCCTCTTTGTCACTTTTCCCCCCCAACTTGCTGCCTTTGCATATCTTTTATGCAATCGAGCCATAATCTTAATTCTAATATTTTCCAAGAGGGTCAACACTGATTTGTTCCTAAATTTTCCTATCCAATGATTGAAGGATTCTGTCATGTTGTTAGTCACATGATCACTCTTGACTTCTGGATCAAACCTCCATCTCTGCCATTGATTCCCTTCTATGTCAGTCAAATACTTTACAGCTTGAGGATCTTTAGACACATCAGCAATCTCCTTCATGGCCTTCAAGTGATTTACATAGCAGTAGGCCTTGCTGGCTTTCCAGAACAATTCTCTCAACTCCACACCAGGCCACTTAGACCTAAAATTGGCATATATATGCCTAGCACACTTTCTGTGCATTGCATCAGGCCAATTATTTACAGCATTAATGATACTCTAAATGAATTTAAAAAACACAATTATCAGCTTATATGGAGAAAACAGTTTGACATTATTGACCTCAACAAACAAGAATAAAAATAAAATTTACCTTTTGCCTATCAGACATAAAGGTTAGAGGCTTCCCCTTCATTACTCTTCCAATACATGTGTACAGTAGGTCCATAAACCACTCCCAAGATGCATTGCATTCTTTTTCAACAATAGCATAAGCAATAGGGAATATTCCCTTGTTGCCATCAACAGACACAGCACACAAAAGTGAACCAGTGAATGGTCCCTTTAAATGGTAGCCATCAAGACCTATAAAAGGTCTACAACCAGCAATGAAACCATCTATGCATGCCTTTAATGCAATGAATATCTTTTGAAAAATAGGAGGAGAATTGTCATTTGGATCAGTCTTCACCTTATACCCAAACTTAACAACTGATCCTGGATTAGTTTGAAGCAACATATCAGCATACATGAGTAATTTCAAGAAGAAGTCATGGTGGGATCCATCTATCAATTCCATGGCCTTTTGCTTTCCCCTCCATACCTTGGCATAGTTAGGTTCTACCCCATATGGCTCTTTAAGGGCCTTGAACATTAATTCTTTACTCATATTCATATCTACCCTAAGAGATGGTAGTAAAACCCTAGCTATCCATTTAGAAGTTGCATTCCTAACTTTTTCAACCCTTACACATGAGTGATTGGGTTTCAATCTCCTCACCAAGAAAGCCTTACTTTCAGGGATCACAGAGGCCCATATGTAGAACTCACATTTACTATCTTCACATCTCATGCCAACTGCTTCTTTTTGGTTCTTTGTTGTTCTCAAATTCACCCCTTCCCATACTTGATATTCTCTCATAACCTCTCTAAACTCATAAACAGACCTAAACAAGTTCTATTTTTTAGTTTCACCTTTCTTCCATCTGAGTATTTGAAAGGAACCCCCTTAAATCCATAACCTGGATCACACTTCTGCATCCTTATTTTCTTTTCAACTCCATCTTCCTCTACTGAAAGCTCTGCATCAGAACCAGAAAAATATGATTTTGTGATCCTATCTTCATCACCATTTACCTCACTTGCACTGCCACTATTTAGTCCCACACCATCCCCTCCAACTATACCATCTATAATGTCATCTTGCAGTTTAAATTCATCAACTACATCCTTAAGCCACTCTTCATCACTCTCTGTAAACTCATACTCTTCATCAAAGGGTGCAAAATCTAAATCCTCACTATCACTCTGCTCATTATCCCCATCAGTTTCCTCATATTGTACAGGCCTAACTACTCTTTTCTTTTTAATTTTTTCAGGTTGTGGCTTTTTATACCTTAGTCTCCCATGTTTTGGTTTTCCCTTGTCAGTGGACTCTTTAGTGGCAGTGTTTGGTTTTCTCTTGTCAATTGGGTCTGTTTTGTTGCAACTTTTTGGTGGACTTTTTTGCACATGGCTTGCTAACTTAGATGGGTCAGCAGTTGTTGGTGTTTGGTTTATAATATTCTGTTTTGTTTGTGCACTCTTAATGGGTGACACTATTTTTGTACACCAATGTTTTGATTGTACATTTTCTGTTATAACAAGGGAATTTGGCCTAACAGCAACATCATCATCACAAGCATCATCAACATCAGCATCACATGCATCATCTACAGCATCATCATCAACATTATCATCACAACTATCATCACAACTATCACTCAATTGTAGGGTTAAAGTAACAGTTTTGGAAACAATTTTACCATCCTCCTGCTGTGGTACTCTAAAAGATGGTGGCAGCTTATATGGGAGAGGTTCTGCAGTAGAATCTTCTTCTCAAAATAAGTGCAAAATGTCACCTTCATTCTCCTCAATAGCTTTCATCAAGTCCCCATCACTTCTAATACTGTAGCCCTTAGCAGTCCTTAGTGTGAAACCTCTTGTCTCAATGTCTAACCACTGCTTGCATGTGTTGAATAAATCCATAATGAATGCATAGTCCCATTCTGGATAGGCAACGTAGTCCTCTTTGTCTCTATAGTGGACTACAAGTCTAACCATTGTGGTCCCTTATACCTGTCAACATGCAGACAAGCATTAGTCCAAAAAACAAAAGGAAAACGACAACACAACAAACCATTAACTTCCTCAAAAGCCACACCCACAACTATTATGGTCACAGAAAATTAATTTAAAATCAATATTTCAGAAAACAATCAAGAAATTTATTCTTAGCCTAAGAGAAAAATATCGTCTAAACCCTAAAATGCCACTTCCCAGATCAAAAACACATATATATTTCACATGCATAGACAAATCCTCACTTAAATGGGTTATTTTGATGTACAAATTATCAATTTAAACCATCGATTCTACTTTCTAAACAAAAAATTCTATTTTGGACCCTAACGTTAACCTTAAATCAACACAATCCCAATAATCGACCAAATAACACAGATAAACTAATAAATCGACATCAAGAACCCTAAATCACTCACAAATTACTTCGTTTGAAGTGAAATCAGATGTTTTCTAGCCAAATCGAAGGGTTTCTCTTTAGGGTTCCTTTTTTCGGTGGAGAGAAATTGGGAAAAATTGACTGACAGCTTGGTTGCAAATGATTTTAGGTTTTTTTCTTACTTATATATATGGGGGCACTATGGTCATTTTACGCTTTCCGTCACAGTTGACTAACGACTGTTAGTCATAGTATGTTTTTTGTAATTTCCAAAACTAGGGAATGTCAGTTGTAAATACACCCTATTTTCAGGGTGACAAATGTAAATTACCCTCTATCTTCCATCGGCATTAGGTCGGTACCTGACCATCGCCGCCGTCATGCGTGGTGGTGGTGGGTTCAGTGTTTGAGGGTTTGTTTGGGCCTTTGGACCTAGTGTGGGATAGTTCATTCATTAGGTCTCTATTGTATCTGGTGTAGGTTGGCCTCTCTAGTGTAAAAAAGGGCTGGGGTTTAGACTTGTTTAATCAAGTTTCCTATCTATGCTTTTTATCTAATGGAATGGTTTCTTACTGGCCGAAAAAAGAAAGTTTAGGCGTACAGTAAGACAACGTAGAACTTTAAGACTGATATTATATTTTTTTTTCATCTTTTAAAAAATTACATTAAAGTGACCACCCAATATAATAATTTAGTAATAATTTGATATGTCTTCCTCTGCAATGATCTAGGTTCGAGTCTTTGTATTGTCGTCCACTCCCAAATAAATGAGAATCTATGCTGAGGTACGACTGTGGGTTTATGACTTGTTAATACTGTGGTCGGGCACGAGAAATGTCCATTAAGCCCAACAATGCTCGGGTAGTGGATCCGCCTCTTAGGGGTGGTTGAACGATACATGACAAATAGAGTTACTTTAGTCTCGATTCACAAATATAATAACCAACATACCCACAATAAATTTTTTTGGCGTTTCAAAAAAAAAAGCATTAACATGCACATTTGTATTCAATGTATACTGCGCAACGCATGATTCCAACTAATTAACCATGATAACTACAAATATGAGACCGGCAATGTTACTTTTAGGGCCTGTTTGGTTAGGAAAAGAAAAATATGAAACAAAAATTATTATTACTATATCATTTTTTCACAATTTTCTCATCAATTTAAATAATTTTTTTTCACAATTTTTTCTCTCACAATTTGTTCCTATCATTTTCTTTCTAACAACTTTTTTATCAATCCAAATAACTTTTTTTTTCTTACAACTTTTTTTTTTGTTTTCTTTCCTATCATTTTTTTTTCTCATAACTTTCTCATCAAGTCAAATAACTTTATTTTCTCACAACTTTCTCAAATCTAAACACATCATTTTGGGGCTTGCAGTATTGTTATGGGCGAGGATTGTGCACCAGACTCGGTAACAAGAGAAATTGACCGGAGACACCTAAAAAATGCAACCTTAGTAATTTTTTAGTGTAATTACATTGAAAATTTCTGAAATAAAAGTTTACAAAAATTAAAACTTAAAATTAAATTATGTTGCCCTAGAATTAAAAATATAGATCTTATATGGTATATATTAAACCAAAAAAAAAATAATTTCTTCAACAAAAAAAATTTTCTAAAAAAATTAAACCTGGTTGCATTTTAAATCTACCGGGTTTCCTTTTTTTTCTTCATCCGGTTGTGCACTGGATGCTAACCTTTTTCCTATTGTTATAAAGTCCTGACTTCGGTTTGATGACTTTTATCATATACTTGTCAGTCATCCATATCGCTTTGGCAACTTGCATCATTATTGCATCTCTTAACCATCCACGTAGATTATTAATCTTAGAGCTTGACTTTATGGCCGGAATATCCAGTCGGAAAGTATCCAGAATTTAGGTCTTACTAAATAATTTTTTTTTTAATTTTTGAAATTTATATTTCATGCCCAAAATCAGTAGATTTGCGACTAAGACATCAAAATGTAAACAAACCAACAATTGTTTATAATGAGCTACAAAAATGTCAAAATAAAACTAGTCTTTTACTTTGGTTGCACGTTTTACCGTCTTAGTTGCAAAATCTATTAATTCTGCTACTTTGGTTGCACAATTTAGCTGTCTTATTAGTTGCCTACTTTTTTCATTAATGTTGAAGCGGATGGTACCAAACCAAGAGCAGGACAAGCAAGCATCCTTGATTGTTGATACATAAGAGTTAGGTATATCGTACATCAAAATGCACTTCCTCGTGGTCTTATTCTCCATGTTCCTAATTCTCTCCTCGCTTACCTCAAGCAATTTTGCTGAAGTAACATCATCAGGATTAGGAACATGGAACTATTATCATCTATGTTCAAACACAACCATTTGGACAGGGAACATCACTATCCACGAAGCCAATCTCTTCAGCCTCCTGTCTTCCCTTTCCTCCAATGCAACCAGCCTGGAATACTATTTCACAACTGTAGGACACCAACCTGACCTTGTCTACGGCTTATATCTATGCCGTGGAGACGTTGGCAAGGAAGCTTGCAAAGGCTGCGTCAACGTTGCCCGACGTGAGATAGTCCAAGTTTGTCCTGTCTACCAAGAGGCAGCCCTGGTCTGGTACGATGATTGCCTCTTAATGTATGCAGACCAGTTAGTGTTTGCGGCTGTGGATGACAAGGCTATTATGCATACGTGGCAGGGTACTGGAAATATTAGTACCGAGCCAGAGCGTTTCAATACTCTGGTTATGAGCACTTTGAGGGAGATAGCGGCTCAGGCCACCGCCTCCGCCGTGGGCCCTTCAGGTGCTAAAAATTTTGCTACTAAGGAGGTGAGGTTTACAGAGCTGATAACTCTCTACAGCCTCGTACAGTGCATGCCAGACCTGTCTGGTTCCAACTGTGATCAGTGTCTTCAGACAGCCATCTCTTCCCTTCCGGATTGCTGTAGTGGGAGGTCTGGAGGAAGAATCTTGGCTCGAAGTTGTCATCTTCGGTTTGAAGTTTTTCCGTTTTACAATGAAACGGCAAACGCTCTGGCACCTGGGCATAATTCTGATACAGCAAGACGACAAGGTAAACAAAATGTCTTCCACAGTTATTGAATTCGCCAAAATGGAGAGGTAATTTTCCATAAATTCATTATGTGGAGCGAGCTTCGCCAGTTTGGATCGGCCCCAGAAGATTATTTTATTAATTCATTCGATCCAATTCTTTTTCCATGTTGCTTTTGGCATTTGCATTAGGAAATAACTGTGTTTAAGCCTTGAACTTAGTAAAGTAATTTACATAGATATACTACTCTACTCTTAGTCGGTTTACACCTTCTAATTAAAAACTAACAACAATTGGATTGAATTGAAGACATAATCAATCATATATATGAAGCACATGAGCAGAGACATATCATTACTTTATCTATTTATTTATTTATTTATTTATTTTTGGATAGGCTACTCGTTAAATTGTTCATATACATCATGGACTTGATTAATTATTTATTCTTATAAATGGTTTATGAATGCAGTTAAACGACATTGCTCCTTGGCATTCATACTTGTTGCATCAACTGCTGGTTGTGTTACGCTTTTCAGCATAACCTACTGTTACCTCAAAAGCAAAGCAAGAAAGAAGGATGAATCTCCATTGGAAAGGGAAGGTAATGGTGAGAAAAGCAGATTTTGCTGTACATCAAATCTCAAAGGTTTTTAATTCCCATGTGTTATTATTTCTTTTCCTCATTGAATTTTGTAGAAGGAGATGAAATCACAAGTATGGAGTCCTTGCAATTTGGTCTAGGCACCGTAGAAGCAGCCACAAAAAATTTCTCTGCTGATAACAAGTTAGGTGGAGGCGGTTTTGGGGATGTTTACAAGGTAATTAAGCAACTATAATCATTTGATAGTAGTATGTTCTGCATACATATTAACATATTGAAATGTGATAAGAGTATATTTAACTATTGTTAAAAGGAAACTATCAGGGTACACTTCCTAATGGACGAGCGATTGCTGTCAAGAGGCTGTCAAGAAGTTCTGCACAAGGTGCAAAAGAATTCAAGAACGAGGTTCTCATTGTAGCCAAGCTTCAACACAAAAATCTAGTGAGGCTGCTAGGATTTTGCTTGGAAGGAGAAGAAAGATTACTCATCTATGAATATGTGCCCAACCGAAGCCTTGATTACTTTCTGTTTGGTTTGATTCCTTTAAACTTATAACTGCAATTATGAAAAGTAAATCAGTTTCTGGGAAACTAAACATACTTTGAATGCTATTGGTTTCTTGAACATCTAGATCCTAAAAGGCAAAGTCAATTGGATTGGTCAACGCGATACAAAATAATAGGAGGCATTGCTCGAGGGATTCTTTATCTTCATCGAGACTCGCGGCTCAGGATTATACATCGAGACCTTAAAGCTAGTAATATTCTACTAGACGGTGATATGAATCCAAAAATCTCAGATTTTGGCGTGGCTAGGCTTTTCGGAGATGACCAAACTGAAGAATACACGGGTCGAGTTGTAGGGACACAGTAAGTTTTCCGGATACATGCAAATGACATTTGCAGCCTAGCCACTAATACATTACAAAAACATGTCGGTTTAGCCTCCATGTTTAACATTGCTGCAATGGTTTTGCTGTTTTCTAGTGGGTATATGTCACCAGAATATGCAATGCATGGAGAGTTCTCTGTCAAGTCTGATGTGTACAGCTTTGGCGTCCTTGTTCTGGAAATTGTAAGTGGAAAAAAGAGTTTTGATCTGACAGAAGCTGCAGAGCACCTCCTAAGCTATGTAAGGGTCAAATTTTGATAATTTGTTGAAGCAAACAATTAATCATCACTGTAAACAAAAGGATGATATGGTACTTGCTGTACCAAAAAGAAACATTACAAGCCGCTCAATCTATGGGGTCTGGAGAAAAGTCGAATGTAGCACTAGGATTGATTAAATCTTTGATCATTTATTACAGGTTTGGAAACACTGGAGAAATGGGACACCATTGGAAGTGTTGGATGAAAATTTGATAGGAACATATTCAACATCAGACATTGTTAGATGCATCCATATAGGCTTGTTATGTGTTCAGGAGGATCCAGACGAAAGACCCACAATGGCAACCATTGTTCTTATGCTTAGCAGTTACCATTATGACTTGCCATCAACTAAACTTCCAGCCATATTCGTCTATGGTTGCATGGAGCAGAGCAGATCAATCAAAGGCCTGAAGTCGGATCAATCTACAAGCAAGCCAGTCTTATCTTCTCTTGAGGAAGTGCCAATTACTGGTGTGTATGCTCGATAGTAGGGAAAATAAGCCTTCAAAAAAAAAAAAAAAATTGTTGTAGAACTTGAATTTACAATTGCATATTGTATGTGTGGTGACCATTTATTTGAATGCATGTTCTATATTTTTATATCTTTTTTGTTATTTTTTTATGCATGTTAATTTTTTATGTTAATTTTATGAAATATGACTTGCATATTTATTTTAATTTACCCAAAAAAATATATGATTTGTGTATATATATATCCAATCTGAACCTTAAAAATTAAAAGATGGGCACTTTTACATTTTAGGATAAAAATTACTAGAAAAATTGTCCGAATGTAATTGATTGTATTAAATTTATGACTGCATCGATTTCAAGCACAACTAAAAAGAAAAAAAAAATTACAATTATTTTTTTGCATACTAAATCTAAGTTATACATTAAATTCAATCAGTTGTATTCAGATATTTTTCTGACAATTTTTCTTCTGGAAATGTAACTTTTTCCTTAACAATGTATCTTTTTTTTTGTAAAAAAAAATTGAGTAATATTCTAATAGTCTTGTAAAAAAATATTACGCCTATATTTAGAAAGATTGCGTCCAATGTCAATAATTATTGTATAAAAAGTAGCTAAATTTAGCTCTGTTCAAATAAAAAAGTTGTAGATTTAGCACTTCCAACAGTCCAGTAACACTCAAAATCCAAAATCATTTAATTCATAGGTTCGCTATTTATTACTAAACTCTGGTTAAAAAAAATATGTATTTCTCAAACGTCGAGCTTAGGCTAAAAGACGTATTTATCAGACGTGAAATCGAAAGTTACCATATAAATCAAAAGGCCACCCACTTCTGCCACCGCCACAGCCGCCGCCATGGTAGCAGCTTACTGTCTCTGACTCCCTGTCTCCAACTGCTTACCGTCAATCTTCATGAGGAGAATTGTGTCGGCGTCCGGGTATTCTTTTGCTGCCGCTTCTACTCATCAATTCCAACGGAGGACTTATTTTTTTGCATCGCCGAAATTATAACTATTGTGGTTCCATTCAAAGCCAATCGTATGAATTAAGATAAGAGAATAATCATGTGAAAGGAGAAAAGGGCTGCAGCAGAAATCTTGATGATGCCCTGACTTTGTTTAATCAGATGGTTCAGAGGCATCCTTTGCCGTCCATTATTTATTTTAATCAGCTCTTTGGGCAAATTGTTCCAATGAAATAGTATGCTACGGTGGTCTTTTTGTCTAGACAACCAGTCTGTGTTTAGGACGCACGCTAAATAGTATGATATAAAATAGTATAAACTAACATAATATATGATAGACTAAACTACTAATTTTTACTACCTTTGATGATATCAAATAATACATAATAGTTATTTTATTTAACATTTAGAAGATATAAAACAGAATAGTAGAATATATCAAAATGATTTTTTTATCTTTAGAAATAATTTACTAACATTTATTATTAATTTTAATTTTTTTATTAAAAATAGTTAAAATTAAGCAATAGTTATTAGAAGGTAGGAAGAGTAAGGAGGAGAGAGAAACAAAAGAGAGAGAGATGAGGAGAGAGAGAGAGAGAAGGAGGTAAGAGGAATGAGTTTTTTTATTTTATATTAATTTTTAAAAAATATTTAAAAGTTATTTTATTTAAAAGAATATTTTAGTAAATATACAATTTGTCAATACTAGCTCATGAGGTGTGATATACTAACTTATAAAGGTAAAAGAAATAATACTACTTATATTCATGAGATACTAAACTCACACTATTTTATTTTATACTTATCTTATTAACCAACCAAATATAAGTTAAAATGAGATATTGACCTCTAACTTATATTATCTTATCCTTAGAAACAAATGCACCCCTAGAGTTTGGGAATTGCGCATGATATCTTTAGCCTAAACATAGTGATCAATTGGTTTTGTTGTTTGAATCGGGTGAATATGGGGCTTTCCGTGTTCGGGAAACTGTTGAAACTTGGTTTTTCACGTGGTACTGTAACATTTGATTCTCTTCTAAATGTACTGGTTATAGAGAGTGAAATTAGTCGAGTAGTGAGATTTTTCGATGAGATGGTTAGCAGCAAAGGCTATCAACCTAATCTGATTGCTTACAATACCATATTAAAAGGCTTACAATACCTTCTACTCTACTCTTAGTCGGTTTTCTCGTCTTTTTAATTAAAATTGGAAAACATGCTTTTGGATAGTGTGCTAACATTGACCTTGTTGTGCTGCTGGTTTCAAAGTGTCTATATGTCTCCAAAATATACAATGCATGGACAGTTTTCTGTCAAGTCCGATGTTTACAGCTTTGGTATCATAATTCTTAAAATTTTTAGCTGAAGAAGCAGTTTGTCCTATAAAACAAAAGATACAGAACATCTTGTGAGCTGTGAGCTGTGTGGGTGTCAAATTTTACATAGTTTGTTATCATCATTGAAACTGTACTACTGTGATCGATCCATTTTCTGACTAGTTTCGGTCAATTGGCTCCAACAGGTTAGGATTAATCATTTGTTGACGACTAAACAGGTTTGGAAACGGTGGAGAGATGGGACACCATCAGAAGTATTGGATCCGATACTGAAGAAAACATGTTCATTGGAAGAAGTCGTTAGATGCATCCACAAAGGCCAATGTGTTCAGCAGGATCCAACTGAAAGACCCACCATGGCAACAGTGGTTCTCATGCTTAATAATTACTCTATTGAATTGTCGTTACCAAAACATGCAGCAACATTTTTCATCCATGGAAAAATAGAGCATAGACTGTAAAATTGATTTTGATAAAAAATACAGTGAATACACAGCAATTTAAAATATTGAATTATAAAAAATATATTGAATTTAAAAAATAAAAATAGTTAAATTATTGAATACCTTAAATTAATAACATGTCTCGCTAAATATGTTTGAAGAGTTTTTACTCAACCAAAATTACATATTGCTAGTGTATTAGTTTCATCAAACATTTTTTTAATGCTTCCATGTCATTGATTCAGCCTCATGAGAGGATGTTGTGTTAAAAAAATTTTTGAAGCAATTATCTGAATCAAAAGCTGTGAGCTTGCTACAAAATAAAAAATGATCAGGTAAATCTTGCAAGTGCTAATTGTAATAATAAAAATTTTGGTAAGCACTTCAAGTGTTGGGCAACATAATCTAATTTAAATTTGTGCAAATTAATTAATTTAAAATTAAAATTAAACTAAAATTAAAATTGAATTTGAATAATAATTAAAAATAATTAAATAATAGAATTTAATAAACTAAAAGAACTAAAATTGAGGTTCGTTCGAGTCAAGAGGGACTAAAGTTTAGGATTTCAATTAATAAGGGGGCAAATTACATTAGGTTCATAGATTTCGTAATTTGAACAAGGTTGCCACTATTTTAACTTTCACTCTTTCCGAAATAGGTAAGTTGTACCTAACCTATTTGCAATCTTCTTCCGAAATCACACAAAAATAAATTAAATCTATCAAGAATAAAGAAACTATTGATGTCATACAAATCTCTTATCTCCCAATATTAAAATTTGTACCTTCATCTACCTAGTGTGCGGTTAATATCTCATCTCTTGAAAATTTGACATAACTCAAAAACTAATTCTATGGTGGCCAACCATAAAAGTATCATGATGTTCAAAGTAGATAAATTAAATCATGCCTTAGACTAGATAATAATATTAATTCAAAAGATAAGAAATCATCTATGGAAATTAAGTAATTTAATCACCAAATTAGGCTACATCCTTTACACTAGTTTAAAGTTTTAGTCTAACATGTTAAAAACCACAAAAACAATAATGTAAAATTGATAAAAAAATCAAAAAGAAAGAGAATGAATAAGAAAACTCTATGTAGACAATAGATAGTGCGAAACCCCGACCTCCGTCTTCGTACTTCTCGCGTCCTTTCCTCTTTTTGACTTTATTTTGCTCTCTAAAATGTGTTTTAGACTCCAAAAGAAACCTCTTTTTGCTTCTAACCATGTTTTGTGTATATAGTTTTGAAAGGATTGTAGGTAAAAAACCTAACAATTCAAGTCGGAGTTGGAATAAAAATTTCAAACTTCTAAACAGTTTTGAATCTTTGAGTTTTAACTCTTTGATTTTCGGCCCAATTTTGATCCTTCTCTAGATAGAATGTAAATTGGTTCAAACAATAAAGTTGTAACTTTATCTCCTATCTTTAATTTGGCTTAAGAATCACATAATTCTAACTTGTGTATAAAAAGTTATAATTAAAAAACCGAATAGTGGGCAAAGTTGAAAAATCTGCCTGAATATGACTAAACCGACGTCCGATTACTTTTTTTTGCATTCGACCTGCAAAAGATAAAATAGTAAATAGAAGTAGAATCCACCAATAAACATAATATTTGTATAAATAAACATCAAATTAGATACAAAATTATACGTAATATCTATGCAAATATTAGACCTATCAAAAAAAAAATTCCTAAAGCTTGCCATTTTTTTTTTTTGGGTTAATCTCAGTGTATATATATATATATGTCAACAATTCAGTTTTTGCAAAAATATTCTATCATAAATTTTTATTTTTTTATGGAATATACCGAAACCTCTTTTAATTGATATAAATATATTATGTCGTCATTCTATAGTAATAGACTCTATGTTAATCCCCTAAAATTTTAGCTTTAAATTTTTATTTTTAATTCAAAAACAAAAAATTATTAATTTTTTCTGGGTGAATTTATGTTGGAATCTTAGAGGTGGATGCGACATGGCCACAAAATCTATTTTATAGATTTAGAACCGATTGAAGAGTTCTCGACATATTAAAAAAAAATAAAAATTCGTGATAAATTTTTTTAAGAAAAGAGTTAATATGTAACAATATTATTAACTTTGTTTAAAATAACAAATCTAATATCAACTTTAAAAGTAATAGTTTATCTTTCTTTGAATTTTTTGTAACAAATTTAGCATGCCGTGAAATTTTTTTAACAAAATTTATCTGTTTTAATGATGTGACAATTATGCATGTCACCAGACACTAAATATATTCTCATAAATCTGTTATCAAAACTAATAGATTCTATTCGTATGGAATCATTGCATTTTAAATTTGTTACAAAAAAATTTTAGAAAGGTAAACTGTAACTCTTTAAAATTAGTACAAGATTTGTTACTTTAAACAAAATTTGTGATATTTTTGTATATTAACTTTCGAAAAACAACGAAATGTTTATAATTCTTTTTTGAAGGTTTACCTTTCCTTTGTTGCCCAAGAAATATAGACTAAATCAGACCCAGATAAATCAACCCTCCAACAGAGGCTGTTGAAAAAATAAGCAGCACTTTAAATTTTAAGAACACATTGAATGTCCCAAAATTACGAAATGGTCTACGCAAAATTTGGCTTCTCTAAAAGTAATGGACTAACTGATAATTTTCAAATTCCTGGAGTAGGGTCTAACAATCAGTGATAAGCAACGTTGTCAGGATTGGATCCACGGATTCGACTAATACCAACGGACGATGTCCTCACCACTAGACCGATGGTAAAAGATTAATCGTAACGTGTGGGCTCAAGGGCAGTTCTAGAAATATTGTTTAATGGGACAAAGTTTACATGTATATAAAAAACTGGTCACTTTATGGACTTGTGGAGGCAAAACAAATACGAATGGGGGTACAAATGATATTTTAATAAGAGCAACAACAAAAATTTATGAATATATATGTATATATGTGTATATATATATATATACACATATATAAATTTTTTTATTTTTTTATTTTTCAGATGGACAGTTGCTCCCACAAGGCCACATTTTCTCACATTTATCTGCCCTGAGCCGGTGGGGAGGCACATAAATGCAGTTGGCAAGACCAATTCATTTGGCACAAGTAGCTTTTAAGTCATTATAGTATGAGATGACATTTAAATATATATACTCCATAGCCCAAAACGAGGGAGGCCGGTGGGAGTTGATCACGGTCATAGCAGCCCTATCACGTTATCAGCCAGTTGACGACTGGATTGTGCGGACTTGGGCATCCCAATCAACATTTCCAGTTCGGTCCCATCCGATATTAATGCTGTTTCCTTTTCCTTTCTCAATTCATCCGATGGCTTGTTTGACTAATTTGTTAATTATTATGGTTACTGTTATTAATTATTAATTATTATTATTGATTACTGAATACTGTTATTAATTATTAAAATGAAATTATGATATTTAGTTAGATTAATATTTGATGTTTACTATTCAAATTATAAAATAATTATTTTGTATATTATATTTTTTTTCACTAGCACTATTCTTGTAAAAGAAAAATTTGTTCGTTTTAATTGTCAATACGTTAGTAGGTTTTGACTACATAATATATATTACAGTTCCCAAAAAATAATTTGCAATGAGTTCTAATTAAAAAACAATCAATAACTTTTTAGACAAAAAAAAAAATTCACTAACTTTGAAAAATATATTTAATGAAATTTCAAGTAGAAACTAATATGTTGTCTTGTTTCTATTAATAACTATTAACCTATTTCATACAAGTAAAATAAAATACCTTAATTTATTAAAGAATTTAAAATATAAATAAATTTTGTCCTACAAATCAAAAGTAAAAAAAAAAATTATGGTCAAAAAAATTTGTATCAGTAACTAACAGTTCTAAAAAGTAGGTATAACTTATTTTTTGAAACAAAAATTGATTAGATTCTCGATCAGCAATCAGTTATCTTTCTAAATATTTTACCAAATACTTATATCCTTACTTTTTCAAATTGAAAGACAAACGCACCATCTGTGGAGCCAAACACCCCTCTATCTTTCTCTTTTGACTCCAACATTATACCATGTCAAAATAATGTTTATAGATACCAAATCCTATTGGGAGTTTAAGTTAAAGGTGTAGAAAGTTCATAATCATTATAAGTCTTTTCATCAATATAGAACATTATATACTTTAGAACAGTCTACCCCTTAGACAAATTATTCTCTTAAGTGGGGATCTCCCATGCAATTGGTATAGAAGCATCTCATAAGTTATAAGGCACATTTATTTGAATCTTTTCATGTAAAATTTACTTTGCGGTTCCAACTTAATTAAAATGATTCAGGCAAAATACCTCAACCAGATGAGCAAGAGTTTGATCCTTTGACTATGTTCTTATATCTCTCATCTCCTAATCATTGAGCTAGTGCTTCAAAGGACAAAATTTAATATTGAAATTTACTACTTATTAGTATTAGTTTAGGTGCATAGTAATTATTCACTGTGCTATCGGGTGCCCTCAGTTGCTGCCGTGTGTCGAGAAGACACCATTGCTCGTCAGAGCTTTTCCGTGCAATTTGGTGAGCTCTTCGTGGCTCTAAGTGCTCTATTGTGAGCTTTTGAGGCCTTTGCCTCGTTGGTGTTTTGTTTTTGCTATGAGGGTGGTGTTTGGGTCTCAGTTTCTTCGATCTTCTATTGCGGTCTTCTTCACTGGCTCGTTTGGATTCCCCAATGGGTCCCCTGCTTCCTCGCTGGCTCTGATTCGAGTAGGGCGTGGGGGACTCTCCTCGTTTGGTAACCGTAAGCCCCTGTACAGCTTTGTTGTAGATGTTGTTTTACTGGGTCTTCGCTATTGGGTTCCTGGAGGTCCGAGGTGGTGGCGCAGTCTCTCTTCTCCCTGATGTAGCCATTTCTGACATGCTCGACTCCTTTGCCATTATGCAGTGGTGGCTGGGAGTTTGTCTCTCGCCTGAGGCCTTTTGGGCTTCAGGTTGTTTCTATGTTGGAATCTATTTTCCATCGGCGTTCAGTCAGTGCCTGGCCGTCACCGCCGCTTGTGCGGTGGTGGTAGGTTCAATGTTTTAGGGTTTGTTTGGACCTTTGGGTCTAGTATGGGATGGTTCATTTATTGGGTCTCCATTGTATATGGTGTGGATTGGCCTCTCCACTGTAATAAAGGACTGGGGTTTACGCTTGTTTTATCATGCTTTTTATATGTGGTTTTATCCAATGGAATGGTTTCTTTCTGATAAAAAACAGAAAGTTTAGGTGTACAGTAAGATGACGTAGAACTTTAAGATTAATATTATATACTTTTCTCATTTTTTTTTAAATTATATTAACAAAATCAATCAAAAATAGTAATTTAATAATAATTTAATGTGTTTTTTGAGTCTTTATTTTGTCGCCTATACCTAAATAAATAAGAATTTATGCTGAAACGCTATTACAGGTTCACGACTTGTTAATACCGTGAGCAAAAGCAAGTAAAGCCCATTGAGCCCACGATGCTCGGATAGTAGATTTATCCCTTATAAGTGGTTGAGACATGAAAAATAGAGTTACTTAAATCTTAATTTACATATCTAATAACCAATATACCTGTAAAATTTTTTTATTATTAAAAAAATTTACATTAACATGCACATTTGTATTCAATGCGTACTTCACAACACATGATTCCAACTAATTAACCATGATAAGTAAAAATATGCAACCGACAATGTTACTCTTAGGGCCTATTTAGTTAAATAAACATATAAAAAAAATTATTATTACTACATCATTTTCTCACAATTTTTTCATCAATTTAAATAATATTTTTTTGTCACAATTTTTTTTTTATAATTTTTTTTTACAACTTTTTCATCAATCCAAACAACTTTTTTCTCTTACAATTTTTTGTTTGTTTTCTTTCCTATCATTTTCTTTCTCATAATTTTCTTATCAATTTAAATAATTTTATTTTCTCACAATTTAGTAACAATCCAAACACATCAATTTGGGGCTCGCAGTATTGCTATGGGCGAAGATTGTGCACCAGACTTGATAACGAGAGACACTTTAAAAATTCAACCTCCATTCTTTTAGGGTAATTCTATTGAAAAATTATGAAACAAAAAAATTACAAAAATTAACACTTAAAATTAAATGATGTTACCGTAAAATTTGAAATATAAATCTTATATAGTATGTATTAGGTAAAATCTCAAATTTCACTCATTATTTTTACGTCTTTTGAGAATTTCACCCATAACGTTTTTTTGTCTTAAACTTCACCCTCAATGATTTTTTCGTAATCTTTTTTAGCTTTTTTCGTTAATTGACTGTTAAATGTGCCACGTAACGGTCCAATCAGCAGTATATTTAATACCTTTATAGGATTGAAAGAAAGATATTAAAAAAAAAAGCCACAGGGAACGTATTGTTAGTTGTAAAGTAATAATATGTTGCTGACGTGAGCTATAAATAAGATGATGTATCGCTGATTAGACTGTCACGTATCACATTTAACAGTCGATTAACAGAAAAGAGTAAAAAAAATTGATAGAGAAAATGTTGAGAGTGAAATTTAAAATAAAAAATATTGTGAGTGAAATTCTTAAAAAACATAAAGATAATAAATGAAATTAAGATTTTTACCTATATACTAAACCAAAAAAATTGTTTTTCTTCAAAAAGAATTTCCTAAAAAATTAAACCCGATTGCATTTTAAAAGCACCGGGTTTCCTTTTTTCCTTTTTCTTCATCGGGTTGCGCACCGGATGCTAACCTTTTTCCTATTGTTATAAAGTCCTGACTTCCATTTTGATGGCTTTTATCGTGGAGTTCAAATTGGTACCCATATATGTTGATGATTATATTTGATATTTATATTATAATGAATTTAATTTTTTTATAATAAAATTTATTATTTTTTAATAAAAATTATTATATTATTTTTTATTATAAAAATAATAAATTTTATTATAAAAATAATTAAATTCGTAATAATATGAATACTAAATTTGATTACCGGTACATAAATACTAAATTTTTTTGTTTTTTTTTTCGTTAATCATTTACTAGTCAGTCACCCATGTCGCTTCGGCAACTTGCATCATTATTGTATCTTTTAATCCATCCACGTAGTTTATTAATCTTAGAGCTTGACTTTATGGCCAGAGTATCCGGTCGGAAAGCATCCAGAATTTAGGTCTTACTAAATAATTTTTTTTTTTTAATTTTTGAAATTTCTATTTCATGCCCAAAATCAGTTGATTTGCAACTAAGACATCAAAATGTATAACAAACTAACAATTGTTTGCAGTGGGTTGCAAAATTATCAAAATAAAACTAGTCTTTTACTTTGGTTGCACGTTTTACCGTCTTAGTTGCAAAATCTATTAATTCTTCTACTTTGGTTGCACATTTTAGCTGTCTTATTAGTTGCCAACTGTTTTCCTTAATGTTAAAACGGATGGTACCAAACCAAGAGCAGGAAAAGCAAGCTTCCCTGATTATTGATACATAAGATTTAGGTATGTCGTGTATCAAAATGGACTTCCTCGTGGCCTTATTCTCCATATTCCTAATTCTCTCTTCGCTTACCTCAGGCAATTTTGCTGAAGTAACATCATCAGGATTGGGAACATGGAACTATTATCATCGATGTTCAAACACTACCATTTGGACAGGGAACATCACTATCCACGTAGCCAATCTCTTCAGCCTCCTGTCTTCTCTTGACTCCAATGCAAACAGCCTGGAATACTACTTCACAACTGTAGGACACCGACCTGACCTTGTCTACGGCTTATTTCTATGCTGCGGCGACGTTGGCAAGGAAGCTTGCAAAGGCTGCCTCAACGTTGCCCGACCTGAGATAGTCCAAGTTTGTCCTGTCTACTAAGAGGCAGCCCTGGTCTGGTACGATGATTGCCTCTTAATGTATGCAGACCAGTAGTGTTTGCGGCTGTGGATGACAAGGCTATTATGTATACGTCGCCGGGTACTGGAAATATTAGTACCGAGCCAGAGCGTTTCAATACTCTGGTTATGAGTACTTTGACAGAGATAGCTGCTCAGGCCACTGCCTCTGCCGCTGCCCCTTCAGGTGCTAAAAAGTTTGCTACTAAGGAGGTGAGGTTTACAGAGCTGATAACTCTTTACAGCCTAGTACAGTGCATGCCAGACCTGTCCGGTTCCAACTGTGCTCAGTGTCTTTAGACAGCCATCTCTTCCCTTCCGGATTGCTGTAGTGGGAGGTCTGGAGGAAGAATCTTGGTTAGAAGTTGTTATCTTCGGTTTGAAGTGTATCCGTTTTACAATGAAATGGCAAACGCTCTGGCACCTGGGAATAATTATGATACAACAAGACGACAAGGTAAACAAAATGTCTTCCACAGTTATTGAATTCGCTAAAATGGAGAGTTAATTTTCCATAAATTCATTATGTGTAGCGAGGTTCGCCGGTTTGGATCGACCCCAGAATTTGCTTTGATTAATCCATTCTATCCAATTCTTTTTCCATGTTGCTTTTTGGCATTTGCATTGGGAGACAACTGTGTTTAAGCCTTAAACTTAGTAAAGTAATTGACATAGATACACTACTCCACTCTTGGTCGGTTTACACATTATAATTAAAAACTAACAACAATTAGATTGAATTAAAGACATAATCAATCATATATATGCAGCACATTAGCAGAGACATATCATTACCTTCTCTTTTTCTTCTTTTTCTTTTTGGGGATACGCTACTCGTTAAATTGTTCATATATATCATGGACTTGATTAATTATTTATTGTCATAAATGGTTTATGAATTCAGTTAAACGACATTTCTCCTTGGCAATCATACTTGTTGCATCAACTGCTGGTTGTGTTACGCTTTTCAGCATAACTACTGTTACCTCAAAAGCAAAGCAAGAAAGAAGGATGAAACTCCATTGGAAAGGGAAGGTAATGGTGAAGAAAAGCAGATTTTGCTGTACATCAAATCTCAAAGGTTTTTAATTCCCTTGTGTTATTATTTCTTTTCCTCATTGAATTTTGTTGAGGGAGATGAAATCACAAGTATGGAGTCCTTGCAATTTGGTCTGGGCACCGTAGAATCTGCCACCAAAAAATTCTGTGCTGATAACAAGTTAGGTGGAGGTGGTTTCGGTGATGTTTACAAGGTAATTAAGAAACTATAATCATTTGATAGTAGTATGTTGTACAGACATATTAGCTTATTGAAATGTGATAAGAGTACATCTAACTATTGTTAAAGGAAACTATCAGGGTACACTTCCTAATGGACAAGTGATTGCTGTCAAAAGGCTGCCGAGAAGTTCTGCACAAGGAGCAAAATAATTCGAGAACGAGGTTCTCATTTTAGCCAGGCTTCAACACAAAAATCTAGTGAGGTTGCTAGGATTTTGCGTGGAAGGAGAAGAAAGATTACTCATATATGAATGTGCCCAACCGAAGCCTTGATTACTTTCTGTTTGGTTTGATTCCTTTAAACTTATAACTGCAATTATGAAAAGTAAATCAGTTTCTGTAAAACTAAATCTACTTTGAATGCTATTGGTTTCCTGAACATCTAGATCCTAAAAGGCAAAAGCAATTGGATTGGTTAACGCGATACAGAATAATAGGAGGCATTGCTCGAGGGATTCTTTACCTTCATCAAGACTCACGGCTCAGGATTATACATCGAGACCTTAAAGCTAGTAATATTCTACTAGACAGTGATATGAATCCAAAAATCTCAGATTTTGGCACGGCTAGGCTTTTCGGAGATGACCAAACTGAAGAATATACGGGTCAAGTTGTAGGGACATGGTAAGGTTTCTAGATATATGCAAATGACATTTGCAGCCTAGCTACTAATACATTACAAAAACATGTTGGTTTAGCCTCTATTTTTAACATTGCTGCAATGGTTTTGCTGTTTTCTAGTGGGTATATGTCACCAGAATATACAATGCATGGAGAGTTCTCTGTCAAGTCTGATGTGTATAGCCTTGGTGTCCTTGTTCTGGAAATTATTAGTGGAAAAAAGAGTTTTTATCAAACAGAAGCTACAGAGCACCTCATAAGCTATGTAAGTGTCAAATTTTGATAATTTGTTGAAGCAAACAATTAATCATCACTGTAAACAAAACGATCATATGGTACTTGCTATACTAAAAAAAAAAACATTACAAGCCGCTCACACTATGGGGTTTGGAGAAAAGTCGAATGTAGCACTAGGATTGATTATATCTTTGACCATTTATTACAGGTTTGAAAACACTGGATAAATTGGACACCATTGGAAGTGTTTGATGAAAATTTGAAGGAACATATTCAACATCAGATATTGTTAGATGCATCCATATAGGCTTGTTATGTGTCCAGGAGGATCCAGATGAAAGACCCACAGTGGCGACTATTGTTCTTATGCTTAGCAGTTACCACTATGACTTGCCATCACCTAAACTTCCAGCCATTTTCGTCTGTGGTTGCATAGAGCAGGGCAGGTCAATCAAAGGCCTAAAGTTGGATCAATCTACAACCAAGCCAGTCTTATCTTCTCCTAACGAAGTGCCATTTACTGCTGTGTATACTCCATAGCAGGGAACATGAGCCTTCCAAAAAAACAAAAATTGTTGTAGAACTTGAATTTACAACTGCATATTGTAAGGGTGGTGACCATCTATTAAATGCATGTTCTATATTTTTATATCTTTTTTGTTATTTTTTCATGCATATTAATTTTTTTATGTTAATTTTATGAAATATGACTTGCATATTTATTTTAATGTACCAAAAAAAAATTTTGATTTGCATATAGGATTATATATATATATATACATATTCAATTTGAACCTTAACCGTTAAAAGATGTATCTTTGTTTTTTTGTAAAAATTAAAAAAAAAAAGTTAATATTCCGACAATCTTGTAAAAAATTATTATGACTATATTCAGAGAATATGCGCCCAATGTCAAAAATTACTGTATAAAAAGTAGCTAACTTTAGCTTTGTTCAAATAAAAAGGTTGAAGATTTAGCACTTCCAACAGTCCAGTAACACTCAAAATTCAAAATCATTCAATTCGTAGGTTCGCTTTTCCCGTTATCACTAAACCCTGTGGTTAACAAAAAAAATGTATCTATCAAACGTCGAGCTTAGGTTAAAAGACTTATTTATCAGACGTGAAATCGAAAGTTACCATATAAATCAAAGGGCAACCCACTTCCGCCGCCGCCGCCGCTGCCGTTGCCGCTGGCGCTGCAGCCATAGTAGCAGCTTACTGTCTCCGACTCCCTGTCTCCAACTGCTCACCGTCGATCTTCATGAGGAGAATTGTGTCGGCATCCAGGTATTCTTTTGCTGCAGCTTCTGCTCATCAATTCCAACGGAGAACTTATTTGTTTGCATTTGCCGAAATTATAATTATTGTGGTTCCAGTAAAAGCCAATCGTATGAATTAAGAAAAGAGAATAATCATGTGAAAGGAGAAAAGGGCCGCAGCAGAAATCTTGAGGATGCTCTGATTTTGTTCAGATGGTTCAGAAGTGTCCTTTGCCGTCCATTATTTATTTTAATCAGCTCTTTCGGCAAATTGTTCGAATGAAACAATATGCTACGGTGGTCTTTTTGTCTAAACAACTAAACAACTAGTACGCAGGTTAGATAGTATAGTATATGATAATATAAATAAATATAGTATAAGATAAGTTATTAGTTTATACTAAATTTAGATAACATCAACTAATATAAAATAGTTATTCTATTTAATATTTAGATGATACGAAATAAAATAATATAATATATAAAAATAATTTTTTTATTTTTAAAAATAGTTGACTTACATTTAATATTAATTTTAATATTTTTTTGTTAAAAATAGTTAAAATTAGACAATAGTTATTAGAAGAGAGGAAGGGAAGAAGGAGGAGAGAGGAGAGAGAAAGGAAAGAGAGAGAGAGGAGGAGTGAGAGAGGGAGAGAGGAAGGAGGGGAGAGAGGACGGAGGAGAGAGAAAAGAAAGAGAGAGAGACTAGGAGTGAGAGAGAGAGGAGCGAGAGGAGAGAGGAAGGAAGAGAGAAAAGAAAGAGCAAGAGGATGAGAGAGAGAAAGAAAGGGAAGAAAAGAGAGAGAGAATGAAACGAGAGAAATGAGTTTTTTTTATTTTATATTAATTTTTAAAAAATATTTAAAATTTATTTTAATTAAAAAGTTATTTTGGTAAATATACAATTTGTCAACACTAGCGCATGAAGTGTGATAAAGTAGCCCATAGGGGTAAATTAAGTTTTACACTATCTATTTAGGGGGTAATTACCACTTACACCAATAGTTTTCAAAAATTACAAAGAACACTATGTAGTTATATTTCCAATAACAAAAAACATCATATAGTCATCTGCCGTTACTTAAAGTTTGATTATATTAGAATTCTGTCATTATAAATGTCTAAATGTGATAAAAAAAAAAGCCCCCATATCCAGCTGAATAGAGAATGAATGTTTGAACTACCAAAATCACAATCAAAGACACCTAAAAACAAGAGATTTCTTAATGAGATTGTACGTGGATTTTTGTTAAGCCCGTAAAGTGGAGTTGGCAAGAAAAATCTTGAGGTCAATGTAGTTGTCATTGAGTTTAAATTTTGCAAAAAAATGAGAGTTTATGTTGTTTTTGATAGTCTTAAGATTGTTATGAGTCATTTCAAATCCCATATTGTATACCGTACATAATTTCCCGACAAGATTTTTTGTACTAAGATGAGGGGATTGAATGTGAATGATTCGACTTTTTGTCGTAAACTTGTTATTTTGTTGTTTGTTATGGATTTTTAGCAGTCCCAAAATCTAAATCTTTGAAGCAAAGGAAGTTTGGAAGTTAAGAGAGTTAAATAAGCTAGTCTAGTTGCTAATTATAATGGTTTTGGATTAAATTCTTGTTTGTGGCAATATATATTTCACCCTTACCCAACTTCTCTTTTAGCACTAAGCATTTGCTTAACTATTGCCCTGTTCTTTGAGGTATCCTATGACAACTATAAGTATTGGGATCCTGCATTGAATATACATCATTATTTGTTGTTTTAAGGGTCAAATTATTTGTCTTCACAACTTTGTTAGAGCTTTTCTGTTATTTTGTAGGATGCACTTGCTTTCTTCTTTCTTGTTTTATTGTGAAAGGTAAGAAACACCCAATAATAATTTTGTCTACTATATTTTAAATGGTAGCCTCAAAATACTTTAAGGGACACCAATAAATAATTTCTTTGAATATTTTGTTGACAATGCTTATATATATACGCAAGGACAAGGATATGAGCAAAATATCTAGGTTTATGCAGTTGAAAATAAGCTAAACGTTGCCAAGAAAATTAGCTCAGTCGATAAGGGTTTCGTTCCTTTCTTGAAAGGTTTAGAATTCGAGTCTTATTAGCAGTCCTTCTCAGTGAGTGATATGTAAGTCCAGTGTAAGTATGGTCCTCTTTGAAACTTGCAGTTTTCCTTGACCTTGGATTGAGCAACCTTGCTCACTTAAACTTTCTTTTTATAAAAAAGAAAATATGCTAAAAGTCTGCAATGTGGGCTTCTCCTTTGTATACTTATGTTGCAAGGTGTGGAAAGCCTCATAGGCATTTAAGGCATTATCTGTAAGTAGCCTATTAGGCATAAAAGCACTCCGTGTCTTAGAAATGATTTTTGGCAAAATAATCTTCAAACTATTGGCCATAACTTTTGTAATAAGCTTCGTATTGACGTTGCAAAGGCTAGTGGGACGAAAATACCTCTGGGATTAGAGCAACATTTGTATGATTAAGAGGGCTGGGATTACCCCCTTGATTGCGAATATATAGCACTTCTTTAACCACATCCTGCCCAACAATGTGCCAAAAATATTGATAGAAAACAGCAGGGAAGCCATATGGTCCTGAAGCTTTTGAAGGATGCATTTGCTTAAGGGCAATAAGCACATACTCCTCTGTAAAAGGCCGCATCAATATCTAATTCATCTCCGTAGTAACCCAGCCATGAACACACGATAAAACTGGGTCAGCATCCATCCTGCCCTGCGTGGTATATATGCTCTCAAAAAAAGACGTAAGATATTCCCCAATGGAAGTCGCATCAGTGTGGACATGACCATTATCTCCCACTAAATGCCTTGTAGCATTATAGCGTTTTCTTTGTCATGCCATAAAATTGAAATACTTAGTATTTTTGTCACCCTCTCTAAGCCATGTTGCCCGAGATCATTGAGCCCACATAATTTCCTCTCGCCGTAGTAATTCATCAATCTTCATCTGCAACTTGCGAAAGGATTCAATATTCTCAAGAGAAGGGATAGCTTTTTCTAATAAAGCCTGGTCTGTTTGAGTTCTTCTAAGCTCATTGTTTACACTGCCAAAATTCGTTTTGCCCCAACATTGCAAGGCACGACCACAAGCTGTAACCTTCTAAACCACATCTCTACCAGCACCCACTCCTCCAATCGACATCCAAGAATCTACCACTATGGATTCACAACTAGAGTCATGCAACCACATTTGCTCAAAATGGAAAGGACACCGTTAATTGGACCGGGAGGAGTTCAGTCAGGGTGAACAACTAATAAGACATGATCAAAACTGAATTGTGAATGATAGTGAAACAAAGCATCATGATACAAATCAAGGAATTGACCATTGGAAAAAAAAATCTATCCAAGTGTTCCTGCACGTTCTTATCTCCTTTTCTTTCGTTAGACCAAATGAATTCATAGCCCACAAAATGAATTTCATTAAAATCAAAGGAAACAATAGCTTCTTGATACCTAGTCATGTAATTTGTCGAGCGCAATCTACCTCCTTTCTTCTCAAAAGTGAAAAGAATCTCATTTAAGTCAACCCCACACAACCCTGGCCCATTAGCAACCACAGCCAAGTTTCGTGGCAACTCCCAAGTATTAATTTTATCCTCATCGCAAGGCCAACCATAAATACTAGAAAATCTCCATGGAATATCAAGCTTCGGGTCGACAACATTAACATCAATATGATGCAAAGATTGTGACACCAAAGAAACAGAAACCCATTCATTCTATAGAAGAGGAAGTCCGCCTAATCTTTTTCTTCCAGTACCCTCACAATCCACAAACAAACCATTCTCAAACCTCAAGCTACGTTTGATTTTCTTTGCCTCGTGGGATTTTAATCTTGTCTCCATGAGAAAGACAAAACAGGGGATATGAAACTGTAGAAGCTTCTTTACTTTATTTACTGCACGAGGTATCCCCAAACCTCGACAGTTTCAGCTTAGGATCATCATGGTTGTCGACGAGGCTGCCTCGCAACCTCTATTGATACGATAGGATTATGCACCAGATAGGTAACATCAATATAACTCTTTGCCTTTTTAGAACCAAAACCTTCAGTGTCACCTTCGAATTGAAGAAAGCCTTTTTTTTTTTACCAACCACTAACGCATACTGGCCAAACTGAAATTTTCCACCCTACCGAGTCATGCTTCGAAGCCCAGTATTTGTCGATATGTCATTCTGGATGGAATTGAGGGTTTGGTGCTTGGGATCAAAATTCGTTGAAAAGATATTGAGAGTTTGAGGAATAGACTGAGTTGGCACAGAATACCTCGTATTGTCCACAGAACCAGACAGCCCAATTATTGGTGGTCCCACAGAAATATTATGATTAGTTGCCACATTAGTTTGGGTAACATTAGTAGCCTCGCCAACTGTACTATTGACTTCTTATATAGAATTACTTGCAGCCAACTGAGTTTTATCGAAGTGAGGACTCCGGGAAGAATGCATCGGGGAAGATTGGAAGCCTTGAATATCTTTGGTCCCACCCACACATCTATCTCTAGCAGGCACAAAATTATCGCCTGATTCATTACCCCAAAATAACTGCCTGCTTCTCCTCTCTTTCCGTAATAGGTTAGGCTCTTGAAAATTAATTTCTATAATATCCTGCTTTTCTCACTTCCTAATTTGGCAAGACGCCAAATTGAGGCCAGTAACATCCCAAGAATTCGGGATTTGAAAATCAAAAATCCTTCCCCTTTCCAAATCTAGCCGAACAGCTTCCTGAACACTATGAACATAATTCTGGTCGGGCTCAATAGGTGGCCTGAGTTTGCTGCGGCAGCATATTCCAATAGCATGCACAGGATTTCTGTGTGACTCCATATGAAGATCCTCCGATTGCACCATTGGCCTCCTGATTGGTGAGGCCCTGAGAGCGTCTTCGAAAGATAGAGTAGGAACTAGTTCCAATCGATCGTCATCATCCTCTGGGGATGAGAACAACTCATAATCTTTGAAAACATAACCTAGGCAACCACAACAGTAACAAAAGTTCGGTAACCTTTCGTATTTAAAAGGAATCCAAATGATCTCACTAGAGCTTCGTTTTATATTAGTTCCACGCAATAGAGGGTTATGCTCATCAAAGTGCACACGAAATTTGAGATATATATTAAAGCTACCAAGCCCTTCATGATCAACAACTACAAAAGATCCGATCTTGTTACCCAAAGCAACAGCCGATGATTTGGTCATCGCTTTCTTTGGAAGGTCATATGCTCAAACCCAAAAGTGAGTCCAAAACAAATTGATTTTAGAAGGTTGCTCATCCTCCTTCAACTCTTGTAGTAAAAGAACCTGTTTGTCAAATGACAAAGGGCCATTACCCAACACAAATTACTTATCCTTAATGCTTTCAAATCGAAAATAAAAGAGATTATTTTCTAGTTCCCGCACCTCAAGATTCTTCTTCGACTTCCAAGTGAGACGAATAGTTGTCAGAAGAGCCCTATCATTGAAAGATTTCTCCAATCACAAGTTCCTGAGGCACAATCAAAAAATCTTTCGAGTCCTCCAACCGATTTTGTTGATCTTCCAAAACCACCTTGACAACAAGAACTTCTTTTAGACAATTAATAAATGAGAAAAAAGAAAAACGAAACAAAGCACCACTCCAAGATGGAAATCAGAACTCAATTAAATGAGAAGCACTCTGCAGAAAAGCAAAAAACCCTCTCACATGATATATGTTAGCCCCTTGGGTACTTGTCATACGAGAGTTGGTGGCACCTTACACCAATTCCTAGCATGGGACTTTGGAGTGACTGGACACTCCTTGAGATAAGGTGAAAGTTGAGAGGGTCAACATAGACACAGGTCTACATGTGGGTCCCAGTGTAAACCAAAGTTTGGGCTAGACAAAGAATGTTGGGCTACATGTTCATGGGCTCCATCAGATGGGCCATGGGCTTGGGCCAAGAGGCCCAAAACACAAACTGGGTCTTGACCAAGTCCGCACGGCACTGCATGGCACTGTGTGACACCGAGTTTCCTACGATGTGTGAAACGTGGGAATGTGTGGGTGTGGCTTTATCCGATTGGCTGGGTATCGAGATAATGTTCATCAGATCATGCATAGCTAAGGATCATAGGTAGATAAGGCTTATCGAGATCAAGTGATGAATGATCGTGAGAGATAAGGTTTATCAAGATCAAGTTATGGATGAGATCATAGGAAGATGAGGATTATTAGCCACGATAAATATCGTGAGGAGATAATGTTTATATCCAAGTCGTAGATACCTAGGGGTTTAGCTATATATAGACTCTATGAGTTTGTCATTTGTACTCAGTGAGAAAGGAATCACTCAGATAGACAGAGTGGAACACTGTTGAGAGTTCAGTGACAGTTCCTTTGTATTACTTGAGTTAAGTAATAAAAGGTTGGGAAAAGTTCCCGTATATGTTCTTGTGCCTCTTTTAAGTGTGTGAGTTGTGTGCCTACTTTCAATGTTCCATTTTGAAATCTTTGTGTGTGCGGTTGGCTGAGACTAAGTGTGATTTAGTGCCAACACAAGGCGAAATTTTCGGTGAGAAAATTAGCCATGTGACAGTATACACCAAGAAGAGAAAAAACTTTTATTTTTTGAGGGTGTTTTACTATGTTGAATTACTGGATGAGTACAAGGCAAATTTTTATCAAACTTTTATAAAATTTTTACTATCCTCCATAACAAACTTTTATCGTTATTATTACTGAGTGATGATTTGTTCATGATGGTAGTATGGGTGTTCAGCTTCAACATAGATGGTGAAAAGGATGTGCAGAGATTGAATGCAGTGCCTTCTTGTTTATCAATGGTGCTCAAAACTATTCATATTCGAGAATTGGGATGAATTAAGTAGATCCAATGAAAGGGATCGTGACCTGATAGTTGTGGCTCTTGTTTCTTTTCCTAGAGGCTCAACTAGTTGCATTGTCTTCATTAATGCATAGTCATCTTTAGTTTGTCAATTCAACTTTGCTATGTATACTATGCACTCAGTTTTTAAGTTTAGTTGCATATGAGTTTCCGTAACTTTTTGATGGATGAAGAGGTCCAATAAGCTGATGTCTTTGTTGATGGAACGATTCTGATTGATTCATTATATGTTGATCTGACTTATGCCAAAAATGTTATTCATCCTATTTAAGTCCTTAATTCTACTTTTGAACCAGAAAATTAACACTCAAATCAACTTATTAAAACGCAAACATCAGCTACAATTGCCTCAAATTCTGCTGTCAACTAAGTTAAAGGCTCCAGACAATCAATCAACCTTCCTCAGCTACAATTGCCTCAAATTCTGCTGTCAACCTTCCTCAAGTTCAGACTCCATTTTCTCATGTGCAATCATTGCAACATTTTGTTCTCTGTTTGAGCATTAAGGAGCATATTGGAGCTACTTGGTTGATGCCTCAGTTCTCCTCAATAATAAAGATTATTTGAAGACAAATTTCAGATGTAACTAATGCTTTTGCTTATTTAGTTCAAATGTAACTAGTTTTCTAGTTTGACAAAATACCTATTTGGGGTTAGGTAATTAATTAAAGTTTTGTATGTTAGTGGTGTAAACTTTGATCATATCAGTCAACACCAAGCTGTTCTTATATGTTTTTTATGTGGCCGAGGTTATGCAGGAAAAACTAGCATTGTTTAAAAGTTTTGGAGTAATCAGTATGATAAAGAACGAAACATACAAAATTGTTTTATATTGCTCTTTTCCTGTCTGCAATTTCTGTAGATCAATTGCCTCCGTTGCACTTTCAAATTCAACTCTCATTCAATCCTCTCATCTCCAACAAGTTCAAAGACATTTGTCCATAGCAATCTAATGTAAGACAAACGAATAGAAATATCTATCAGATACTGCATCACAATCATACATGTTGCTTCGATTGCCGGTACAATAGAGAGGAAAGGTAACGGTGATTGCTGGTACACTGCAAAGGAAAAGTAATGGTGAATGGTCAGCAGACTATGTTGAATATTAAACATCTCTATGTTAATTTATGCCAGGGCATTTTTTATGCTTTTATTGGTTGCATTTATTTTGTGGAGGGAAATGAGCAATCATCTTTTTTACTTCTATTCCTATCCATTAATATCGTGTCATTTCCTTTTTGAATCAGTCTGAAACCTTTCTCATTCTGCTCTTCTGTGGACCAAGATTTTTCCTCAAGGGAATAATGTTTGTTCCTTGACTTGGTTGTTGATCATGGCTTGTTATCAAGTAGTAACCCATCCACATCGCTTCATTAACTCACACCATTATTGCATTTCACAAACAAACACTGTAAGCCTTTTTTTGTTTTTTTGGTTCTACTGTAAAGTTATCATCAGAATCACATAAATGACAACTCTCTCTATAGATAAGACCTTATTTTCTCGCTTCAAAACACCGCATTTAAGATTTTACCTTTGAAGTACTCCAAGCAAGAATTAAACCTTGGTTAACAAGAATGTTCACCAATAACATCTCACACCAAACTTAGTTTATGAAAAGATTCAGCAGCCTTGAAGGTTGATACATGACACAAGACATGTCTTATGTAAAAATGCACTCTTGTCCTCTCATCAAATCATCCATAATCTTAATTCTTTCATTGCTCAGCTCAACTGATATTGTAGAAGCCAAAAGAGCTTATCTCTATCATGAGTGTTCAAACACATCTACTTCAGCTAGAAATAGCACCTACCAAGCCAATCTCTATAGTCTCATGTCTTCTCTTTCCTCCAAAGCAACTGGGATGGAGTACTACTACTGCAATGGGTTCAATTTTATCAATTCAGGACACGAACCTAATGCCGTCTACGGCTTGTTTCTGTGTCGTGGCGATCTTAGCAGTGATGCCTACAAAACATGCATCAATGTTGCCTCCCATGATGTAGTCCAACTTTGTCCTGATGACGAAGAGGCCGCTGTCTGGCATGAAGCCTACTTCTTACATTACTCATGCATGAACACGTTTCCAATTATGGACGACCATGCTGCCATACATATCCATAATCCTAGGGCTGGAATCATCACAGAGCTAGAGCGTTTCAATATTCTGGTGATGACAACTCTGAGGGAGATAGCCACCCAGGAGGTTTCAGCTCGATCTCGGGCTAAAAAGTTTGCAACCAAAAGGGTGAATTTCAATAAGTCTATAGCTGTCTACAGCCTCGTACAGCGCACACCGGAGCTGTCTAACGTCCGTTGTAATCAGTGTCTTCAAACACTTATCACACAGTTTTCGGACTACTGCAGTGGGTGGCCCGGAGGAAGAATCTTGGCTAGAAGTTGTACTTTTCGGTACGAATTGAGTCCATTTTATGGTGAAACATCAAGCCCTCCAACACAAACAGAGCCGCCTCCTGCTGGTTTGGTAACAAGGCCAAAAGGTAAAGATGTCTTCCGCAATCAACAAATCTCACATCTCTTTTTTAGTTACTATAGCTTCTCTTTCGTTCTTCTAGTTTCTAGAATAATCCAAAAATCTCTCGTAGCATCTATAATTTTCTATTTGTATGACTTGAATGTAGCTACAATGTGTAGAAAGTTCTAGAAGCTCACATTTAGAAGCTAACAAGTAGGATCTAGTAAGAAGCTTGGTGAAACACGAGGCTTTGGCCAGCCTGTCAAACATGTCTGCTATCAATGGGATAGGGTACTTGTTCTTCACTATCGCTTTGTTCAACACCCTATAATCAACACATATCCGGAGGGAGCCATCTTTTTTTCTCTAAAACAACATCGAGGCACCATATGAGGCTTTAGAGGGCTGAATCAGGCCTGCTTCTAGCAAATCCGTCAACTGCTTCTGCATTTCTGCCAATTCTAGCAAACTCATGCGATATGAGTCTTGTGTTGGTGGTTTAGAACCGAGCACCAAACTGATCTTGTGGTCAGTGGCACGCATCGGGAAAAGACACTTGGGGAATTCGGGAGGCATCATGTCTATGAACTCACCCAATATATTCGCAACACTGTTAGGCACCTCTGCAACAATACCATCTTTGATCTACATCAAAGCCGCAAGGTAGGTGACTTATCCCTTCTTTAGACTATGCTTCACCTGCATAGTTGACAGCATACTACCTGACTTCCCACCAATACTGGAAAAGGGAGTGAACGCTCCAGAAACATAACACGGATGCTCCTCATGCATGATCATGAGACCACCCAAGAGAGGCAACTAAACAACTTTTGCTCACAAAGAAATCAACTCCTAATATGATATCAAAATCATCTAACGGAACCACAGTGAAGTTAATCTTACTTGACCAGTACCAATAATTACCTCCACTCCTACTGTCATGCCATACCTCCCGGGTTGTCAAGCTAACTGCCTTCATTTGACTCCCAGTCTTAGTGACTTTTAGACCTAGTGACTCCACCATCCTATAAGCAACAAAGTTGTGGGCAACATCGGTGTCAACCATTGCCATCAACTTTTTATTACTGAGCCTGATCTTCACATACAACAAGCCAGATTTTGGGGCACATCCAGCTTTTACAGCACTTACCAACTACAAAGGATTGACACGAGAGAAGCCAACATCATCCGAGATGCCACTCTCCTCAGCAAGTAAGGCACTTAACTTCTCCCGCTTGGGGTACTCCTTGGCCTTTTACGGTCCGTTGCAAATGCAACAACTAGAGTTAGACTTCCTTTTACCTTATTCTTAGTAGACAGCTTTACTTTTATCCTTGTCACCATTGTTGTGCTTATCTTTTTTTGCTCTCATTCTTCTTCTTGCCCTTATCCTTAGGCTGCTTCCCAACATCAGATTCAAGGGACTTGTTGATTCAAAAATCAACTAAACCATCAGCCACAGCCATCGCAGAAAGTAGGTCGTTCATACCTTGCCTTCTAAGGTCGAGTTGAGCTCAGGGTTTAAGACCAGAAAGGAAATTGAAAAGCTTGTCCCCATTGACATTTTCCGGATGTCAAGCATCAAAGAACTGAATTCCTTCATGTAGTCACGCATTGTGCCACTCTACTTTAACTTCTTCAGAGACTCCTTCGCAACCCATGACTTGTTGTACGGCAAAAATTGGTCCTTCAATTCCTTCTTCAGGCTCTCACATGTCTCGATCTTGGGCCTACCCACACTTGTATTACCATCCAATCAAGTCCGTCGCCACACCTTAGCGTCCTTGACTAGATACATGGTGGTCAGATTGACCTTCTTGTCGTCTGGCACTCAGGTAGCTTTGAAGTACTGCTCTATATCCCACAGAAAGTTCTCAATCTCTTTGGCATCTCGCGCTCCCTTGAAGCCTTTAGGCTTTGGCACCTTCTTCTTGGTCGAGCCATCCATAGCACCTCCCCTTGGTTGAGAGGCTTCAATCTTTTTGAGGATTGCTATTTCTGTTGCCAACTCATCAACTCGAAAAGCTGTATTTTTAGAGGCCACCACCTCTTGTTGCCGCTGTAGATCGATGATGTATTGATCATGAAGAGCCAACATTTGGAACAAGGTGAACTGTGGATCCTCCAAAAGTCCACCAAGTTCCTCAAAGAGCTTGGCTATGTGTTCACATACCGCATCAAGGCCTGAACCACTTGCCATTGGTCAAACCTTTATGCTTTGATACCAGCTGTCACAAGGCTAAATTTTCTCACACAAAATTTTATCGTGTGATGTCAATAAGTTGCACGTAGTCTCAGCAAACTATACATGCAAGGATTTGCACAATGAACTTTGTAAATAGGCACAAAACTCACACACTCAAGAGAGGCATAAGAGCATACGAGAATCTTTCCCAACCTTTATTACTTATCACAAAGTAATACAAAGAAACAAAGTCAAATGAACTCTTGACAATGTTTCACTCTTTCTTTTTGAGTGATTTTACTCTCATTGAGTACAAATGACAAATCCCAAGGGTCTATATATAGCTGACAGCCCCTACTTTCTAAGGCTTAGAGATAACCATTATCTAGGGTTATCATGGCATGATATCCCTTATCTTCCCATGATCTTATCCACAACTCAATCTTGATAAGCCTTATCTTCCCACGATCATCTATCACTTGATTTAGATAAGTTTTATCTACTCATGATCTTCAGCCACGCACAATCTACTAAGCATTATACCGATGCTCAGCCAACAGGATAGAGCCACACTCGCACGTCCCCATGTCCCATACGTCGCAAGAGACTCGGTGCCACACAATGCCATACAATGCCATACAGACTTGACTAAGACCCAGCCTTGTGTTTGGGCCTCATGGCCCAAGCACATGGCCCATCTGATGGAGCCTACGAACATGTAGTCCAGCATCCTTTGTCTAGCTTAAGCCTTGGTCTGCCATGAGACCCACATGTAGGCCCGTGCCTATGGAGACCCTCTCAGCTTTCACCTTGTACCAACTCTCTTACATCGACACATTGACTCAACAAGCGAGGTTATGGGAAGTTTGGCCAAGGCATTGACCACCAAAGAGGGTTTAAAAAGGGCTAAAGAATAGACTTTGAGCACGCTTGGCTTTGCCCGTAAGCATGCTTTACACACGTTGCAAGGCTAAAAAGGAAAGCCAGGAAAGGATGGGACAAAGGGTGCAAGGCTAGCAGCCCATCGAGCCAGCTACGTGCGCAGCAGAATACTCCTTGTGCTGCACATATTGGTGCCTCTAAGGGAGTTTAGCAAAGAAAGCTAGGAAGGTAGGCCAGCAAGGGAAGGGGGCCAACCAAGGGAGATTAGCAATAGAGGGAAGCCAACCAAAGGAGGCTATCAAGGCAAGCTTTGGAGGGAGGCTAGCAAGGGAGGAGGGCTAGCAGTGTACTGCTCGTCAGGCCAAAAACGCGCATGCAACGTGCTAGAGTGAGCAATGAGCGAGCAGCATGCTACTCATATGCCCAACAGTGTGCATAATATGGTAGAGGTAGCATGGGAGGCCAATAAGGTAGGCTAGCAAGGTATGTTAGTCGGGTAAGCTTTTTAACCATTGCATCGCACAATATGCTCGACAGTTTTATGAGGTGGCAATGAAGAGTATAGGTCCCAATCCCTCGACCAAAGCGCATGATAGAGTTGTTAGCACCCTGCACCAACTCCTTTGCCCTAGCCATTAAATCAACAAGCTAGGTTATAGGAAGATCAGCCAAGGCATTGGCCACCAAATAAGGCTTAAAAATAGCTGAGGAATAGACATGCAGCATGCTTGGCCTCGCACTAGTTGCAGCTTGCAAGCATGCTCCACGCACCTTGCTGCCCGCAAGGGAGGTTAGTAAGTAAAGTTAGGAATGGATGCGCGCAAGAAAGGGAGGCTAGTATCGCTTTGGGACGCGCGCAGCATGCTGCTTGTTGGACTAGCAATGCACGCAGAGGGCTACTCGCCATGCTGCAAATGTTGGTGCCTTGAAGGGAGGTTAGCAAGGCAAGCTAGGAAGGAGGGTCAGCAAGGCTAGGGGGCCAACTAAGGGAGGTTAGCAAGGGAGGGAGACCAACTAAGGAAGGCTAGCAAGGCAATCTTGAGAGGGAGGCCAACCATGAGAGGCTAACAAGGCAACCTTGAGAGGTAGGCTAGCAAAGGGTGGGGGCTAGCAATGTGTTGTACGTTGGGCTAGTTGTGAGCAGCTTGCTGCTCATCTAGCCAGCAACACACACACAGCGTGTTGGAGAGAGTACCAAGCGTGCTGGAGAGTGCATCGCATGCCCAACGGGCAGCGCATACTTAGAGGGTAGCACGTCTGCCCAACAGCATGCTAGAGGAGAGCAGCGCACGCAGAACATGCTGCTTGTCTACCCAGTAGTGCGTAAGAGCACCCGACAGGCTACTCATCGAGCGCCCAGTATGGGAGGTTAGCACGGGAGGCCAATAAAGTAGGCTAGCAAGGGATGTTAGTCGAGTAAGCACTCTAACTGTTGTGTCGCACAACATGCTCTATAGTAGCATGGGGTAGCAGTAAAGAGGTTATGTCCTAGTCCCTTGACCAAAGGGTATTATAGAGTTGTTGGCACATTACACCACACCCTTGTGTCGGCTTGTTGAATTAGCAAGCGAGGTTATGAGAAGATTAGCCTAGGCATTGACCACCAAATATGGATTTAAAATGGCTAAAGAATAGACTTAGAGCATGGTTGGCCCTGCACATGTTGCAGCTCGCATGGATACTTCACACTAGTTGTTACCTGCAATGGAGGTTAAAAAGGAAAGCTAGTAAGGGATGCGAACAAGGGAGGGAGACTAGTAACGTGTTAGGGCACGCGTAGTATGCTGCTCGTTGGGCCAGCAGTGTGCACAGCGATCTGGTAATCGTGCTGCACATGTTAGTGCCTCTAAAGGAGATTAGCAAGGCAACCTAGAAAGGGAGGCCAGTAGGGGTGGGGGGTCAACCATAGCAGGGGAGGGAGGCCGACCAAGGGAGGCTAGCATGGCAAGCTTGGGAGGGAGCCTAACCAAGGGAGGGGGGCTAGCAACGTGCTATTCGTCAAGCCTACAGCGCGTAGCGTTCTGCTTGTCTGGCCAAAAACGTGCGTGCACCGTGTTGGTAGGAGCAGCATGTGCCTGGCGATTTGCCCGGCAGCACCCTAAATGGAGTAGCATGCACAGCAAGCTGCTCGTCTGCCCAATAGTGCACTGGAGCATGCAATGGGTTGCTGATTGAGCGCCCAGCATGGGAGGTTATAACGGGAGGTTAATAAAGAAGGCTAGCAAGGGATGTTACCTGGGTAAGCACCATAACCGTTGCACTGTACAATATGCTCGACAATTGCTCGACTGGCAGCGAAGAGGTTAGGTCCTAGCTGCTCGACCAAAGAGCATCATAGAGTTGTTTGCTCTTTACACCAACTCTGTTGCATCGACTCATTGAATCAATAGGCAAGGTTATGGGAAGATCAGCTAAGGCATTGGCCACCAAAGAAGGCTTAAAAATGGCTAAGGAATAGTCTTGGAGCATCTTGGCTCTGCACATGTTGCTGCCTGCAAGCATGTTCCACACACATTGCTGCCCGCAAGGGAGGTTAAAAAGCAAACCAAGGAAGGGAAGCGAGCAAGGCAGGGAGGCAAGCAACGCGTTGGGGGCCATGCAGTGTGCTACTTATCGGGCCAACAGCGCGCAGTGGGTTGCTCATCGTGCTGCACATGTTGGTGCCTCTAAAAGAGGTTATCAAGGCAAGCTAGGAAAAGAAGGGGGGCCAAGGAAAGGAGGTTAGCGAGGGAGGGAGGCCAACGAAGGGAGGCTAACAAGGCAAGCTTAGGAAGGAGGCCAGCCAAGGGCGACTAGCAAAGCAAGCTTGGAAGGGAGGTTAGCAAGGGGGGCTAGCAGCGTGCTGCTCGTGAGGCCAACAGCGCGTAGTGTGCTACTCATCTGGCCAGCAATGCGCGTGCAGCGTGGGGCACTTTTGCATAGAAGTGCGCTAGAGCACAGAATTGCACTGGAGTGAGAAGAGTGTGCACAGCGAGCTACTCGTCTGCCCAGCAGCATAGTGGGGAGTGTGGTGGGCTGCTCATCGAGCACCCAATGAGGGAGGTTAGCTTTGGAGCCTAGTAAGGTAGGCTAGTAAGGGATGTTAGCCAACTAACACTCTAACCATTGCGCCGCACAATATACTCGACAGTTGCATGGGGTAGTAGTGAAGAGGTTAGGTCCTAGTCTCTGGACCAAAGAGCGCGATAAAGATATTGGCACCTTGAACCAACTCCCTTGCACTAACCCATTGAATAAGCAAGTGAGGTTATGGGAAAATCGGCCAAGGCATTCACCAACAGAGGGGGCTTAAAAACGGCTAAGGAATAGTCTTGAAGTATGCTTGGCTCTACACAAGCTGCTACCCGCAAGTATGCTCCGAACACGTTGCTGCCCACAAGGGAGGTTAAAAAGGAAAGCTAAGAAGAGATGCGAGCAAGGGAAAGAGGCTAGCAACGCGTTAGGGCACACACAGCGTGTTGCTCGTCAAGCCAGCACGCGCAAAGCGGGCTGCTCGTCGTGCTGCACATGTTGGTGCCTTTAAGGGAAGTTAGCAAGGCAAGCTAGGAAGGGAGACTAGCAAGGGAAGTTGGCCAACTAATGGAGGTTAGTAAGGGAGGCAGGCCAACTATTAGTCCCAAGAACACTTCACATGCTGGTGTTGGTGGCACCTTGTGCCAATTGTAAGCATAGGATGTTAGCTTGAGAGTCTAGTAAGGTAGGCTAACAAGGGATGTTAGCTAGGCCAACACACTAACCATTGCACTACACAACATGCTCGACAGTTGTATGGGGTGGCAACGAAGAGGTTAGGTCTTAGTCCCTCGACCAAAAAACATGATAGAGTTGTTGGCATCTTGCACCAACTCCCTTGGACCGACCCGTTGACTCAACAAACGAGTTATGGGAACATCGGCCAAGGCATTGGCCACCATAGAGGGCTTAAAAATGGCTAAGAAATAGACTTGGAGCATGCTTGGCTCCACACAAGCTGCTACTTGTAAGCATGCTCTACACATGTTGCTGCCCACAAGGGAGATTAAAAAAGAATGGTAGGAAGGGATGCGAGCAAGAGAGGGAGGCTAGCAGCGCGCTGGGGCGGGTGCAACGTGCTGCCCGTCGAGCCAACAGTGTGCACAACAGGCTACTTGTCGTGCCACACATGTTGGTGCCTCTAAGGGAGATTAGCAAGGCAAGCTAGGAAGGGAGGCCAACAAAGGGGGTCAACTAAGGGTGGTTAGCAAGGGATGGAGACCAACCCAAAAAGGCTAGCAAGGCAAGCTTGGGAAGGTGGCCAAAAATGGGAGGCTGGCAAGGTAGGCATGGGAGGGAGGCTGGCAAGGGAGGGGGACCAGTAGCACATAGATAGCAATGAGCGCACAGTGTGCTTGAGGGAGTAGCTCACACACAGCGAGCTGCTCGTCTGCCCAGCAACACCTTGGAGCGCGCGATAGGTTATTCATTAAGCGCCCAGCATGGGAGGCCAATAAGGTAGGGGAGTAAATTATGTTAGCTAGGTAAGCATACCAACTATTGTGCTGCACAACATGCTCGACAATTGCATAGGGTTGCAGCGAAGAGACTAAGCCCTAGTTCCGAGACCAAAGAGCATGATAGAGTTGTCGGCACCTTGCACCAACTCCCTTGTACTGACCCATCGACTCAGCAAGTGGGGCCGTAGGAAGATTGGCCAAGGCATTGGCCACCAAAGTGTGCTTAAAAACTATAAATGAATAGACGTAGAGCATACTTGACTCCACGCAAGTTGCTACCCGGAAGCATGCTCTACACACGTTCCTACCCTGAAGGGAGGTTAAAAAGGAAAACTAGGAAAGGATGCGAGCAAGAGAGGGAGGCTAGCAGTTTGCTGCTCGTTTGGACAGCAACGTGCGCGCAGCATATTGGAGGGAGTGGCGAGCACACGTAGCTTGCTGTGCGTCTGCCCAACAGCACGCAGGGGGGATCCACATATGCACGGCGAACAGCTCGTTTGCCCAGCAGCACGCTGGAGCTCGCGTAGGGCTGCTCATCGAGTGCCTAACATGGGAAGTTAGCATGGTAGGCCAGTAAGGTGGGCTCACAAGGGATGTTAGCCAGGTAAGCACACTAATCGTTGCACCGCACAATATGCTCAACAGTTGTGTGGGGCAGCAACAAAGAGGTTAGGTCATAGTCCCTCGACCAAATAGTGAGATAGAATTGTTGGCACCTTACACCAGCTCCCTTGCACCAACCCATTGAATTTACACGCGAGGTTATGGGAAGATTGGTTGAGGAATTGGCCACCAACTTGGTAAAATACGAGGCTCTTGCCAGCCTGTCAAACAAGTCCACTATCAATGGGATAGGGTGTTTGTTCTTCACTGTCACCTTATTCAGAGCCCTATAATCCACACATATCCGCAGGGAACCATCGTGTTTTCTCTGAAATGACACTAGGGGACCATATGGCGCATTGGAGGGTTGAATTAGGCCAGCATCTGACAACTCCATCAACTAGTGCCAACTCTAGCGGACTCATGTGATATGGGGCTTGTATTGGTGGTTTGGAACTAGGCACCAAATCAATCTTATAATTAGTGGCGCACCTGGAGGGAAAGTGTTTGGTGAGTTCGGGAGGCATCACATTAGTGAACTCACCTAACAGTTTCGCTAAACTGTCAGGCACCTCCACAACAACACCTTATTTGATCTCCATCAAAGCTGCAAGGTAGGTAACTTCTCTTTTCTTCAGCCCATACTCCACCTGCATAGTTAATAGCATATCACTCTTTTTCTCACCAATACTGGAAGAGGGAGTGAACGTTCTAAAAACATAACAGGGTTGATCCTCATGCATGATCATGAGACCACCCAAGTGAGGCAACAGAGCAACTTTTGCACTCACAAAGAAATCAACTCTCAGTATTATATCAAAGTCATCTAATGCAACCACAGTGAAGTTAAGTTCACCTAACCAGGTACCAATAGTTATTTCCACACCCAATGCCGCGTAAAGCACCTCCTGGGCTGCAGAATTGATTGTCTTCATTCGACTCGCAGTTTTGGTGACTTTCAAACTCAGTGACTCCACCATCCTCTCAGTAATGAAGTTGTGGGTAATGGCCATGTCAGCCATTGCCATCAACTCCCCATTACTGAGCTTGATTTTCACATACATCAAGTCAAATTTTGGGGCACGTCCTACTTGCATAGTACTCACCAACTGTAGAGGATTGACACAAGAGAGGCCAACATTATCCAAGATGCTACTCTCCTCAACAACTATGACACTTAACTTCTTCCTTTTAGGACACTCTTTGGGCCTTTGTGGTCTACTACAAATGAAACAACCAGAGTTAGACTTGCCTTCACCTTGTTCCTAGTAAACAGCTTTGCCTTTATCCTTGCTACCACCATTGTGTTTATCCTTCTTGCCCTCATTCTTCTTCTCACCCTTGTTTTTGGGCTACTTCCTAGCATTTGAATCAGAGGACCTGTTAATTCAAAAAACAACTAAACTATTAGCCACAGCCATCACAGAAGGTAAATCCTTCACACTTTGCCTTCTAAACTCGAGTTGAGCCCAAGGTTAAATACCAGAAAGCAAGTTGAAAAGCTTGTCCTCATCCGACATGTTTTAAATGTCAAGCATCAAGGAACTGAATTCCTTCACGTAGTTATGCGTCGTGCCACTCTGCTTCAACTTCTTTAGAGACTCCCTCGCAACCCATGACATTTACAGGGCAAAAAATGGTTCTTCAATTTCTTCTTCAGGCTCTCCCACATCTTGATCTTGGGCCTACCCGCACTTGCATTGTCAACGTAATTCCTCATTCATCCAAAGTAGTCTCTTAGTATAAAACGGACAATCGAGTCTACCACCACAGTTTTGCGTCCTTGGCTAGATACATGCTGGTCAGATTGACCTTCTCGTCGTCTAGCACTTAAGCAACTTTAAAGTACTGTTCCATATCTTATAGAAAGTTCTCAATTCTTTTGCATCCCTCACTCCCTCGAAAGCTTTACGCTCCGGCACCTTCATCTTGGTCGAACCCTCCATAACACCTCCGCTTGGTTGAAAGGCTACAGTCTTCTTGAGGATGGCTATTTCCGCTGCCATCTCATCAAGCCAGAAAGCTGTATTTTTAGAGGCCACCACCTCTTGTTGCTGTTATAGATCAATCATGTACTGCTCATAAAGAGCCAACGTTTAGAACACGGTGAACTGTGGATCCTCTAGAAGTTCATCAAGTACCTCAAAGAGCTTGGCTACGCGCTCATGTACTGCATCAAGACCCGAACCACCTACTATTGGTCAGACCTTTATGCTCTAATACCAGTTGTCACAGAACTAATTTTCTCACTCAAAATTTCGCTTTGTGATGGCACTAAGTCGTATTTAGTCTTAGCCAACTACACACGTAAGAATTTTCATAATAAACTTTGCAAACATGCACACAACTCACACACTCAAGATAGATACAAGAGCATACGGGAAACTTTCCTAACCTTTATTACTTATCACAAAATAATACAAAAGAACAAAGCCAAATGAACTCTCGACAGTGTTTCACTCGTTGGGGGGGCCAACCAAGGAAGGTTAAAATAGAAGGGAGGCCAACCAAGGGAGGCTAGTAAGGCAAGCATGGGAGGGAGGCTAGCAAGGGAGGGGGGCTAGCAGCGTATTACTCGTCGGGCTAGTAGCGCCTAGTGTGCTGCTCATCTGGCTAGCGCTCACAGTGTGCTGGAGGGAATAGCAAGCGCACCCCCAGCGGGCAGCACATCCAGCCAGCATTGCGCTAGAGGGAGCAGTACGAGCGCAACAAGCTGCTCATCTGCCGAGCAGCACGCAGGAGCTCGCAGTGGACTGCTCATCGAGCGCACAACATTGGAGGTTAGCATGGGAGGCTAGTATGGTAGGCTTGCAAGAGATGCCAGCTAGGTAAGCGCTCTAATCATTGCGCCACACAACATGGTCACCAGTTGCGTGGGGTCGCAGCGAAGAGGTTAGGTCCTAAAGCCCTGGAAGGAGGAGAGAAAATACTCATCTATGAATATGTTCCCAACAGAAGCCTCAATTACTTTCTATTTGGTTTGAATCCTTAATCTTTACCTTTTTTTGCTTTTGATTGCAAAACTTCTGTGACTCAAACATAAACAGTCCATGGGATTTGCAAACAACCAAAAGACACCAAAGAGATGAAATACGATCCAATGGACCGATGCCAAATTCCAGAAATGTGACCTTTAAGCCAGAAAGCACAGCCCTATCCAGCACTCCACTAGCTATTGACTTGTTGATGTTCCTAATTTTGCCAAGCCATGTTACCAAAGTTTCTAATCAGAAAACATAAAAGAACAATCCAATGGGATCATTATACATCTTGTGTGACTATACATCTATCTCTAGTGGAGTCCAGACCTTATATGTAATTCAAACATCCACAATTCCACGCCTATCCACTTCCTTTTCCTATGCAATTAAATCTTGAGCTATCCCCAAACCAGTTATCTTTAATTGATCCACAAAGTTAATAACCCCTATGTTCATATGCCCCCTGAATCATGTTTGCCATACTGTTAAATTCGCATTGTATTGTCATGGTCGCATATGAATCACTCTCAATACTTAATATTAGAGCGAATAATTATTTTTCATCGAAAATGCAATAATTATAATTATAGAACAAAAATGTGTCCCTTTTTTTTCTGCAGCTGGTAATGAAATTGTTTTCTTTGAAATTAAACGGGAATATATTTGCTCACGAGTTCTAGTCTTTTGTTTGTTCCTACAATGCTCAAAATTTATAGTTTGAGTGTTGGGTCTCATGAACATGTAGATCCGAAAAAGCAAGGCCAATTGGATTGGTCAACTCGCCACAAAATAATAGGAGGCATTGCTCGAGGAATTCTATACCTTCATGAAGACTCCCAGCTTAGGATCATACATTGTGACCTTAAAGCAAGCAATATCTTGTTAGATGAGGATAGGAATCCAAAAATCTTTGATTTTGGCACGGCCGGGCTTTTTGGAGCTGATCAAACTAAAGGAAGCACCAACAGAATTGTGGGAACATAGTAAGCTTGTCATTTTCTCGTCTTTTTAATTAAATTTGAAAAAAATGCTTTTTGATAGTGTGCTAGCATTGATCTTGTTGTGCTACTGGTCTCAAAGTGGTCATATATCTCCTGAATATGAATGGACAATTCTCTGTTAAGTCTGATGTGTACAATTTTAGTATTCTAATTCTCGAAATTATTACCGGAAAGAGAACCTATAAAACAAAAGATGTATTTCTAATTCAAAAACAAAGAATTCATATTTTTGGATCGATTTAAGGTTGGAATCTTAGAGATGGACGTGACATGGAAGCAAAATCTGTTTTATAAATTTAGAATCAATGGAATAGTTCTCAATATTGTCCAAAAAAATAAAAAATTCATAATAAATTTTTTTAATAAAATATTTATGATTTTTTTTTTTTTTGAGGTTGACCTTTCCTTTATTTTTCCAAGAAATATGGACTAAGTTAGACCCAGTTAAATCAACCCTCCAAAAGGGGTTGATTGAAAGAATACGCAAGCACTTAAAATTGTAAAAACACATTGAATGTCCCAAAATTACGAAATGTTCTACGCAAAATTTGGCTTCTCTAAAGTAATGGGCTAACTGATAATATTCAAACTCCTCGATAAGCAAGGTTGCAAGGATTGGATCGACGGATTCGACCAATACCAACGGACGATGTCCTCACCACTAGATCGATGGTGAAAGATTAATCATGATGTGCGGGGTCAAGGGCCGATCTAGAAATATTTTTCAATGGGACAAAGTTTACATTTATATAAAAAAACTAGTCACTCTGTGAACTTGTAGGGGCAAAATAAGTACCAATGGGGGGGGGGGGGGGGTAGGGGGGTGGTACAAATGATATTTCAATAAGAGTAAGCAACATAAAATTCAACCACATTGTACGTATATTTTTCTTTTTTTCAGCTGAGCAGTTGCTCCCACAAGGCCACAACTTGTCACATAAATCTGCCCTGAGCCGGTTGGGACGCACATAAATACAATTGGCAAGACCAATTCATTTGCCACATGTAGCTTTTAAGTCATTATAGTATGAGATGACATTTAAATGTCCATACGCCAGCCAATTTCTCTGGGAAGGGGGTTGGGTGTTGATCATGGTCAGAAGTCCTATTACGTCGACCAAAAATTTATGCGCCAGTTGGTGAGTGGACTGTGCGGACTTGGGCATCCCAATCAGCATTTCCAGTTCTGTCCCATCCGATATTAATGCTGTTTCCTTTTCCCTTTCGAATTCGTCCTATGTCTCTCTCTTTCGACTCTGACATTATTTCATATCAAAATAATGTTTATAAATTTTAAATTTTATTAAGAATTTTAAATAAAAAAAATCTTACTGAAAGTTCAAGTTAAAGATAATAAAAAATTTATAATCATTATAAATCTTATTATTAGTATAAAATATTATATTTTTTTAACAGAGTATATCCTGGCCAAATTATTCTCTTTAAGTGGGCATCTCCAATGCAATTGATATAAAAACATCTCATAAGTTATAAGGCACATTTATTCGAATCTTTCCACATAAAATTTTGATCTATATATGCAGCATTCATAACTCCCCAAATATTGAAAATCATCTTTTAGATTAAAATTTACCTTAGATTTCAGTATAATTAAATAATTCAAATAATGTGTATCAACCAGACGAACAAGAGTTTGTTTCTTTAATCATACCCTTAAATCTCTCGTCTTTCAATCACTGAACTCCCATTTCAAAGGACAAAATTAAATATTGAAATTTACCACTTATTAGTTTAGGTGTACATTAATTATTAAATGTGCTATCGTGCGCCCTCTGCTGCTATCGTGTGCCGAGGGGATGCCATTGTTCGTCGGAGCTTTTCCATGTGATTTAGGTAGCTCTTCGTGGCTTTAAGTGCTTCGTTGTGAGCTTTTGATGCCTTTTGCCTCGTTGGTGTTCTATTTTTGCCGTGTGGCTGGTGTTTGGGTCTCTGTTTCTTCAATCTCCTGTTGCGGTCTTCTTTTGCCGGCTCGTTTAGATTCCCCAATGGGTCCCCTGCTTCACTGCCAACTCTGGTTGGAGAGATGGGTGGGGTACTCCTCTGGTGGGTCTTCGCTATTGGGTTCTTAAAGGTCCGAGGTAGTGGCGCAGTCCGTCTTCTCCCTATTGTGTAGCCATTTCTGGCGTGCTCGGCTCTTTTACCGTTGTGCAATGTTGGCTGGGAGTTTGTCTCTCGCAGAAGGCCGTTTGGGCTTCAAGTTGTAGCTATATTGGAATGTATCTTCAATCAGCGTTAGGTCGGTGCCTGGTCGCCGCCGCCGCCGCCGCCGCCATGCGTGGTGGTGGTGAGTTCAGTGTTTTAGGATTTGTTTGAGCCTTTGGGTTTAGTGTGGAATGGTTGATTCATTGGGTCTTCATTGTATCCGGTGTAGGTTGGCCTCTCCGATGTAATAAACGACTGAGATTTAGACTTATATTATCAAGCTTTATATCGGTACTCTTTATCTAATGTAATGGTTTCTTTATGATCAAAAAAAGAAAGTTTAGGCGTACAGTAAGACGAGATAGAACTTTAAGAGTAATATTATATATTTTTTTTTATCTTTTCAAAAATTATATTAATAAAATTAACTGAAATGATAATTTGATAATAAATCAATAAATTTTTCTCCACAATGACTTTGGTTTGAGTCTCTGTATTATTATCTACCTCTGAATAAATGAAAATTTATGTTAAGGTACAAATGCTGGTTCACAATTTATTAATATCATAGTCGAACATGAAAAAGACCCTTTAAACTTAACAATACTTAAGTAATATGTTCTACTATTTAGATCTAATTAAACAAGAAACGACAAATAAAATTATTTTTATTTTAATTTATAAATTTAACGATGGACATATTTGAAGTAAATTTTTTTTTAATTAAAAAAAAAATTACATTGACATGCGCATTTGTATTCAATGCATACTGCGCAACGCATGATTCCAACTAATTGATAACTACAAATATGCGACCGACGATGTAAATAAATTCAAACAACTTTTTTTTTTTTACTTTCATTTTTTTTTTCATCACTTTCTCATCAATTCAAATAATTTTTTTTCATAATTTTTTTTATTTTTTTTATATTATATTTTTTTCATAATTTTTTAATCAATTTAAATAATTTTATTTTCTCAAAAATTTTTCACCGTTCAAAACACATCAATTTGGGGCTTGTACAATTGTTACGGGCGAGGATTGTGCACTATACATGGTAAGCAGAAAAATTGACCGGAAACACCTAAAAAAATGCAACTTTCATCTTTTTCAGTGTAATTATATTAAAAAATTATGAAATAAAAAATTATAAAAATTTAAATTTAAATTAAATAATATTATCCTAAAATTTAAAGTAAAAATTCTATATTGTATAATAAACTAAAAAAAAATTCTTCGAAAAAATTCCCAAAAAATTAAACCCCGTTGCATTTTAAATGCACCGGATTTCCTTTTTTTACTTCATCCGGTTGTGCACCGGTTGAAACTTTTTCCTATTTTTACTAAGTCCAGACTTCGGTTTTGATGACCTTTATCACAGGAAAATCATTAGAGGACAAAAAAGAAAGAGAAAGATAAAAAGGTGTTAATATTGAAACAGTAAAAAATATTTTTATAATAATTTTAATTTTTTTATAATAAATAATAATATAATAATTTTTTATATTATATTTTATTAACTTTATTACACAAATAATTATAATCATCATATTATTAGTACTTTTTCTATCCATCAGCTTCTATCCTGTAATGAAATTCTTTATCGTACACGAGTCAGTCATCCGCGTCGCTTTGGCAACTTGCATCATTCTTGCATCTCTTAACCATCCACGTAGATTATTAATCTTGGAGCTTGACTTTATGGCCGGAATATCCAGTCGGAAAGTATCCAGAATTTAGGTCTTACTAAATAATTTTTTTTTTAATTTTTGAAATTTATATTTCATGCCCAAAATCAGTAGATTTGCAACTAAGACATCAAAATGTATAACAAACCAATAATTGTTTTCAATGAGTTACAAAAATGTCAAAATAAAACTAATCTTTTACTTTGTTTGCACGTTTTTACCATCTTAGTTGCAAAATCTATTAATTCTTCTACTTTGGTTGCACATTTTAGCTGTCTTATTCGTTGCCAACTTTTTTCCTTAATGTTAAAACGGATGGTACCAAACCAAGAGCAGGAAAAGCAAGCTTCCTTGATTGTTGATACATAAGATTCAGGTATGTCGTGCATCAAAGAGCACTTCCTCGTTGCCTTATTCTCCATATTCCTAATTCTCTCCTCGCTTACCTCAAGCAATTTTGCTGAAGTAAGATCATCAGGATTAGGAACATGGAACTATTATCATCGATGTTCAAACACAACCATTTGGACAGGGAACATCAGTATCCACGCAGCCAATCTCTTCAGCCTCCTGTCTTCTCTTGACTCCAATGCAACCAGCCTGGAATACTACTTCACAACTGTCGGACACCAACCTGACCTTGTCTACGGCTTATTTCTATGCCGCGGCAACGTTGGCAAGGAAGCTTGCAAAGGCTGCGTCAACGTTGCCCGACGTGAGATAGTCCAAGTTTGTCCTGTCGACCGAGAGGCAGCCCTGGTCTGGTACGATGATTGCCTCTTAATGTATGCAAGCCAGGTAGTGATTGCAGCTGTGGATCACAAGGCTATTGTGTATATGTCGCCGGGTACTGGAAATATTAGTACCGAGCCAGAGCGTTTCAATACTCTGGTTATGAGCACTTTGAGGGAGATAGCGGCTCAGGCCACCGCCTCCGCTGCTGCTAAAAATTTTGCTACTAAGGAGGTGAGGTTTACAGAGCTGATAACTCTCTACAGCATAGTACAGTGCATGCCCGACCTGTCCGGTTCCAACTGTGATCAGTGTCTTCAGACAGCCATCTCTTCCCTTCCGGATTGCTGTAGTGGGAGGTCTGGAGGAAGAATCTTGGCTCGAAGTTGTTATCTTCGGTTTGAAGTGTATCCGTTTTACAATGAAACGGCAAACGCTCTGGCACCTGGGCATAATTATGATACAACAAGACGACAAGGTAAACAAAATGTCTTCCACAGTTAATAAATTCGCTAAAATGGAGTGGTAATTTTCCATAATTCATTATGTGTAGCGAGGTTCGCCAGTTTGGATCGACCCCAGAAGATGCTTTTATAAATCCTTTCGATCCAATTCTTTTTCCATGTTGCTTTTTGGCATTTGCATTAGGAAATTACTGAAGAAAAAGATGAGTTTATGATTTAGATTGAAACTGAAAGTTACAGCAGAGTAGGAAAGAAGGGCAGTAGAAGTATTGCTGCAAAAATTGCAACAGAGGAAGAAATGAAAAGTGGGAATACACAGCAAATGATGACGCCAAAAGGCTTAGATTTCATTGACTTAACTCTTCATTATATGGGAGTTTAGTACACTAAATTTAGTACAAGAGAAATGATGAACTTAAATTTACTTATATTAAACTTTCCACCTATTTTCACTAACAGTAAGGTTAAATCAGAAAATTCAGCTTTACTAAAAGGCTATTACATTTATCATTTTATACTAATCACAAATTACATTTTCATTAAAAACATTTCATTTGAACTAAGATCTTTTAGTCTTCCAAGCTTTGGAGGTTTAAATATGACAGGATAATATCATTTACCAATACTCCTCCTTCACACTATTGCTAGAAAATTGAAAATTTCTTCGATCAAATTGACTTGATTTCAATTTTTCTCCTCCTAAAGTCATGATGGAGAGAATTTAACAAGTGACTTCATTGTTTTTCTTCTCCCGAAGTCATGATGGAGGTTTTTATGTTGATGAGAGTTGCATGTATAACTCGAAATTTTCTGGTTGGTGAACCAAATTTGAAACTGATTTAGATGACAAGAGTGTTACTGGTCATTTGTTGGAGTTTTTTGGTTTGTAAACCAAATTTGAAGATGAGCTTTGACTTGAAGGGAAGAAGGATCTTTGTTACTTGCAAAGTTGAAGATTGAAATTGCAACAAAGACATGAGAGCATTTGAAGGAAAAGAGGCTTGATGTCACTTATGTTTGAAAGATGCAGCATATGAAGCACTTGAAGAAAAATTACAGCAAAAACTTTAAGACAAAGTTTCTGGTTTTTGGGAAAAGAAATTGCTGGGTTTTCGGCTGGTTGTTTTAGGATGAATGCTAGTGATCACAGGTCCCTCAAGAACAAGAAAGCTCTGATACCATTTAAAGAAAAAGATGAGTTTATGATTTAGATTGAAACTAAAAGTTACAGCAGAGTAGGAAAGAAAAGCAGTAGAAGCATTACTGCAAAAATTGCAGCAGAAAACGAAATGAAAAGTGAGAAAACACAACAAAAGATGAAGCCAAAAGGCTTAGATTTCGTTGACTTAACTCTCCATTATATAAGAGTTTAGTACACTAAATTTAATGTAAGAGAAATAATGATATTAAGCTTATTTACATCAAACTTTCCACCTACTCCCACTAACAGTAGGTTTAAATCAGAAAATCTAGCTTTACAAAAAGGCTATTACATTTATCATTTCATATTAATCACAAATTACATTCTAATTAAAAACATTTAATTTGTATTAAGATTTTTTAGTCTTCCAAACTTCGGAGGTTTAAATATGACAGCATAATATCATTTATTAACAATAACTTTGTTTAAGCCTTCAACTTAGTACACTAATTGACATAGATATACTACTCTACTCTTAGTCGGTTTACACATTATAATTAAAAACTAACAACAATTAGATTGAATTAAAGACATACTCAATCATATATGTGCAGCACATGAGCAGAGACATATCATTACCTTATCCTTTTTTTTTTTTTTTTTTATTTGGATACGCTACTCGTTAAATTGTTCATATACATCATGGACTTGATTAATTATTTATTGTCATAAATGGTTTATGAATGCAGTTAAACGACATTTCTCCTTGGCAATCATACTTGTTGCATCAACTGCTGGTTGTGTTATGCTTTTCAGCATAACCTACTGTTACCTCAAAAGCAAAGCAAGAAAGAAGGATGAATCTCCATTGGAAAGGGAAGGTAATGGTGAGAAAAGCAGATTTTGCTGTACATCAAATCTCAAAGGTTTTTAATTCCCTTGTGTTATTATTTCTTTTCCTCATTGAATTTTGTAGAGGAAGATGAAATCACAAGTATGGAGTCCTTGCAATTCGGTCTAGGCACTGTAGAATCTGCCACCGAAGAATTCTCTGCTGATAACAAGTTAGGTGGAGGTGGTTTCGGTGATGTTTACAAGGTAATTAAGCAACTATCATTTGATAGTAATATGTTGTACATACAGATTAACGTATTGAAACGTGATAAGAGTATATCTAACTATTGTTAAAAGGAAACTATCAGGGCACACTTCCTAATGGACAAGTGATTGCTGTCAAAAGGCTGTCGAGAAGTTCTGCACAAGGAGCAAACGAATTCGAGAACGAGCTTCTCATTTTAGCCAAGCTTCAACACAAAAATCTAGTGAGGCTGCTAGGATTTTGCGTGGAAGGAGAAGAAAGATTACTCATCTATGAATATGTGCCCAACCGAAGCCTTGATTACTTTCTGTTTGGTTTGATTCCTTTAAACTTATAACTGCAATTATGAAAAGTAAATCAGTTTCTGTGAAACTAAATCTACTTTGAATGCTATTGGTTTCCTGAACATCTAGATCCCAAAAGGCAAAGGCAATTGGATTGGTTAACACGATACAGAATAATACGAGGCATTGCTCAAGGGATTCTTTATCTTCATCAAGACTCACAACTCAGGATTATACATCGAGACCTTAAAGCTAGTAATATTCTACTAGACGGTGATATGAATCCAAAAATCTCAGATTTTGGTACAGCTAGGCTTTTTGGAGATGACCAAACTGAAGAATTTTCAGGTCGAGTTGCAGGGACACGGTAAGTTTTCGGGATATATGCAAATGACATTTGCAGCCGAGCTACTAATACATTACAAAAACATGTCGGTTTAACCTCTATGTTTAACATTGCTGCAATGGTTTTGCTGTTTTCTAGTGGGTATATGTCACCAGAATATGCAATGCATGGAGAGTTCTCTGTCAAGTCTGATGTGTACAGCTTTGGTGTCCTTGTTCTGGAAATTATAAGTGGCAAAAAGAGTTTTTGTCTGACAGAGGCTGCAGAGCACCTCATAAGTTATGTAAGTGTCAAATTTCGATAATTTGTTGAAGCAAACAATTAATCATCACTGTAAACAAAAGGATCATATGGTACTTGCTGTACTAAAAAAAAAACATTACAAGGCGCTCACACTGTAGAATTTGAAGAAAAGTCGAATGTGGCAATAGGATTGATTATTTCTTTGACCATTTACTACAGGTTTGGAAACACTGGAGAAATTGGACACCATTGGAAGTGTTGGATGAAAATTTGACAGGAACATATTCAAGATCAGATATTGTAAGATGCATCCATATAGGCTTGTTATGTGTCCAGGAGGATCCAGATAAAAGACCCACAATGGCGACTGTTGTTCTTATGCTTAGCAGTTACCATTGTGACTTGCCATCACCTAAACTTCCAGCCATTTTCGTCTATGGTTGCATGGAGTAGAGCAGATCAATCAAAGGCCTGGAGTCGGATCTAGTCAGTCCTTTCTTCTCCTGAGGAAGTGCCATTTACTGGTGCGTATGCTCGATAGCAGGGCAAATGAGCCTTCAAAAAAAAAAAATATATTTGTTGTAGAACTTGAATTTACAATTGCATATTGTAAGTGCGGTGACCAAATGCACGTTAATCTTTTTTATGTTAATTTTATGAAATATGACTTGCATATTTATTTTGATGCAACAAAAAAATATATGATTTGTTTATGAGATGAGAAATGTTGTACAGCTGGAGAAAAAATATTTTAAAGAAATTTTGGATTGTAATCCGTTAAATTCGTCATACAACTATGTGAATTATTACTCATTTGTTGCGCTTGTAATTCACGCAGTCGCATAATAAATTTAGTGAGTTACAATCTGAAAATTTCTCCAACAAATTTTCTTCTACCGTGTACCAGTACCCATATAAGATTATATATACGTTCACGTATCTAACCTAAACCTTAAGAGCTAAACGATGTATCTTGTTTCTTGTAAAAATAAAAAAATTGGGTAATATTCCAACAATTTTATTAAAAAAATATTACATTTAAAAAAGGTGCACCCAATCTCAATAATTAGCATATAAAAAGAAACAATAAATTATAAATTAAACTCTATTCAAATAAAAAAGTTGTAGATTTTGCACTCCCACGGTACACTAACACTCAAAATCCAAAATCATTTAATACATAGGTTCGCTATTTATTACTAAACCCTGTGGTTAAAAAAAATATATGTATTTATCAAACTTCGAGCTTAGGTTAAAAGACGTATTTATCAGACGTGAAATCGAAAGTCACCATATAAATCAAGGGCGACCACCAACTTCCGTCGCCGCGGCTGCCGCTGATCCCGCAGCCATAGTAGCAGCTTAATGTCTACGACTCCCGGTCTCCAACTGCTAACCGTCGATCTTCATGAGGAGAATTGTTTCGGCGTCCAGGTATTCTTGTGCTGCTGCTTCTACTCATCAATTCCAACGGAGAACTTGTTTTTTGCATTGCCGAAATTATAATTACTGTGGTTCCGGTGAAAGCCAATCGTATATATTAGGAAAAGAGAATAATTATGTGAAAGGAGAAAAGGGCTGCAGCAGAAATCTTGAGGATGCTCTGACTTTGTTCAATCAGATGGTTCAGAGGCGTCCTCTGCCGTCCATTATTTATTTCAATCAGCTCTTTGGGCAAATTGTTAGAATGAAACAGTATGCCACGGTGGTCTCTTTGTCTAGACAACTAGAGTTTTTGGGGATTGTTCGTGATATCTCTAGCCTGAACATAGTGATCAATTGTTTTTGTTGTTTGAATCGGGTGAACTTGGGGTTCTCTGTGTTCGGGAAACTGTTGAAACTTGGTTTTTCACCTGATGCTGTAACATTTAATTCTCTTCTAAATGGACTGGTTGTAGAGGGTGAAATTAGTCGAGCAGTGAGATTTTTCGATGAGATGGTTAGCAGCAAAGGCTTTCAACCTAATCTGATTGCTTACAATACCATATTGAAAGGCTTGTGTAAATTTGGTGAAAATATGCGAGCTCTTCAGTTGCTAAAGATTATGGAAGAAAGGGATTGCAAGCCAAATGTGGTGACATATAGCACTATCATCGACAGCCTTTGCAAGGATCAGCTTGTAAATGATGCCTTGACTCTCTTTTCCAAAATGCTGGACAAAGGCATTTCACCAGATGTTGTTACGTACAGCTCTTTAATCCATGGTGTTTGTAATTTGGGCCAATGGAAGGAGGCTACAAGGTTGCTTGATGAAATGGTTACTTCGAATATCATGCCGGATGCAGTTACCTACACCATTTTGATAGACACAATATGCAAAGAAGGAAAAATTTTGGAGGCCCAACTGGTGTTTGAAAGGATGATTCTTAACGGTGTAGTGCCCAATGTGTGTACTTATAATGTCCTGATGGATGGCTATTGTTTGACAAATCAAATTCTTGAAGCTAGAAAAGTGTTAAGCGACATGGTTGCTAGGGGATGCTGGCCTAATATGTTTAGTTATAACATCATAATCAATGGGTATTGCAAGCTTGGAAGATTAGACGAGGCAAACATACTCTTTGCTGAAATGTGTAATATGGGATTGATTCCCAACATCGTCACTTACAACACTCTTATTAGAGGTTGTTGCCGAAGTGGGAGGCTTCAGGCTGCAAAAGTACTTTTAAAGGAGTTGTGTTCTAAGGGTCTTGTTCCAGATTTGATTACTTATTTAACTTTGATTGATGGCTTTGGTAAATGTGGTGATCTTTATGAGGCAATGAAATTCTTTAAAGCAACGCAAGAGAGAGGGCTAGATCCTAATATTGTTGTTTGCAATAGCCTTATTGATAGTATGTGCGATGCTGGGATTCTTCGAATGGCAAGAGGCCTCTTTTCAGGTCTTTTCGGTAAAGGGTTGCTGCCTGATGTTCGGACATTCACCATTATGATTAAGGGGCATTGTAAAGAAAGGCTGCCAAAACATGCACATGTTTTGTTTAGAAAAATGGAAGATTATGATTGTTTACCAGATAGTTGCTCTTATAATGTAATGATTCGAGGATTCCTTCAAAATAGGGATTCATTATGTGCAATACAACTTGTGAACGAAATGGTCAGAAAAGGGTTCTCTGTAGATTCAACCACGGCGGGTATGTTGGTGAATTTGGCGTCCAAAGATGAGATTGTAGGTGGATTTTTGTTAAGCCCATAAAGTGGAATTGGCAGGTAAAATCTTGAGGTCAATGCTGTTGTCATTGCGTCTAAATTTTGTAAAAAATGAGAGTTTACACTGTTTTTGTTAGTCTTAAGATTGTTATGAGTCATTTCAAATCCCATATTGTATACCGTACGTAATTGCCTGACAAGATTTTTTGTACCAAGATGAGGGGATCGAATATGAATGATTCAGCTTTTTGCCATAAAATTGTTATTTTGTTGTTTGTTGTGGATTTTTAGCAGTCCCAAAATCTGAATCTCTGAAGCAAAGGAAGTTCGGAAGTTAGAGGAGTTAAAGAAGCAGGTGTAGCTGCTAATTATAATGGTTTTGGATTAAATTCTTGTTTGTGGCAATATATATTTCACCTTTACCCGACTTTTCTTTTAGCACCAAGCATTTGCTGCACTATTGCCCTGTTCTTTGAGGCATCCTATGACAACTGTAAGTATTGGGACCCTGGATAGCATATACATCATTATTTGCTGTTTTAAAGGTCAAATTATCTGTCTTCACAACTTTGTTAGAGCTTTTCTGTTATTTTGCAGGACGCCTTGCTTTCTTCTTCTTTTTTGTTTTGTCGTGAAGGGTAAGAAACACCCAATAATAATTCTGTCTGCTGTATTTTAAATGGCAGCCTCGAAATACTGTAAGGAACACCAATAAATAATTTCCTTGAATATTTTGAGGACCATGCTTATATATATATATATATATGCAAGCACAAGGACATGAGCAATATATCCAGCTTTATGCAGTTGAAAATAAACTAAAAGTTGCCAATGAAGATTGACTTAGTTAGTAAGGACTTCATCTCTTTTTTAAAAGGTTTAGAATTCGAGTTTTATTAGCAGTTTTTTTTAACGAATAATATATAAATTCAATGTAAGTCTAGTCCTGTTTAAAACTTGTAATTTTCCTTGACCTTAAATTTATCAGCCTGGCTCTCCTAAAACTCTTTTTCATAAAGAAAGAAAATGAGCTAAAAGTCTGCAATGTGGGCTTCTCCTTTGGATAGAAGTTAATATATACCATCTTCTTAATAAAAGCATGATATTAGAACTGAGGCTCAATAAATCATTCGTAGAATGTTTATATAAGAAATATACTTGGTGAAATATAGATTTTTTTTTTTTGAGTGAAAAATAGAGATTGCCTTTGCAATGTTATTCAATGTATGCTTCAATTTTCTTTTGATTCAATCTCTTGCCCAACAAATTATCTTCTACTTCAAATTTTCTTGCCATTTTGATTGATCTTGCTGGTCTTATTAAATTCACAAATTAAAGTCGTATTGGATTTAATATTGATCTAAAAACAAAACATGTTGTGCTCTCTAGATAGGCATAATAATATTCACAAGTATCTCCAAGACATATATATTTTTAAAAAATATGTAAGTTTTTAGAAAATATTGATAGAAAATACATAATAATAATAATAATTATTTTCTTAGAAAATATTAATATAAGATGGATATTATTATTATTATGACTACTACTACTGATTGATTAATTTTTTAAGGTAATATTATTTACAATTTTTTTTTGATAATAATTTTAATTTTTTTAAGTTTTTATATTACATATTATTATGTTTTCCATGATTTAAAATATATAAATATATAACAACGTTTATGATTGCGACTGATAATATTATATATTTTATATTGATTCAAATTTCAAATTGAAACAAATGATTACGAAAGGAACCTAATTAAGATTCGGAAGTAATTTAACATATTTTAAAATTAAGTATTCTATTTTTTATTCTACTTAATTCTCGTTCTTATTTTTATTCCCAATTTTGAACCATGAACTAAATAACAATACGATTAGGCAATTTGTTTTTAATTCGAGAAAATAAAATCAAATTTCCTTAATATTTTTTAAACTTGAGTTATCCTTCATAAAACATTGTTTTAGCCCTAATATTCACTGACTTTTTTTAGCAGGAAAAAAAACAAGATATTCGTAGATATATCGATCATAACATCTATGAATTCGGACTAGAGTAATTCATGTTTTTGAATGCCCAGATCAACTACTCTTATAGAGACAGATCCGATGGAAAATTAAATAGGAAATTTTATGAATTTAAATGCAATCAAATGATATAAAAGATTTCTACAGTTTCTACAATAAAAAGATATTTAAGGAATTAAATATGTAAATTATGTTATGTTTATGCATCTAAAATTAAGAGTAATAATGAGAAGGAATTGACCAACATGAAGGGAATTATTAAGGGAAAGATGAAAGGACATTGAGGTAATAATCTAGTGTAAGGAGGAAGATTAAAGGGAAAGAGTCAGTTCCTAATAATGAGTTGAATGATTTAAATATGGTAATAATGAAGATTAAGATTTTTTGTTTCAAAATTAAGAGTAGAAAAGCAAAAATTTAACTCAGAAAATGCTAGAATTAAGTTATTAAAAATGAAAAAAATTTGAAATTAAAGGAAAATTTTCCACATGGCAACTTGAATTAAAGAGAAGTTTTCTCTAAACTTCTCATTTATACTAATTAAATAGATGATAAAAAATTAAAATAAATAAAAAAAAAAGTTTTTAAAGAGCCTTGATATCCGAACGGGTAATAGGAGCCATGAGAGGTGATGCGGTTATTTGACCATTTTCGCTTTTTTTTTTTCATCTTAGCTTATTGTACATTAATTTTGAGTCTTGCACATCAACTTCAGTTTTTGTAAACAAAGTCTTTGTAAACAAAATGTATATTGCACGTCACTGTCTTCATCTATAAAAACTTCCATATATTTTGTTATGTCATCAATAAGATTTTTTTTTTTTTGAGCGATAAGATTATGTCATTGATAAGATTATGATATCGATAAGATTATATATGACTATATGTCGCTACTTGTAATCCAAACAAATTACAAAATATTTCTAATAATAAGCAATCAAACTAGGAGAACAAAATTTTTTAGTCCGTCAAAGGTGCACAAAATAGATTGTCTCTTTCCATCCAATTTTGATTACACACAAGCGAGCTGTCTTGAAAAGGAACATAAGTTAGTGAATGATCGTACATTTCTTATCGTTGTGATCGTGCATGTGCAATTAACAATTACCATAATACTAACACGTTTTAGAGTTCTGATACATAGATGAGAAAAACTCCATTAATGCAAAATTGATGCAATTATAATTTTTGAACATATTTAGAATAAACTGTGTCAATTCCGAATCCGACCTTCCTACGTCAGACTATCATTTTCCCACTTTTTATGGACAGAGCAAGGGTTAAAAAGCCGTGTACATCGAATTAGAGGTAATTCCACACGGCATGAAAGAGGCTTGTCAAATAGCGTCTGCCATCGCAAGAGAGCAAGCAAGGTTGTTTCCACTAATCTCACACCAACGGCTATAGATCACTGGAGGTCACATCACACTCGAAGCACTGGACCCATCTTTGTCTCCAATCAATCAAGCCATCACATAATTGGATCTTGAGCTTTAGAAATCAGAATAAGAGACCAAAACGAAACGGGATAAGGATTTTTTTAGTTCTAAACTTTTAGGTTTTTTTATATGTGAGTTCTAAACTTTTTTTAAATTTTATTTGAGTCTTAAATTTTTTAATTTTTTACCAAATTAGTCCATCTGTTTAATAAAAATGATCAATCTATTAAAAAATAATTTTAACTTTACAAAAAATTATTTAAAAAAGATTAAATATATGAATTGAATGTTTTTTTTTTTTAAAATATACATGTTGCCTATTTAATTCGTATATTTTTTGATTAAAAAAATATTTAATATGTATATTTTATTGATGAAAAAAATATTTAACTCATGTATTTAAGCTTTTTTAAATGATTTTTATTAAATTAAACTCACTTATTAATAGATTGACTACTTTTCGTAATTTAAAGGACTGATATAGTAAAAAATTAAAAGATTTAGGACTCAAATGAAATGTTAAAAAGGTTTAGGACTCAAACGTAAAAAAATCTAAAGGTTTAGGACTTTAAAAATATATATCGCGAGACCAAAACCCACCTGCAATATCCTCCGTTATTTTCAGCGTCACAGCTTAGCAGCTTGAGCACAAACCGTGTAAAATATGAATATCAAAGATTTTTTATTATACGTGAAAATTGTGGTCCGTCCACTCCAAAGACAATTTAAGAAACATTTGGAAATGGAGTCTCACACTAGCATCACGTTGCAATAATTCCCAAGCTGACAATTTTGCGAGTGTTTTGCAAAATGCAGAATAAAACAAAAGTCCAGATGGGCAAGTGGGTGTGGCTTCGCTTTCAGTAAAATATTTTGGGTTGTTTCCGATACCAATCAATGAACTCAAAAGATTGTCCTTTTTATAGGTTGGCGTATGCACGGTCCATAGCGTTGTTTCAAGGAGCTTGCGGTGCAAATCTCGCATTAGCTAGAGACAGAATTATATGTACTGTTTAGTCGGCGAACCGTTCAAAATTGTCCAACTCAATTCAACCTAAACTAAAGCATTATTATCATTTTGGTTAAAAGATTTTTTTGTATTATGAGTTCGAGTCCTTGTCATAACGTTCAGTACAAATAAACGTATGTCTAGTTTATCATTAAGTGCGCACAATACAATCATTATGCGAAGAGAATTCATTATAGCGGCTCAACCCATCCACCATGCAGGTGCAATCTTCCCTGTTTTAATGGGTGTCACCCAAACTTTTCTACTTTATTAACCCAAGAAAAAAAAAATCATTGATAAATAGATTAGATGCTGATGATAATGTGAGAATCGCGACTAACATTTTAATAGCAGAGTTGAGAATTAAATTCACAACCAATCTAATAAACACTAAACAAGAGAGAATGAGAGAATATATTTTGTATATTAATTTTAGAATTAGATACATGAATTTTTTTAGATACAAATTCAAATTCCAAGCGATGGTGTAAGAATTCTATGTAACACCAGCTATCATGTGCCAAGAGATCCAAGGGTTCCATCTCTACCAAAACTAAAAAAGCAAACTATCGTGTGTCGTAATTCTGAACACAAAATACTTGATATTTGATAATATAATGTCCTTGTAATTTAAGTTATTTAACTATACTGTTTTTTAATTGTAATGTAACTATATTTATTGCAATTTATAGTTGCATACGTATTATTTTAAATTTCATTTTTTTTTTTACTTTTATAAAATTACCACGGTGATTATTTTTTGTGTTTTGTATTCTCAATGGAGTTAAGATCAATTTTTCGAACCACCTATTTTGTATTTTGCCGGTTCTTACTCACTTTTCTTTTTCCGGTTTTCATTAATCAAATTGTCTTTGATGGTTAGTTTACAATGTACACCTGTGTGGATTACACATTAATCTTTGGTGGCTTTGATAATGATCTCATTTATGACCGAGTTAAGCTAAGCTAATTAAATTATAACTTGTCGTGTCGAATGAAGACCACTAGATCATGACCTCATTAAATAGAAGTCCACCAGTTAGTTTTTTTTTTTTTTTCAATTGGAAAAAAGATATACCAAAACAAGATGACAAGAACATATTTATGTAGATAATTTCAATTATATTTCAGATTAAAACTTTATTATTGTTGTTGTTAAAAAATTGCAGTACACTTTTTGTCAGATATAGTACTATTTTTCAGGAGAAGATCTAAAAACATTTTTTTTTTTAGAAGTAAAGTTTGGATGTACATAAAATATATATATATATAGACTTGTAGAGAAAAAAAAAAAGACATCATTAAAGACAGAAATAATATTTCAATAAAAAGAGCAACAAAAAATTTAATCATATATATATATATATATATATATGTGAGGGAAGGCACTTGCCCCCACGACCTTAAACCTATCTCGGCCCTGCCATTTTTAACGAGTACATGTCAAATATAGTTGATGCTGTTGTCCCTTTTGAAATATCTCAGAAATCTAACAGATGAAAGGATGAAAACATCCCAGGAATTGGCATTTTATGGACAAGACAACAACCCCATGAATCAAGTTGTAAATTAGAGGCGCGGAATTGCTGACTGAAAATAGAGGACACGTTGAAGAGAAATTTAAATGAGTTGAACAGTTGAATATTGAAAGAAAGAACAGGTAGAGACAAAAGGAATGAGGAAAATGTGCAGTAATTCACCAAAATCAATTGAGCAATTTTCTTTTTGAAAACGTTGTCTGGAATCAAAAAAAATGGTGCCGAAAGATAAAATTATTTGTCAAAAATTCCATTATTTGGCCGAACGAAGCAAGCATTGGCGATTGGGGCTGGTCCTGTGACTCGGCAAGCCCAAAGGCCCTTCTGCAATGTGGGGGTTAGGTGCAGTCACACCGAATTATTACATTTATGAGTTGAGATCAGGAATTATTTATTAATATTCTTATTCAATCTCTATTATAAAAATGACCTTTCACTCAAATACTATTTGGCTTCTATGAATATTCTTTACATCTGACCAGTATGAACGAGTCTTGAACCTATTAATGCGTTATATCATAAATTCCCATAAAATTTAGGGACAAGTATCAACAAGGAGATTCAAACTTAGACTAATGTAGGAAAGTACAACGAATTATTACCAAAATAGCATCTAGAGTAATTCAATTAAGCAATTAAATCGCAGGAAAGTTTGAAGTTGCATATAAGTGCTTAACATCTTGGAGGGTGAAGGGTAAAAGAGAAGTATAATCACAGAATTTATATTTGCGGTAAATATTTAGTAACTTGATTGTTCTTAGCTGCCATTGTTCTGTAACTTGCCTATCATTTGTGCTAGGAAAATTTGAACTGAAATTTTCTTCTTATTTTTTTTAATATTCATCGCGTCGATTGGAGTTACAATTTTAATCACGTTACTTAATTTTGATAGGTTTTGAATTTATAATCTTTTATATAGATATAAATTCTTCTAATTAGTCGAATTATATAATCGGTGGTTGAGTTGAAATTTTCTATAATGTTATAAATTATAAAATTTTCTATTATGAAGTTAATTATCATTGAACATTTCATATTACAATTTTAAATTAAAAAAGAAACCAAAGAGGGGTAAAATAGCAGCTGGTCTGCGGCTGTAGTTTGTGAATTTTTTGGCGGCTCAAGTTGGCCAAGCAAGAAATGATCAATGTTTGCATATAGCATCCTATCAAAAAAAAAAAAATGTTTGCATCTAGCAACTAGGAAGCCATGAAAAGGACAGAACAGGAGGATATCTAAGTTATTTCGACAGCCGTCACCAATTTTCTTCCTCTGGCCATGTCCAATTGTCCATGGAGCATTTCCCTGTCCAAAGGACCAAGATAATTCCTCGCTCTTTCTCTCTCTTCCTCTCTCTCTATACCTTAGCCCCTATATAAACCCCTCTTGCCCCACATTTTCTCCTCAAGAATTGCCAATCTCACACAACTCCTTTCCTCTGTTCTGACCAGCGCACTCTGCAAAATTCCCTAAACAGCCAACACATTCCCTCACATTCTGTGTTTTCCAAATATCCAGACATCAACTCAGTCATCCAAGACTTGTCCTTGAATTTGCTTTAAAGACTCCTTCTTTAGGGACACTAGAACAGCCATAATTTAGACATTCTCCTTTTAGTTTCTTCTGCTAGTGCTCTAACCATGAATGCTATGATTTCTTCAGTTAACAAAACAAAGTTCACTCTTACTCCTAATGATTTCCTACCCAGAAGGCATTCAGGAGCTAGACCTCAATTTTCTCCACTACCCATCATAAAAAATTCACAGAAAGGCAGTAACTTTAATCTGTCAGTGGCTTCAAAGAAAAATCTTTGCATTTCTTCTGCTGAGAACTTCACATTATCCACAAAGCCCCAACAAGAAGAAAAAAAGAGGTCTGCGTCAACTGTGTGCAATGCCTATGAGGCAGACCGGTCACGGCCGCTTGACATTGGCATTGAGCTACCCGACGAGGAGGCAGCTCAGAGGATCAAGATTGGGATATATTTTGCCACCTGGTGGGCTTTGAATGTGGTGTTCAATATATATAACAAGAAGGTTTTGAATGCGTTCCCTTATCCTTGGCTCACTTCTACACTCTCTCTTGCTTGTGGGTCTCTCATGATGCTCATTTCTTGGGCTACGAGGATCGCCGATGCCCCCAAAACTGACTTCGAATTTTGGAAGACCCTTCTTCCTGTAAGTTATTTTGAGATATTTGTAATAATTTAAATCTGTTTAATTAGAAAGAAAGTAGAGGGAAAGGCTCCCAAGCTAGGAATTAGGGTCTTAAGTTGTGCAATTTTTTTGTCATTGAGATGTCGAAATAGTGAGACCACTATATTGTCCAATAATCCTGAAATTGTGACCATTCTGCTGATTAATAAGCTGTTAATATTTTGATTGGATAAAAGAGTCTTCTCGTGCACGAGACTCTCAGAACGTGGCACGTCTCTTTTTTTATTCAATCTTCTTAGTAGAGAAACAAAAATTTTGGATTAGTAATCTGATTGAGTAATTTCGTTTTGTTTAGGTAGCGGTGGCACATACAATTGGGCATGTGGCTGCAACTGTAAGCATGTCAAAAGTTGCAGTCTCATTCACCCACATCATCAAAAGTGGGGAGCCTGCTTTCAGTGTCCTGGTTTCCAGGTTTCTTTTGGGTGAGACATTTCCAGTGCCAGTTTATCTGTCACTTGCTCCAATCATTGGAGGTTGTGCTCTGGCGGCCGTCACTGAGCTCAATTTTAACATGACTGGTAAGATTCTTAGTTATGAACTTCTACTTCACTGAAATCATGTTGAAAATTTTGCAGGATATTAAAATTAAGCACAACTGATAATTTTTTGTTTTTAGTTTTGGTGAGTGAATTTTGGTGTTTTGTTCTGAATTATGTTTCTATGTGTCTCAGGTTTTATGGGGGCTATGATATCGAACTTGGCATTCGTGTTCCGGAACATATTCTCAAAGAAGGGGATGAAGGGGAAGTCTGTTAGTGGGATGAACTACTATGCTTGCTTATCTATGTTGTCTCTGTTGATCCTCACCCCTTTTGCAATTGCTGTGGAAGGCCCTCAGATGTGGGCTGCAGGCTGGAAAAATGCTCTCGCTCAAATTGGACCCAACTTCGTGTGGTAACTACTGTGACATCCTGTGCTAAGTGTTCTATTATATGCTACCTAAATTGTAATATCAAAGTATTTACTTTATTGGATCATGGACCTCGAATCTGACTGATTCCCAATCGGGAGATCACAATGCTTGATTCATTTGGTGATCATATATTTGTGCTGACTGACTCAAATTGCTAGAATCTTTTCATGTTCAGAATAGATATCATCTGCTGGTTTGTAATTTAGAGCACAAAGTATGGTTAGGATTATTTTCTCATTATTATGAGAATTGGAATTGTGACATTGACTGTCCTGGAAGTAACTGCTAACCTGGTTTCTGTTTGTATGAAAATGACTTTCTGTTCTATACATATTATGTATCTAAAGCTTGAGCTGCAAATAATCACACAAACATTTTGTACTGACTTTTGATCAGTGTCTCGGCATCTAAGATTTACCTCTACTTTCTGCCAATTTCTGGGATTTCACATGTTATAATGTGGGATGCCTGCTTATGACCTTGATGTGAAGGATTTGATTGTTTAGTGGTACTGATTTATTGCATCATTGGAAACTGTCTTCTCCATCGATATCTTGCTGAGAAAAATACTTGTGGCTCTGAAATGATCACAGGTGGGTGGCGGCCCAGAGTATTTTCTATCACCTTTACAATCAAGTTTCATACATGTCCCTTGATCAGATTTCTCCCCTGACATTTAGTATTGGAAATACAATGAAGAGGATATCTGTTATAGTCTCCTCCATCATCATCTTCCACACACCCGTCCAACCCATCAATGCCCTTGGAGCAGCCATTGCTATCCTTGGCACGTTCCTTTATTCTCAGGTATATTCTCATTATCTATTCACGACATATTCAAACTATACAGATTTCTTAAAAGATATTTGGTAGGGGAACAAAGTTCCTCAAGAAATTCATGGACAAATTTGCCTTTTGGTTTGCCTTGTTCCTTCTGCCAATTGTTTGTATGGAGTCAAAGAACACTGCATACACCCATTCAATGTTCATTACGGCTGCTAACATTAAGGGACAAAGCCAGATTTAGCCGCTACGCCCACCGGCTCCTCTTCTTTGCACCTGACATCATTGTGGTATAATTTTTATGCAGGCAAAGCAGTAGGGGAGTCAAGATTTTCGGGGCTTTATGTATGCATTAGATTGAAGAAACACTAGAATGAAGATGCCAGCTTGGTGATTGCGTGCCAGTGCCATTCTCTGCTAATGATTCTTAGACAGTCACTAAGAATCGACTTTGCTAAGAGGGGACAGGATTAACATGAGTTTTCTTTATCAGGATCAAGCTGATGATGTTTTAAAACATATGATGGTAATAATAATTGAAGATTTTTTTTTTTTTTTTTTGTTCCTTTTGTTTATCCTTTGTTGAATAACCTGAACAGGAAATATGGAAAATTAAAAAAAGGAAGAAACTAAACATTATGCACCCTGTATTCCACCATACTTCCTTTTGTGTATTTCCTTTTGGCTTCAAAACAACCAAATTGATTCAAGAGCTTCCAGGCATTCCAAGTGTCCTTAACAAATCTATCAATGGAAACAACAATAAAAGCAGTAACATGGAGAAATGAAATGATTAAATGCAGCAAGCTTTTCTTTTTTCATTTTGAAAAAATGTAGCAGCATATTCCCCAGTGAAAGTAGAAAATTTCCCACCATGGAATCATTTTTGGGGAATGGCGGCAGCGCACAATGTGAAAACTTTGCTATGTTGATTTCAATGTTAGTCAGATTAGTCAACATTTATATGTTTCGATACAAAAAAAAATGTTATTTGTAACAAGTAGTTCTGTTGGTAGATTAATTGGTCACATTTCTTTCATAAAATGAGTTGGATTGATATTAGTCTAAACACAACAAAATAATTCAGGCAGGCAAGTTGTCTATATTCTCCTCTGACTTGGAAATTAAATGTGATTGAACAATCTTGCACCAAGGGAATGAGAAGTAATTTCGATGTGAAGATGATTAACATATGTTTTGGCTTAATAGCAACTGGGTGGCCTGACAAACGTTCAAGATTCTTTTGAAAAAATTGAAATGATATAGGACCGAATTGAACAAACCCCATAAGTTTTACCAACCAAAAATGTATATACCATTTAATCCCTTTATAAGGTCTAAGTTGTATTAGATTTGTAGTGATGCCAAAAGGCCACAAACTAGAAAGTAATTAAAATATAGCATAACATAATTCCCTTTGATAAAAAAAAAAAAAAACCATTAAATTAATTGATGTAAGAAGATGACATTTTAAAATTTTAATGTTGATTCTTACCTTCATCTCCACAACATGACCATCTCCACCAAAATCAATAGACAACAGCTGAATGGGATCCACGTTAACTTGCAAAGATGTTGGGCCAAATAAGTCCTTATCATTACAATGCTGAAATCTATTTAATTAAGCTTAACCTAAATTTAAAACACTTAATTAGGTGACCAATTCACGTTGTGCTATGTTTATGACTGAAAACTTTTGCAGCATCCAAACTATTAATTTTCGAGGCCAAGTTCAAGTTAAAATTTTCTTGCATATTCGAATCAGATTGTCGGGCCAAGTGGAATTTCAACACTTAATACACTAATACCTACTGCACATTATAATTTGATAATATTTACACGTTATTGGAGTCATTTAAATATTAATTGCTTTATAACATTGACACTCCTTTCTGTAGCAAGAATAAATCTCAATTTGACTATACGTTTTTTAATATTCGTAATATACATACTATTCCGATTCATTCTTAGACTCTTACCAGAAGTAACAAGCATACACATGAAACGTTTTCTTTTTTTTTTCTGATATTTTGTAAACGGCTTCAGGCCCAACCACACTTGGTTCAAAACGGCTTTTTGAGCACACTACATTCCAGCCATCTCATAAACTAATGGCCGAAGCCCAACGGATGTGTTTGCAATTTATGAAACCCAATACTTAACAAGCCCTTAACGGCCGACCTCATTGCACGTTTTCGGGGAGCAACGAGTTTCCTGTTTGAACATACTTTTTAAAGCCCCGCTCTCACATCGACCCAAACAAGAAGATTGAATTAACCACTCAAATTTAACAGTAATTTGATGTGTATTTTTTTTAATAATTTAGGTTTGAATCTCTGTGTAGTCGTCTGTTTTAAAAAATGAGAATTTATGCAGAGATGTGGTAGTAATTTTTCAACTCGTTAACACCATAGTCAGATGTAAAGAAAGTCTATTAAATCCAACCGTACTCCGGTAGATGGTTTACCTCTTAAAGGTAGTTGAATGAAATACGACAAATAAAAGTTACTCTAATTTCAACTCATAAATCCAATAACTAATATACACATAATGATTTTTTTTTTTGTTGTTAAAAAAATAAAAAAATAAAAAAATAATAATAAGGGTTAAATGAAGAAAAGAAAATGAAAATCTAAAATTTTTCTCAATTGAACTTTTTTTAAAAATTTTAATTCGATTTCTCTGTAGGTTGAATAAAAGAACCGGACAGACCTCAAAAAAAAAACAAAAAAAACAAAAAAAGAATAAAAAACCGGACAGATTTTGAGTTGGAGTTGCGGCTTATAGACCAGTATGCATAGTTTTAAAAACTGGACCAGTTATTGAACCGGTGAGAAAATTGGGTTAGTGGTTTAGCGGTCCAACCGAAAAATCGGCGGTTGAACCGGCGGGTTAATTCTGATTTGATAAAATAATAATTAATACTTATAATTTTTCATTTTTTAATAACAAATAATGAGTATAACTATAAAAAATAGAATATGAGTCTACTTAAATTTAAAATAAAATTAAAATACAAGATATTTATGATAATTTTTTAATTAAATAAATTAATAAAGTATAAATATCAATTAAAATTTTGATAAAAATTATTAAAAAATTATTTTTCAATGTAAATTGTAACATATTACTTAATATATGAAGTTATGAACAACGTTAAATTATTATATATAGAAAAATATATAGTGAAAAGTAAAAAATTCTTAAATTGTACAAGAAAATACTATATAATATTATTTAGTATTGTGAAAATATTATTTTTATCATTCACACAATAAAAAGATAAAAATATAATAAATTTTAGTATGTAAATATTATGTAAATATTATTGTTGATGTAATAAAAAGTGTAAAAAAAAATAATTTTTACTGTACAAATACTGTTTATTATTAAAAAATATTATTTTTACTGTTTACACAATAAATAATGAAAAAAATAATTTTTTATTATTTAATTATCTCGGTTACTGTTCTTTTTTACTGTTTATTATTAAAAAAAATATTATTTTTACTGTTTGTACAGTAAAAAGTGAAAAAAAAATAATTTTTTATTACTTAATTGACCCGGTAATTATTTATGTGAACCGGCCCAGCCCAGTGCCCGGGTCACCGGGCCGCCGGTCCGACCGGCCGGGCCGGGCCCGGTTTTAAAACAATGCCAGTATTACTGAGAATGAAAAGAACAATCAATCAAAGTAAGGGACAACGCTTGCGTTAAAGCTTGACACTTTACGGGCCATGTTCAATAGTTGTTTCTTTTGTTTGTTTTCCATCGTCTCAACACTTAAAATTTCATTGGCCTTCTAGCCCTTCAAGTACAGATCCATTTTATGATGAACAAAAATGAGAGAAAGTATTATCTACATTCTATGATTTTATCAGGAAGGTGTTGATCATTTTCCTGAAATTGAAAGCCATGGCATTTACATTTTTTTGGGCTTTCCTTATAGTCTTATAACTATGTTGTGACGCGGGATTGAAGCGTGATAAAGGTTGGATGATACAAACTAAGACGAATATAAGTTCTGATACCAAATAACATAGGATGAGAGCACGAAAGATAAAATAATCAAAGGCTGACACTCGATTAAATTTACTCAACTTACCATGGAAAATGGAAAGATGTTTGAAGCATACAAATGCAGCCCTTTTGGGGGTGTTGGGCGGGGGGCAGCATATTGCAATTTGCAATATAAAAACAAGGCAATCAGAGCAATTCAAAAGGGACTCCTAGTGCTAGAGAATACCCACATCTGTCATCCTGTGATTCATACCACCAAAATGTTGTAATAATCAAAACAAAATTTCAAATTTTCCGATCGTAAAAGTTACTCTAAGATGTGATATAAAAGAATCATCTTTCCATTTTAAATCTGCCATTGACAATTTTAAATTTGAGCAATGAAAAGAGAGATAGATTCCCAGCCCTGTGGTGGAGGCTTTCTTCTTTCTGTAAACAACATTTATGACTTCTATGATATGCCAGATAGAACTGGCTGAAATTTGGCATTAGCAACATCATTAATTAGAATCTATTGACATAGTCAGCAACATGAGGCTACCAATGACTTGTTATTAAGGCATTTTTTTTGCCATGCATATATATATATATGTATATTGGGATCTCAGGCCTTAGTTGCCAGTAGAGCAAAGCAAGTGCCATACATCAATGGCAATTACTTCAGTTTATCAGCTGTTATCTATTTTGTTTCTGACCCACTTTGTATCCTCTGATCTAGTGACTCTAAAAGAGAGCCCAGATCCTTCTCCACTACCCACCAACTTCCTCTTTGGGACTGCTTCCTCTTCTTATCAGGTTTGTATCTTATAATCTTCTTCTTCTTCTTAAAGTTCTCATTTGATTATCTTTCACATGTCATGCACATATACAAGTCAATGGAAGCAATGGAGAAAAGGCAGGTGAAAATGCAAAATTTTAAGACCTTATTTCCTGCTAAAAGTTTCTCATGCCAGATATGGAAATATGATTTTAGTCTTTTTTTTTTTTTTTAACTTTTGCCAAACTTTTGCAGTTTGAAGGCGCATACTTGAGTGATGGTAAAGGTTTAAGCAACTGGGATGTACACACCCACAAACCAAGTGAGAAGAATTCATTCCTTTTTTTTATTTGTTTTGTTCTTGGTTCATGCAATTGCCTTTAAAGGCTGAAAGCCAGACCTTCCTTAAGCAGAATTCAGGCCCTTTCTTTATTTTTCCTACTCTGTCCATTCTGATTTCAGATAAAATAATTGATGGAAGCAATGGAGATGTAGCTGTGGACCAGTATCATCGTTATCTGGTACTTACCTCACTTAATGCATGGTGCCTAATGCAATACAAAATTGATTGGATTAACATTATTTTGACACCAATAATAATATGACGTACAGCTATATAATCCTGTTAAAGAAACGACAGCCTTGCAAATGTGCTGGACCTTGTATTTTTGCCATGGAATCTATTCATAGTAGGCCGCTGTTATACGAATAAATTATACCAGTCGTTGGATTATGTTACAAATGAGTCATCATTAGATATCTTAAATGTGTGTTTTTTGTTTAAAAAACAAATGAAAATTGGTAGCCATGGAGATCACACCATATGTATATGTTAAGCCAAACTAGTTAGATTCAATCATGGAAGCAGCTCTGCTAGTCAGTTTACTTAGGGCCTAGTTGCTTTACCTGTTGATGATTCCTATTCACATCTTCCATGTGATATAATGTTCGGATATGCATATATCTTCCATGACCAATAGAGTAGTCAATGATGTTGCATAGTTTTGCCAGCATGTCTTCATCTCTAATAATGAACTAAGCTTCAAGTTAAATATATCAGGAACCATGTGTAGGTTTACTGATCATTTGGCATAAACTACACAGGAAGACATAGATCTAATGAGCTCCCTAGGAGTCAACAGCTACCGGTTCTCAATTTCGTGGGCACGGATTCTACCCAGTAAAGTTTTCATGAACTAAATTTTTTTTCAGGAAACTTATTTAAATGCACATAAATTTAATAAAGAACTCCATGGATTCTGAAAGCAGAAGGCAGATTAGGACGCATCAACCTGGCTGGCATTAGCTATTATAACAAGCTCATCAATGCTCTAATACTCAAAGGTTGACTTCCTTCTTTGTTGTCTGTTTTCTGGAAATCAAATACTTCTCCAGGAAAACCATCCTAGAATGGCAAATCCTTTCATCATTTCCAGCTATTGCCCACTTTTTTTGTTCTCTTCTCCAGGGATCCATCCATTTGTAACATTGACCCACTTTGATGTGCCTCAAGAACTAGAAGAGAGATATGGGGGTTGGCTAAGTCCCGAATGTCAGTATGTGACTTACTCTTCAGAGATGGGGCCTAGCAGTTTTTCCCTGAAGTCTACCTCTAATGACCATGCTAGTTGGAAATTTTAGGCTAATGAGCAATTCCCCTTTCCCCTTTCAGGAAGGATTTTGAGCATTTTGTAGACATCTGTTTCAACTATTTTGGAGACAGGGTGAAGTACTGGGTTACCTTCAATGAGCCAAATTTTCAGGTCATATATGGCTACCGTTCAGGCGAATTTCCGCCATCTCGCTGTTCAAAACCTTTTGGAAACTGCACTCAAGGGAACTCAGAGAAGGAGCCCTTTGTAGCAGCACATAATATCATTCTAGCACATGCAACAGCAGTTAACATTTATCGAACCAAATACCAGGTATTGATAATGATATTAACACGAAAAAAGGCATCCATGTGACCTTCAGGTCACAATGAAGCAATCTTATCGTTATAAGGCTTGCCCTGCATAATGAATTTTGATGTTAAAAGGGATTCATCTTAAACTTACTATATTGGTAAACTATCCAGAAAAAACAAGGAGGCAGCATTGGAATCGTCCTAAATTGCGGTTGGTTTGAACCTATAAGCAACTCCACTGCAGACAAGTTAGCTGCTGAAAGAGCTCATGCCTTCTTAACGAACTGGTTAATTTCTTCGTGTTCCAACAACTGAATCAATCTATCTAGTAGTAACCAGGGGAACATGACTGCTGAAGAATCGAACTTATTTTCAGGTTCTTAGACCCAATCATATTAGGAAGATATCCGACAGAGATGACAGAAATTTTGGGGTCCCTTTTACCCCAGTTTTCGCAGGATGAGAAGGAGAAACTAAAAAAAGGATTGGACTTCATTGGCATCAACCAATATCTTAGTTCCTACATCAAAGACTGCATATTTGCTCCATGTGAACCTGGGTTAGGAACCTCCAGGACAGAAGGTTTCTACAGTATAAGTCACCAAAGAAATGGAGTTCCCATGGGCAAACCTGTATGCACTCCCTTTCCCCTCGACAGGACATGCTGTTGAATCTGAATAAGCTTCTCACGACATTTTTTTACCTGCAGACTGAGCTGGATTGGCAATACATCTATCCGCAAGGATTGGAAAAGATAGTTAGTTATTTCAAAGACAGATTCAACAATACACCCATGATCATCACAGAGAATGGTATCCTGAGATACGGAATCCTATCAATGGTCAATTTCTCTATAAATCTTTTTCACACTGTCAAAATAATGTTCATGGGCCTCAAATCCTGCTAAAAGTTCAAGTTGAGAGTTGAAGAAACTCATAGTCTTTATAAGTCATGTTATAGACTTGTTGTTAATCGATATGGAACATTATATTCTTTAACACACACTACTACTGCATAAACTGTGTAGGATATGCTGAGGTGAATAATCTGAGGCACAGGACTGAAGAATTCCTCCATGATGATGAAAGAGTGGAGTACATGGCTGGCTATCTGGATGCCTTATTGACGGCAATTAGGTAAATATGGATAGAGGTAGACACCCAACAACTGGATTTGATTCTTTTATCTCCAATCTCAATCTTCTTTAAAATGTGATCAGGAATGGGGCAGATGTGAGAGGGTACTTTGTCTGGTCCTTGCTAGACAATTTTGAGTGGACAAAAGGTTATACACACGGATTTGGCCTCCACCACGTTGATCATACCACACTCAAGAGGACTCCTAAATTGTCAGCAACTTGGTTCCGAGATTTCATCCGGAAGTACAAGGTGTTACAAGATTCAAATTTAAAGAGTAATCAGTAGCATTTCCTCCTAAGATAACTGCTAATATAACTAGGAACAAGGTTTGTGCTCAACCGACCTCAAGTCAGGGGTTTACTAAATTTTAAGAAGAAAAGAAAGTGTCCCATGTATTGTAAGGAAATTATCAATCATGTACGACCTTAACATATGAAGCCTATAGAAAGAGATCAATCATTTCTAAATCCCGTCATGCACAAATAATGACCCAAGTTGATAAAAAAAAAAAAAAAGTACTGAAATAAAAGTGACTAAAGGGGAGAACAGAGCAAAGTGCTTTGACAATTATGCAGCAAAATTGTCATGAATAGACACGATGGCAAGGAAGAGGTAACACCAAAAAGACATGTCATGCCAAGGCAATTCAGGAATAAAATTGCCTAAGAAGATCATTTTGTCTGCACTAGAGACTTAGAAAGTGCGAAAAGTGCAGAACAGGCAAGGTTGGGACAACTTTTGTAAATTTGACGAATTGTGAATTATTTCGACGCAGAATACACAAACTCACATAATATTCTGCTTTTTTTTTTAGACTCTAAACTTAGCTTCTACTTGTCTAAATCTCAGATTTCAGGTTGATCTCCTATTTAATGAGCACAAAAACAAGCAACAACACAAATAAACTATTAACTCCACTTGTTATCCAAAATTGAAAACTTGAATTATGGGTCATTCAGCTTCACTTTCATATAAATTAAAAAGCGTTAAGAAAGAAGGAAAGGTGTGGATATTCTACTGATAAACTGGATCCACATTTGGTTTGTGTTAAAATTTGTAGCAGATTGGGCCGATTCGAACAAAGTATGCTGGGCCAGTAGCCCCAAATGTATCTTCTTTTTTAATTATTAAGATTTTACTCTTCCCCTCCTTTGATCTAAAAAAAAAAAAATAATAATTTAACTCTGAATTCTCATTTTCTCACAGGTAGCACTTTCAATTTTTGTGTGTATATATATATATCACATTAATAGCAGTATGTCATTATATCACCAACCAACGATAACCAAATTAGCACTTATTATTTTCATGAATTTTCAAACAATAATATAATTTTACGAAAATCCCCACTATGCTAATTTTAATTTAAACAAAAACTTCATTTTACTGCTAGTATTCAATCTATAAATTATTACATGCTGTGATTTTCAATGTTATTCGTTGTTGTTCACGTATTATATTGAAGGGTTATTGTTTGGCAATCCATTCGAACACCATGGCTTGTATTATATTGATGCTCCACCTCTTGCCTTGCAAATTGAATTAGGAGTTTTCCTTTTGTTTTTTTGTTTTTTTTTTATATCTCGAAACCACTCAATTTTTATAAATTATTAATATATTTTTTTTTGACTTTATAAAAGTAAATTCAAAGTAACAATAAATATATGAGTTATTTGATAATTGAATTTATAAAAAAAATTATTAGATATTATTAAATATAATTTTGTACTTCATGCTTCAACATCTATACAAATCGTCTAACAATAAACAATTCAAGACAACAACAAGGGTCTCGTTTGTTAGATTTTAATTAACTTGAACACTATTTTATTAATTGAATATGCCACACAATAACATGAGAAATACGCACATAAACTTATATGTTACGTCCTTATATACAAATGTTAAAATCCTAATTCTACTCGATTAATAAAAACAGACTAAACAATTAACTTCTACTCAAATAATAATTAACAACTAAATCTAGAATAACTCTAACATCCCCTCTTAATTCTGATTTGGTGATGCTCACATTTCTAACATTTGCTTTAGCTTGACAAACATGTCATATTTCAACAGCTTTATAAGAATGTCTGCAACTTGATCTTCAGATTTTCAATAAGCCAATTCAATCTCTCTTTTATTAACTTGATCTCTCAGAAAATGAAAATAAGTATCAAAATGCTTACTCTTTCTATACGTCACTGGATTATTAGCTAAATTAATAACAGAAACATCATCCACAAATATCTTCGTTGGACCTTTAATTGGAATGTGAATCTCACTCAACAAATTCCTCAACCAAATAACTTGACAAGCACCGGAAGTAGTAGTTTCATACTCTGCTTCACAAGTTGAAAGTGCAACAATAGATTGTTTTTTCGACGACCACGAATAAGCAGTTGTACCAAAGTCGAAATAATAACCAGAAGTGTTTCTATGATCATCAACATCTCTACTCTAATCACTATCAGAATAGCCTACAAGAGCACAATTCTTAGATAAAGAATAAAGTAGGCCATAATCAAAAATTTCTTTAATGTATTGCATAATTCTCTTAACAACTTGCATATAAGATTTATGGGGAAATTTTAGAAACTTGCTAATCAAGCCAACTCCATAAGATATATCGGGCCTTGTGCATGTCAGGTATCTCAAATATACAACAATCTACTTAAAGCATGTAGAATCAATAGGCGCTTCATTACCTTCTTTAGATAATTTAGTAGCAACCTCAACAGGTATTCTCATTGGATTACAATCATGCATTCGAAACTTCTTCAACAACTTTGTAGTACATCTCTTTTGACAAATAAAAATTCTATCATTTCCTTGAATCACTTCAATGCCAAGAAAATATGACATTAGGCCCAAATCAATCATCTCAAACTCACTTATCATCAACTTCTTAAAGTCTTTAATCATTTTGGGATTGTTATCTATAAAGATCAAGTCATCAACATATAAACACACTAATAAGATACCACCATCACCATTAACTTTTACATATAACGCATGCTCAGACGGACACTTTTGAAAAATTGACATCATGGAAGAAAAAATCAATGTGCTTATTCTATACTCTAAGTGCTTGTTTCAAGCCATATGGTGCTTTCTTCAATTTATACACTTTCTTTTCACTTTCTTTCTTCACAAAACCTAGGGGTTGCTTTACAAAAACTTCCTCTTCAAGAGGACGATTGGGAAAAACTGATTTCATATTCATTTGACGAATACTCCAACAATTTTGATCAACCAAAGTAATTATAAGTCTAATGGTTTCTATGCAAGCAATAGGAGAGAAAATCTCATAGTAGTCACAGTTAGAATGTTGTTCAATTCTTTACTTCTCCATTTGACTTCCTCTCTATTGTGAAAACTTGCTTCACATCAATGGCTTTGTGACCTCATGAGATATTATTAATCTCCCAAGTATTATTCTTCTCAATCATCTTGATTTCTTCATTCATAACATTCACCTATTTAAAGTCTTGAATCGCCTCATCAAACGACACAGGTTTATAATCTGCGAACATTGCAAAATGCGTCATATTCCCATCATCATTAACAGTATTATTAGTGATTACCTTATAATCTTGCAATCTAACTAACTATTGGTGATTTCTCTTCGGCCTTTGATTATTTTGGGGAGCTTGTGGTATTGGATTCAGAGCAGTAATTGGGGCAACTTCTCTATTTGCATTAAGGATGCAATTTGAGACTCCTCTTCTCCCAAAATTGCAACAAGATGTCTCTGAGAATTATTCTACTCTTCAGCGTCAAATTTCCTAGCTTCATCTTATGCAAAAGTCATATCTCTACTTAAAATCACCTTCTTTGTCACGAGATCGAACAACTTATATCCTCATTCTGAATAGCCAAGAAGAAATGTCGTCATTCCTCGATCATCTTGCTTTATCCTCGTCTCTGCAAGAACATGAGTATAAGCAATAGAGCTAAACATCACACTAGGCTTGAAATTGGTCCATGCTTATTCAAAAGTAACATTCTAAATATTGCTGTTGGAGACCTATTCAACAAGTAAATAGAACACAAAACAACTTCCACCCAAAAGGGATTGAGCACTCTTTTGGCCTTTAACAAACTTCTTGGCATATTCATGATCGATCTGTTTTTCCTTTTAGTAACTCCATTACGTTGTGATGTATAAAGAAACGTGACTTCATGTTTTATGCTCTGTATTTCACATTACTCTTTGAATTCATTGAAGACATATTCACCACCATTATCAGTTTGGAAAATCTTTGTATAATAGCCACTTTACCTTTCAACAAGAGCCTTGAACTTCTTAAAGCAATCAAACACTTTAGACTTTCTTTGCATGCAATAAACTCAAGTTTTCATTGAAAAATTATTAATAAAGGTAATAAAGTACCTATTGTTCCCAACTGATGAAACACTTGTCGAGCCACAAACATCAAAGTGAATAAGCTGAAGTGGTTGCCTTGCACATTACGTTTTCCTTTCCACGAAAGGCAGCTTGCTCTGCTTTGCAAGAATACAAGCCTCACATATCTGATTCGGATGATCTATCTTAGGCAAACCTTTCACCATATTATCTTGTGCAAGCAGCTTCAAATTGCGAAAATTCATATAACCAAAACAAAAATACCACAACCAAGACTCGTCCTTCACAATAACGCTTAGATATGTATAAACATCAGTGGTAATATCAACTCAAAACATCTGATTCTTCGTTAAAGGGGATTTGAGAACAAGTGTACCTTTGCCTTTAGTAATTGAGAGACAGTTATTACGTAACGTAATGTTATACCCCTTTTCAAGCAATTGGCCAAAATTGAGAAGATTGCTCTTCATGTCTAGCATATAAAACACATTTGAGATGCAATTATGATCTTCATTCTTTAACTTGATGAGAATACGCACTTTTCCCATCACCAGAACACTGCTATCATCAGAAAACTTGACTGTGGAGTGGATTGACTCATCAAGATCAATAAAGAGCTCATTCTTGCCACACATGTGGTTGGTGTCTCCAGTATTTAGGAATCATGTATTGTAATTTGGTGTTTCAGTGGTTGTGGTAACCATTATGAAGGCTTGATTTCTATCACCATCTCCCTTTTGTGCACAATGAGCAATTTGATTATTCTCTTTTGACTAGCACTCATGAGAATAGTGACCACACTTGTGGTATAATTAGCACTCAATATTAGATTTGTCATGCCTTTCCCTACCTTGACCTTTTTCTTAGCCTCGACCGCGACCACGACCTATATATGTCTGGTCTAAATTCTTTTGATTTTCTCAACTTCCATAATTATTGTAGTGACTTACTCGACCTCGATTGTTGTAGGATCCACCATGTCCTTGTCCTCTTCTACGAGAGAAATTTTGCCTCTACTTTGATTGATCACTTTACTCACCTGTAGTAAGAGCTTGACTTTAGAGGGCATACTTTACTAGCTTCTCAATGCACTTCTCATTCATGCACTGTTCATGAGCTTCTAACGTGTCGGTCAATACATAAACTGAATTTGGGACGTGTGCTTCTTCAACTGCAATCACGATGTGCTCATATTGCTTATAAGTGTCCGCAAGATTTTCTCAACTTTAACTTAATCATTAAGCTGCTCTCTATAGATTTTTATCTTATTCGTCAGGATAAGAAATCTACTAATATATAAACTGAAACTAATTTTGAGGCTTCCATATGCAATAACTCAATTTGGCATCGTAAGGCTTGAAGTTTCACTTTTTAAACTTTATTCACACATTGAAAAGATGTCGTTAAAATATCTTATGCTTGCTTTGATAAAGTTGCTCTTGTAATCTTCTCAAAATTCTCATCATTCACCGCCTGATGAATAAAATAGAGCGCCTTTTTGTCTTTCTTCTGCATATCTCGATGAGCGATCCTCTGTGCTTCTGTTGTATATGTAATAAGCTCTTCAACTCCATTCTTAACAATATTGAGCAACTCATTGCAATCAAACCAAATTTTCATCTGTACATACCATCAGTTGTAAGTTTTTCCATCCAAAACAAGAACTGAAACTAGAATCGAGTCATTTATATTGAAATTCATCGCAATTTTTTTTTTAATTTTATAATCTGTCCTTTTATTTTCTTTTTTCTCCTCGTTCTTCCAAAGTCAAATTGCCTACACATCGGGTTCATCAAAACAAACACTGGTGATGGTTCGGTGCTGGCGAGGATGGCTGGCGACGACTTCGGGATGACTCATCAAGTAGATGGTGGCTAGGACGACGGCAATGTGAGATTGGTAGTGACAAAACAAAAAAAAAACGGAGCTATTGTCTTATCCAACAATTTTTCGACGTTAATAAGTCACGTCCTTGGCTGGGGAAAGGAGATTAACAACTGGGGAAGTACAATTCAATGGTTTTGACCTGCAACAGTGAACAGATGAGGCATTTCAGGCACAAGAAGGGGTAGCAGGATCTTTCAATTATGGTTAGATCTGCAGCTTTTTGGTGGCTTTTCCGACGCGTAGGCACCAGATTCAAGGAGATTGGTAGATGACGGTACAGGGAACGACTTCTAGTAGCTTGAATGGTAATAGACGGTGGCGCGTGGACGACTGGTTGCAGTCTGGTGAGGCTTCGACCACTTTTCCTTTGGCTTTTGATGGTGCTGTCCTTTTCTTCAATTAGATTAGATATCTGGGATTGGGCCTTGTTTTCGATCAACTGGATCTGAAACTTGGTGGCAATAACTCTCAATTGACAAGCTCTGATACTATTGTTAGGTTTTAATTAACTTGAACACTACTTTATTAACTGAATACGCCACACAAAAATATGATAAGCACACACATAAACTTAAACACACGTCCTGATATACTAGTAAATATTAAAATCTTTATTCTACCAGATTAATGAAAATAAACTAAAAACCAACTTCTAGGGGTGTTCATAAACCACCAAATCTGCCAAAAATTGTCCAACCTACACCGAACCTATCTGCATCTGCGAAAACAACAAAGAAAAAAATTTTCTGTGGTTTTTAATTTTTCAAAATTTCTAGGGGGCAGATTGGTGGCGGTTTTGTAATTATGAAAACCATGGTTAACCGGCCTGATCCGTATATATATATATATATATATAATACGCCATTTCTTCCAAAAAAGTAAGTTTAACGACGTAAAGCACATCGACCACCAATTTCAAAAACCCAACCCAGTCTCTATTTACCCTTCGTTCTTCTTCTTCTATTGTTAAACCTAGCCCACACTGCCCTCAATCCACCACCACCCTCTACTACCAACTCTCTCTTAGTCTGCTTTCCTCTCTTAATGTAAGATTCTACTCTTCTTTTGGTTGTAGTTTCTTATTTTATTTTGTTTGGAATTTGTTCTCTTTTTGTGTGTGTGTTTTTGGTTGATTTTTGTTAATGGGTTTTGGACCTTTGGTTATTCTGGTTGTTTTGGCCTCTGGTTATGAGGACTAATAGCAGTTTTGAATAGAACCCATTTGGGTAATTTTGCTAATACAAGCTTTAGTGCTAAAGGAGAAGGGGTTATATGGAAACTCCATGAAGCCAAAAGTGGAAATATCTCTGATTCTAGTGGGGATCAAAGGGCTTTAGAGAAGACCCATTTGGGTCATTTGTCTAATTTGGTAAAGAATGAGAGCCTACTTATTGGGAATGTTAGCCTTTCTAGAAGTATGGAAATTAAGCTAGTGAAAAATCCGAGTGATGCCAACAATTTAGCTTAGAGCTGGGCAGATTGCCTAGTGGGGTTGGAAATAGAGGAGATAATAAAAATGAAATATCAATAGGGTATAAGTCTCGACAACTTCCATTGGACTATCAACATTTTCAAAATACTTTTGCAATATCAACATTTTCTCCTTGAATTCATTGGACATGCATAGATGCTGGAATACAAGTTCATGTCCAATGGTACCCTTCGGGACTGGCTTTTTAATATGGAAATCTCCACACATATATCATTCTTTATTTCTCCTTATATCTCTCTTTAATATTTGAAGTAATGTTTACTCTTTAAATGCTATTTATCTGTACTAAATTCAGATTTGAGCTACTATATAGTTTTATAAGTTAAGGACTGTATAAAAGATTCAACTTGGATGCCAAATATGGCCATCAACTGTTTTCTGATTTAGGGACATTGTTATATCATTCATCTTGAAGGCTTACAATTGATAGTTACTGTTGTGTGCAACAAAAACTACTGAGAAATTAAACTTCAAGACGAGGTTAGATATTGCATTGGGGTCAGCTAAGGGCATCCTTTACCTTCACACTGAATTGCAACCTCTAGTATTCTACAGGGACATCAAGGATAGCAACATGCTCTTAGACTCCAAGCTTACTGCTAAAATAGTAGACTTTGGACTCTCACATCTTACTTCTATCCTAGATGATGAAGGAAAGAGCAAGGAAGCCATACTCTCGAATTTCAATTGTAATAGTAGCAATTTAGCTCTTCAAGAAGAAGGGAAAACTATGAAAAAATTAGCGATTTATTTGTTTCTCGAACATCAGTTGCATGATTTATTAACTATTTATTTGAATGAATGTTTAATTGAATTTTTGAATTTTTTGATTTAATATTTAATTAAGGCATTCATATTTCACTTTATATTGATGTTTAAAAAAAAAATTCGATAAACAAACTGTAGAATCAGGAAAACCGCTCAAATTGTCCAAATCAATCTGCCGCAGTTTGGGCGGTTGACGGATTGATTGTGGTTTGAAATTTCCAAACCGCTACCATGGCAGATTGGCCACAATTTTTTCTTTTAAACCACTTATTCCGATCCGCTAACACCCCTACCAACTTTTACTCAAATAATAATTAACAACTAAATCTGGATTAACTCCAACACCGTCATGCAACCGTAAGAGGCAATTTTTCAAATATTTTTGATTGCTTCTCTTCTTCCAAACTCCTATACGTCAAAATTCACTAATGGGAGAAGTCTCCATTATAAATACTCAAGATCCTTTAAGACCTAATGCAATTTATCTTTCCATGTTTATTTTTCTCGGCTACTTTATTTTAACAACCTTGGACTTAAATTTTAGAATACTAACTTTGAACCTAAATTTGATACAAATTTAGTCGTTTCGTTTTGTAGCTTTCCAGCCTACACAGTCCAACACTCATTAGTGAATATTTTATGGCAAGCATTTGGTGTAAGATTGCAATGGTCAAATTGGCATAAGAGAAAAAAAAAAGGAAAGAAAAAGGAGAAAATGATATCAGAGAATTAAAGTTAATGCGTGAAAGATACTCGGCCTTCAAATAGGTATATTGTACTTTCATATTATTTAGTGATCGAACAAATATTAATCGAAATGTTGTTATAAATGATGTTTGATAAGATGCGTTTATTTGCAGACTAAAGATCATAAGGAGGCCATTGAAGAAGACAAATTGAGTTATAATAGATTTTTTTTTTTTGTGGGAAATATAATAGAAGTTAACCTAATGATTCTCTCTCTCTCTATTTTTTTTTGTTACAAGAGAGACTAAAAAATTTAGAAATAATAACAGAATGACTGGCACTTGAACACAATACTAATGGTTTGTTTTGATTATGAGATTCTGGTTAGAAAGAAAATTGTGAGAAAAAAAGTTGTGAGAAAAGAAAATTATTAAAAAATGATGAGAAAGTAAAATTTTGTATTTAGATTATATGAAAAAAATGATAAGAAAGAAAAGTGTATAAATAAAATTACAAAAATATATTTATAAATAATTAAATAATAAATTAAAATTATAAAATATCATCATAATAAAATGAAGATATTGGGATTATTTTAATCATTATACTTTTATTTTTTTTTTCTATTTTTCCCTATTGATTTGACAACATTTCCTTTTTTTTTTTTAATGCTTTTCTTACATTCCCAAATCTGAGAAATTTGTTAAATTCATCAATTTTTTTTTATTTTCCTTTTCTAATGCCAAACCAAACACATTGGAAGAGCTCTCAACACAGTGCCTAAATCAATTTTGTTAGAAATACAAGACAACCCAATGATTATTCGGTTGTTGACATAACAAGTAATGTTTTTAATTTTTTTGGTTTTATGTTTTCAGGTGTTGAGTTTCTATTGAATCTAGGTATCGTGTTGGAAATGTCTGCACCGTGTAATTAGAAAACTTTATTTGCATTTTTGTAGTAATTTTTTTTTTACATTCAGTAAAATGTTGCTATGCAAAGGAAAAGGCATGGAATTTAGTTAAGATCCCAAATAATTACAGCGGTGCATTAGATATATTAATGGGACCTTTGACCTTAGGCTTTTTTTTTTTAATATTACGTAACATCATTTAAGCAATAATAAAATAATATGCACTAATAAATTTAATTAAGTTAAAATAAAAATGTAACGAAAAAAGTAAAAAGTAAAGGGTAAATAAATGATGTTATAAAAAAAAATCAAGATCACTTTTCTTTCTAAAAAAAATGGATTCGATACAAGTAATACATAACCTATATAGATAGAAATTAAAAGATGTATCGTTCGATGATTGAAATTTAAAAATAAAAAATTATTAGATATTATAAGATGAAGTGTGTGAGTATTTTTTTTACTATTTAAAGTTAAACTGCATAAAAAAGTTCATTTTCTCTAGTACAACCTTTGACCTTAGGATATGGGTTAATATGAATCACATTTTTCTTTGGTTTAGGAAAATTTGGTACATGCTATTCAAGGTGTTAGTTTGATAGTAATTTGATATATTTTTATATTATTGACTCAAGTTCGAATCTCCACTCTGACAATCTCTCCAGCATAAGAGGCTGGGGTGTCCTTATCCCAATATTGGACTTGAAGGTTTTGGCGACAATTAGATATCAAATACAAGATTTAGTAATTGCTAGGTAGGTTATAGTGGAGCCGCACTCTGACTCATTGGTGCTCAGGCGGTGAATCCTCCTTATAGAAGACGTTGAATGAGAACATTAACAAATAACTACTGATCGGTGCTTAAGCGGTGAATCCTCCATATTAGCGATGTATTTTTTTTAAAATGGAAAATCTAGTATATATTTTTCAACGTACCATGATTGGAAAACAGAAATCCAAACCTGCTACGTAGTAAACTATAATAAAGGCAAATGCTTGCGGATTGCGGATCTATAACTTTCCCTGTGGTAGGTTTCCTTTCACTTCAAACTACATTAATGATAACAAGGGAATATCAATTTCTTTTGGTGTGTAAAATAGAAAAATAGGAATGCTAATCTATGATTTTACCAAAAAATATTGTGTTTATTGGAGAATCAAATTCAATGAATTTAAATTGAATCGTACCAAACGCTTTGACAAAAGTTCAAATGTAAGACTTATTGTTTGACAAGGAACAACCTCTACCACTTATACCATACGGATATACAATCGGTAGTGGAGACATCAAATTCTGTTGATTGTATTTGTCAAATGTCTTAATAAATAATGTGTAACTAATAACCATATACGTACCAAGAGAACTCTTTGGTTGTGCACTTGTTGGGGGCAGACTCTAGTTGGTTGGCAAGTGGGAAGCCTAGTTTTCTCCTATTTTTGTGATCCGTCATGATGTACCATGGATAGTCCCATTATTGTCTATAATGAATTATACCTAGTTTATTTGATAGAAAGCTTGTTCACAATTTACACCTCTTTGCTATAATATCATAATTGGCACACATTTACAAAGTAACAAACTAAGCTTGCAATAAAGCTTGTTAAAGCAATCTATTTAGGTTAACCAATCCAATAATTAAGGCTAGCTAAATTTATATCGTTCAAGTATAAGCCGGCCAAAGTTGACAATGTTATTCAAATGTTTGGAATCTCAGCAAAATGTAATTATTTTAATTAAATTCTTATATAAATATCTATATATATGTAGTATATCATATCTAGCCATCTTGATAATTTTGAAGTTTAAACATCAATGCCAATGCTTCAGAATTTGGTTTTTCATTTGCAGCCAAACTTTTGAGGGTTAGAAGCTCTCCAATTTGATGGAGTTGTACTCCAGTAAACCCATCTCCTAACCATCGACATGCAATAAATAATAAACTAATAATCTATTTATAAAAAGGGAAAAACTAGATGGACAGAAGTTCATGGCCATAATGGTGTCCAAACCGACATGGCATAGCAGAAATTGAATCCGACGTGGCAAGTGAAAGAATAAAATATGGGTAAAGAATGGGCAGGCTGCGGAGGGCAAGTTCCCTTCAAATTTTGCAACTAGGACCAAAAATCGCGAGAGAAAAGGAAAGTGTTAGGACTACGATCAAGGAATATGGCAGCAAATTGAAGGCATCGGCGGCAGAGTCTTGCTTATAAGGTCAATGGAAATAAATGGAGGACTGAAATCAGAGGAATAGGAGGAAATCAAAGTTGGGCAACAAAGAAGGTGAGTTACATTTGCTAGCACCATGAAAAATAGAAGACTAAAGGGTAGGGTAGTAGAATATGTGTTGTTAATATGGGATAGAGAAGGTTGTTAGTGATAATAGAGGGCATCTCTAACATGAGTATGAGGTTGGCAGAGCCTCAATGATGTTTCATGAGCTATTCAGTCATTTGTTCAGGCTTGCTGACTATTGGTGATAGGCAATGGTTTGATATCCAAATTGACTGAAAACACAGTTGTATAGGGACTGTACTAAAAAAGATGAGAACAGTGAGAACATGTTAATATGGACAAAACAAGAAGATTTAAATGAAAAAATGAATAGATGTTAGTGTAAATGGCTATAAATGAATATGTTTTTGTTGCTTTTGGAAATTTAGGTTAGGAATATGTGTGGAACTAATAAGTGAATGCAAAAGAGCAATGGTGGAAATTGAAGTGAGAAATTCTATAGTTGTGTGCTGCATGTGTAGGGCAATTGAGGTAAAGTTGATCAATGATAAGTAGTGGTAATGCTGGGGGATATGCGGTAGGATCGAAACACGCTAGGCACAGTGGTGAAGGGGGTAATGTAGCGGCAAATATGGAGAGTGGTGAGGAAAGAGTAGTTGTCGAAGAACCTAAAGTTGGAATGTGTTTTGAGAATATATAAGAGTTTTATGATTTTTACAAGAAATATAGGAAATGAAAGGGATTTGGCATCTCAAAGCGTGGGGCAAGGAAGGATTGTTTGACTGGTCAACATAGGTGGATGACAATTACCTGCAACAAAGGACGCAAGCATAGGTCAAAGGGGAAGAATATATTGTCGCGACGTCCTAGTGGGAGGGTAGGATGCAAAGCGCGACTTAGTTGTGTGAAGGAAGGTGACATATGGGTGATTAGTAAAGTGAACTTGGTTCACAATCATGAGGTAAGGCCTGACCAATCAAGATACATAAGGTAGCACAGAATGGTTGATGCCACTACCAAAAACAATTAGAAGTGAATGACAAGGCAGGTTTAAGGCCTTGTCATAATGTGAAAGCAGTGATATATAAAGGGGGGCACGAAGAGCTTCCGTGCTTGGGTGTTGATCTAACAAATCATGTTAGTAAGGTCCAAAGGTTACAAGTTATAGGAGGGGATGCTCAAGCACTTCATGAATTGTTCAGCAAAATGCAAACTAATAGTAGAGATTTTGTGTATGTGATAAAGCCAGACAGAAAGGGTAAGTTGAAACACGTGTTCTAGGCGGGCGGGAGGTGCAGAGCTGCCTATAAAGAGTTCAGCGATGTTGTGACTTTTGACACAACCTATTTAGTGAACAAGTATGACATGCCTTTAGCTTCTTTTGTAGGTGTAAATCATCATATGCAATCAATACTGTTAGGATGTGCACTTGTGAATGATGAGAAGTGTAAGACTTTCACCTGGTTATTTGAGACATGGTTAACTTGCATGAATGGTATTCATCCCGAGGCAACAATCATAGATAAATGTGCCCAAATAGGGGAAGCCATAAAGAAAGTGTTTCCAAAGACAAGACATAGATGTTGTTTATGGCATATTCTAACAAAACTTCCGATAAAAATAGGTGGAAGTAATGAGTATGAAAATATTATAGATGCATTCATGGCAGTGGTATATGACACAAACATTGAAGAAGAATTTGAAGAACAATGGGTTGTAATGGTAGAAGAATTTTCGTTGCAGAACAATGAATAGTTGGAGTCTCTCTATGCAAATAAGCAATATTGGGCACTTGTTTATGTGAAACCACCTTTTTGGGTTGGAATGAGTTCAACATAAAGGAGTGAAAGTATGCATTCATTTTTTGATGGATACGTGCATTCTAGAACTACACTAACACAATTTGTGGAGCAATATGAATTAGCTGTTAGGCAGAAGGTGGAGAAGGAAACGCAGGAGGATTTCTTGTCAGGTAACTCTTTAATTCCATGTGTGACAATATTGTCATTGGAAAAGCAAATGCGAGATGCATACACTAATAACATGTTCAGACATGTTCAAAAGAACCTAACTAATATTATGTATTGTGATGCTAGTTTAAGTTATTGTTGTGGAACAAAGGTAGTATATGAGGTGAGAAAAATTGTTAGAGGAGGAGAAAGCAATTCAAGGAAGGTTAGGTTCATAGTTAGTTTTGATTATGAAAGTGTGGAAGCAAATTGCAATTGTCATTTGTTCAGTTTCAAAGGGATATTGTGTCCTCATGTATTCAAGGTGTTTACTTATAATGATGTTAGTTTGATGCCTGAGAGGTACATACTTAGAAGGTGGAGAAAGGATATTGGTAGGGTACACACAAGCATTAAGATAGGTCGCATTAGTATGTCCCTAGAGATGCGTAGGGTTGAAGATTTGGAGAAGGTTTTATATTCAACATTGGCGCAGTTGAAGACAAGGATAAATATGAGTCTTTAATGGGGAGGTTAATAGAGGAGTCAGAAGTAATTCAGAAATGGGCAGCTAGGCCTGGTAGCTGCGAGGGGGAGAGTAAAGGGAAGAAAAAACCAATTAATGGTGTAGGAGTAAAGGCTGTTGAGGACACAGGACCAAGTACAAGACAATACAAAGATCTGATTATTGTTAAACAAAGGGGGAGGCCTAAGATAAATCGTATGTTAGCTAGAAATGAACACAAGCATTGTGAAAAAGAACCAAAGAAGGAAGAAGGCTTTTAGAAATGTAACAGCTACATTACTAGGCAACACAGTACTTCGGCAAATGCTTTACTTAACCAGGTATTGTACTGTAAAGTAAGATGCTATTGTGTAAGTTAAAATGAGGGGCATTTAAAAATAAAGGTTACGAACAGAAGTTATTGTTGATGTGTGAAAGGTTCGGCTAATAAGTAAGTGTCCAATAGACAAGGCGTTGTGGGGAAAATTTCAGTAATATAATGGTGAAAAGAAAGAAGATTGTAACAAATCCTATTTGCTTGTCCAATGCAGGCACATAAAGGTACTTTTTGTAATCAAGAGTGTCGTCGTTAGCCATGGCAATGTGTGTAGGTGAAAACAACCAAATGGGTGAGGTAATGGCTGCCGTGAGATAGAGAAAAAAGTTAGGACAAAGTAGGATTGTGAAAGAATACTGCAAAGGTGTGTGAGAGAGGCCTTGGGCCTGCATGTTTGGTTAGTCTATATGGTTGAAAAAAACTGAATGTCGTATGACAGTGTCCGACAAATTTATATGAGAAATTAATTTGCAGAGAAAAAGATACCAATTAATTGTTAATAATTTTGTAGTTTGTACAAGGTTGTCAGAACCGGACCGGTCATCGAACCGGACCGGTCATCGAACCGGACCGGTCATCGAACCGGAAACATTAGTGGGTCAAGATTCAACCGGTTCAACCGGTATTTGAACCGGTATTTAATAATATATATGTGTATAAAAGTAATTATAAAAATAATATTTATAAATAGTGATTAAATATTAATTTTTCTAATTTTAAGGATGAAATTGAAATTTTTAATAGATTTAGGACTAAATTGAACTTTTAAATTAAAGTTAATGCTTAAATTATAATTTAAATAACATTTGGGGTCAAATTGTAATTTATGAATTTTTTAATTTTATTGGACCGGTCCAATCGGTCCGGTTTTTACCGGTTTTGACCGGTTTTTTCCGATTTTGACCGGTCCGAGTCACCCTTCAAAATTTACCAAAACCGGCCCGGACCACCGGCCGGTCCCCGGTTCAACCGGTCCGACCGGCCGGTCCGGTCCGGTTCTGACAACAGTGAGTTTGTATGATCTCCAGTGGAAGGGATGCATTCACCCCCATTAGTCAATATTTGGGTCCCAAATGGAAATGCTGTATGTGGTTCCTACGCACCAACTCTAGGGATGCAATTGGGAAGGAAAGGAATTGCTTAGGTAATATGGTCAATTACTATCATTTTTTTAATTGTAGGTACAGCTTTACTTCAGCACTGATAAAATGAAACATTAAAGAGGAAGCAATGAGTATTATAGTGCAGTTTTAAATTGTAAAAAAATTGGAGGGTGAATAACTGAAAAAGTGAAAAATGAGTGGCCTATCGTTTCAAGGCGCTTGTTATGCAACTGATTGGGTGTTTTTTTTTTCAGGTAATAATTGACAAGGTCTTGGTAGTTTGGGTGATGAAAGTAGTGGTAAAACGAAAATAAAGGATGAAGTCCTTATTTTTGTAAGTAATGGAGGAATGTGAAGAAGGAAAAATAAGATCCACAAGTTAAATTGTGATGGTAATCTTAATGGTCTTTTGTGTTTTTGAATGACAATGTACCAGCAAATACAATGGCTTGTTTTAACTATGAAAGCATCTATTCAATAGCCGTGGAATCAGTATGGAAATGGATGACTGGGAAAATTACAGCCAAAGTAAGCGTAGTTGCATATGATTTGGAAAGGTTAGAGTATATTGCATTGTAAATAATTGAAAAGAAAAGGACCCCATTAGGGGGACGGGGCTCCCGGACAGGTGAGAGCCACGTCCCCCTTTAGGGGGCGGGCAGCAGAGGGCGGGCAACTACTGCCAGCCCCCCAATAAGGGGGACGTGGCTCCCACCCGTCTGGAAGCCCTATCCCCCAAAATTTTTTCAAAGGCAAATTGTAATTACTATAAATATACTGAGATGGAAAATGATTAGGGTCATATAATAGGGGAAAAAAAAAAAAGAGACTTGAATATATATATATTAGGATGTACTCTGCGGTTAGCATGGGTTAAATATTTTTTAGAAATTTTTAATTGAAAAATAAAAATTTACAATATTGAAACAAAAGAAAAAAATAAATAAGCTTTAGCTACATAGATAATTGAAGTAAAAACGAAAAAGTAATATATATATATATATATATATATATATATATATATATATATATATATATATATATATGTATATATATATGCATGCAATCATCTAAGACTTACATTTAAGCAGCATATATCTATAAATGAATAGTAAAATTAAAAATAATATATACAATTGAAAATGTAAGAACCTAAAAATATGATAATTATGCTATTAGCAATTGTATCATTATTTAAACATTTGCTTCTTCCTTTTGATCTCAATCAGTCTCAAATACAATCATTCTCAGACTTCCTTTTCATATGCAATCTAGAATGCAATTAAGAAAAAAGATAGAATAACGAAAAAAAAACTTAAAATTTTTTCTTAAATTGTAAGATATTACTTTAACTTATAGTGTGGGCGTGAAATTGTGATTGAACAATACTCAGAGTGCTTATGAAATTGAGGAAGGAATTAGTTTGTAGATGGAGATGGTGGGAGACCAATGATTTTTATTGTAAACAATAACATAAATTAAAATAATATTATTTTATTAATAAATAATAACTTAAACAATAAAAAAATAAAAGATTTTGAATAAAATATAAAATAAAACACTAGTGTGAGCAAAATATTAATTTTAGTTGGGGGGTAATAAAATAAATTTAAACTTCTTCATATCATTTTTTTTCTAGTTGAGGCAATTAAGGGAGGCAAAACATAAATTTGAGAGAGATAACAAGTTAAAATTATTGTAAACTATATCCTTTTTTTTCTTAAGGTTGGCAATTGTAAATGGAGATCCGCTGCTAGTTGTATTAGTAATAATGATTTCATATTATTAGAATAAAAAATAAAAATATAGATAATAACATTTTGGTTCGCTTTGGCTAACCACAATTTTTTAAAATATTAGAAATAAAACCGAAAAAAATTTATTTTTATTCAATTCTTTTAATTAATTATAAATTTGATTTTTTAACCAAAAATTTCATACAATCCGATTCAATTTCACTAGTTAACCGAAATTTTTTTATCTTTTTACTGAAGAACCACTAGATAGCTTACTCTTAATCATACACAAATGAGTATACAGTCTATCTAATAATATCTAATAATTAAAATTTTTTAAACTTTAATAATCTTACAAGTCATATTTCTACGTATCCATGTATAGTTGGATAAAATTATGCTATCGAAAATTTTCCAATAACTAATGAAGGTGGAATTTGTCAACCATCCGCTTTCCATAAACATCATACGGAGTAGCAGCAGAAGTCGTGCAACAGTTGGTTGGCTTTTATTAATTAGTCGAGTGGTGGAGTAGGGACATTGTTCATAAATTAAGGACCTTCTTTTTCTTCCTTTTGCATTTGGAGCATTAATGCAAGTACCAGAGAAGCCGGTGGCAGCACCGTTGCTGCATTAATGGAAGATTCATTAGATCCATCTTTCACAATGTTAATTTGTTTCTATCGATCCTTTTTGACCTTTTCCTTGCGCGATAAATTTTTTTCTCCTTTTTTTTTTAACAAAATGTGCAGGCGACAAAATTTACTAACACAATAAAATAGCCAAAAATTTTGGGTTTATTTGTTTATTGAGAAATAATTTATCAGTATAATATATTTATTAAAAAAAATTTACGAGAAAAATAATTTTTTTTTATTATTTAAGTGTGATATTGAAATTTAGTGAAAAATATTTTCTTATGTTTTATGCACAGGTAAAACAATATTATTTTTAAAATTTTTATAATATAGCTTTATCTTTTTCAATTTGTAATGTAACTAAAATTATTTTAATTATCAACTAAACTCTCCCCCCCTCCCCCCCCCCCCCCAACCAACTCTTAATCACAATCAGATCTAAATTATCCATTGGTATTTTTTCTTCAATCTTCAATCTTGTTTAAATGGATTGATTTGTCGGGTCTAGAAAGCAACTAAAATCCCCCGCCCACAATTAATATATTCATATTTAGAGTTAATATATGATTTATATTATAAATTTCTAATAATATAAATTTTTTGAAAAAATAATTTTTTAATATGGTATTAGAGTTTTATACATGGAAAGCAACTCTACGGAATAGGGATCGGCTCCTTTTTCGGTTGGTACTGAATCACGTCGTCCCCGCCGCCGTTGCCGTTGGTAGTGGCCCTTTTTATTACTTGAAGCTGCTGCGTTCAGGTTAGGTTTGATGGATTTCTTAGCCACAGAAATGAAGGGCTTGATGGCGAAATTGTTGATGGAATCGTGAGTCGAGTTCGATTTGGACGGGCGGTCGACCAAGACGATTTGAAGTTGCTCCCCTTCTTATTGTGTTGTTCTTTTTGTACAAAAATAACTTTGACTTTTTAATTTTCGGAAAAACAAGAAAATTTTAAGGTGACTCATACGACATTTTATGTTGACCACAATTTTAGGTTGTGTAAAATACTAAACAATGAAGAAAAAAGTATATTTGCCGCAAAATGGAACTTTAATTTTTTAAGTTCCTTCTAAGTTTGCTGTCCATCACGTTATGGATTCCAATTTTTTTTTTTTTATAAAAACCAATTATTAATCTAAATAGCAATAATCTTGTCCTTTTTGACAAGTCATTGATCCCAAATAAAACATTCACCAAGTTATAAACCAAGTGATTCAAAATAATAATAATAATAATAAGGAGGCGCCCTCACTCAATTACTACATCCATGGAAGATCTATAAGCTCCATCTTTTCCTTGCGTGATAAATTACTTTCCACCAAGACATTTGTTTTTGTGGATTTATTCAGAATACGCACCCATGGCACATAAAGCTAAATTTTATTGACTGTTGTAAATGTTATTTGAAAATAGCAATAGCATTAGTTTCTTATTTTTTTAGTTCAAAGTAGATAACCATGAATAATACTCTAGACAAATTTATTAAAAAAAATTGTACTAATTATTGTACCAAAAAAAACTGAACTATTTATTCTGAATCTAAATCTAACGAGTATCACCGCGCAGCTTTCCAGGGCTTAGCCTCACCATAGCTCGAATTCCAATTTTCTTATAAAAAACAATTGTTGCTGTAAATAGCACTAATCTTTGTCCTTTTATTAAGTCTTTTATCAAAAATAGCTTAGAAAAATTCAACATATAACCGAGCGATTAAAAAAAAAAAAAAAGGGAAGGCTCACTCAACCACTACATTAATGCATTTCCCTTTCTATTCTTTTTTCTTTTGGGGGCTAAAATCCCTTTTTCTGCTTTTAATATAATAACAGTAACAATCACAATAAATTATTATAATTATAATAATTAAGTTGATAACTCATTTATTTCACACCAAGTGCGCATGTGATCATTATCGAATCATCATCAAATCTTTAATCTAATTATTGAAACAAGAGTAAGCAAACAATTGATATTCCATTTAATCTAAAATTTAAAAAAACAATATGTTTTTTTTTTTTCACTCTCTAGGCAAAATTACGGCTTTGAGAGGGTTCTTCATGACCACAGTGAAAGCAAAAGTCTCAGTCGGGTCGGGTGGGGAACCGGGCACGGACACCCACTTGAAAGCTTGGACCATTCTAGCAAGCATCAAATTTACGTGCAACAACCCTAGAGAGAGCCCCGGGCAGGTCCTCCGACCGGCTCCGAACGGCAGCATCTTCAAGACCCCTTTAGTCCCCGTCACGTCGACGTCGACGCCATCGCCACCGTCTAAGAACCTCTCGGGTCGGAACACACCCGGATCCTTCCACAAGCTCGGATCCTCCGTCATCCACTCAATGTAAAACTCAACATACACGTTGGTCGGAATCTTGTAGCCTCCGAGCTCCGTCTCCTCCGTGGTGGCGTGGGACAGCGTAAAATGCGCCGGAGAATGCATCCGGAGAGTTTCTTTGACGATGGCGTGGAGATAGACCATCTTCTCCGTATGTTCTTCCGTGATCAGCACGTCTTCGCCGGCGCAGCGAACAATTTCTTGGTACAATTTCTCTTGAATGTCTTTGTTTAGTACCAATTCCAGAAAGACCCATTGGAGAACGCTCGTAGTTGTATCGATTCCAGCAACGAAAAGCTCCGAGCAGACGGTGACGAGCTCTTCTTCACCCAAGCGGCCACGGCCGGGGGCGTCAAGTCCGAACAGCGAGTCCACATAGGCTGCACCCACCGGGCTCACCATTTCCGAACTGGGTTCTTCGTTTTTCTGGACAAAGTCTTTTCTTTTTCTGATCAGAGGAACCAAACAATTGATTTGGGTCTTTCTCAGCTCTTTGGCTCTCTTCATTTGCTTGCGGAACAGCGGAGTGAGAATCGACAAGAAATCGGGGAGCTGTGGGCTGGTGATGAGCATCACGTCCTTTGTCACACTATCAATATCTTTGATCCAATCTTCGGAGATTTTTGCACCAAAGCAAATGCACACCAGAATGCTGCAAACGGTGAATCTGCAGACGTCCATTACATCAACGAAGCCGTTTTGGTTGAATTCCTTTTGTAGCCTATTCATGTGGCTCTCCAGTGCCCATTCTCGTATCCAACTGCACTGCTTCATTCTCACCGGACTTATCAACTCCGTCACGAAATTCCGGCGAAGGGTTCTCCATAGCGGGCCGTACTCCGCCGAGTTGACCGCGCATTTCCCGACGCTGAATACGAGCCGGATCGGAGAGTCTGGCGGCCGGCTGGCAAAGATAGGTCCTCTCTGGATCAAGGCCTCGTGGATGAGCTCAGGGCTGGTGACTATTACAAGAGTACGTTGACCCATTTGCATGGTGAAGATTGGGCCATACTTTGCACGTAAATCACGTATCACAAAGATGAAATGGCGGCGCTCCAGGATAACTTGGAACAAGTTACCGACGAGGGGCCATCCTCGGGGCCCCGGTGGGAGGTTCTTGGCACCCTTACCACCGCCGACGACAGAGCAGTGGCGCCACCAGAAAACGAGGAAGATGAAAGAAAGGCCACAGACGAGGAGGTCGAGCAGCTCCATTAGTGGTAAGGACTAAAAGGATATGCGGTGGAGATGAAAAACGATGCTTTTGTTACGCCCAACAACAGCATTATTGGTATATATGCTGTGGCCTACGGCTGTGGGTGGTGGGAGTGGCTAATTGAATGAGATGTGGCTAACCTAACCGCATTTAATGTTTCAAAAATTAAAGAATGTCACGGTACCATAAGGTTGTAAGCTTGTTTATGTAGGTAAATTGACCTGTAAGAACATTGAGAATTCAGATGGGGAAGGCAGCTGGAACTCTAAGGAAAAAAGTATATATGTTCTAATAAATATCCGTAATATAATTATTATAATTATAATTTATGGAGTCATAATAATAAATTATAAAATGAGAAAAATAGTAATTTTTTTGTTATATATTTTGTAAATATAGTTATAGAAAAATTTAAATTTATTATATTACGAATATATTTTTTAAATAATTTTCTCGAGTTATATATTGGAACCCGTACTCTAATACAGTCAATACAGTTAATTTGTCTCTGGTAATAATGGAACTGTTGGAACCAAGATTGTGGACGTAGGGACATTGCAGTTCAAGTTAGTTGGGCTTTAATTGAAGATCATAAAAGTATTTGATTTGGAAATTTACAGAAGGACTTTATTATATAGGCATATAATTTTTTTTATTACGTTTATATGTATTTTTTTTATATAATTACGAGTATTTTTGTGTAACTATAAACAAAAAAATATGCAACAAAAAAACAGTAATACTTTTTATATCACTTTTTATCGTTGTGATTGCACAAAACATGCATGTGATTGCACAAAAAAAATTACGCATGGAGACAGTATGGAAAAATTATATACCTATAAACATTTTCCCTTTACAGAAATACATTAGCTATAGACTAATTTCAACGCTGTATTTGTTTTTTCAAAAAAATATATGGGTAAAAGCTTGTGTTTTCTTGAAAGGGTTAATATCCAAAAATATTATTATCTTTACGTTTTTTTATAAATTTATTACAATTTTTAAAAATTTACAAATGTCATACAATTTTATTTTTTTTTTAGCAAATTTAGCACTACCTTTACAAACTAGCAAATTTAGTATCGTTTAATTATTTTCTAACAAATCTAGCATACTGTCAGTTAAAACTAACTTTTCGGTATGCACATATGCACATATGACATTTATGAGTTTTAAACTGTGCTAAATTTAAACGTAGACATGTTATATGTGTATATTAAAGGATTTTTTTACTATTAATTGATTATTTTTAACTGACAGAGTACTAGATTTATTAGAAAATAATTGAATTGTACTAGATTTGTAAATTTTTAAAGGTTGTGATAGATTTATTAAAAAATTATTGAACTGTACTAAATTTATAAATTTTCAAAAGTTGTACAAGATTTATTAAAAAGTGTAAAGGTGGTGATTTTTTTTTAAATTAACCATTCTTAAAAATTTGACACCCAGCACACTACAAGGTACTTTTCTAAGTAGTTAAAATTTTAGTTCACGAGGTGGCGTTTGAGAGCCAGCAACACCTATCTCTCTCATTATTGGTAGCAAAAAGGTGAGTAAATAATATATAAGTGAAGAAAGCCAAAGAAAGGCTATCGTTCATATATTGGCTCTAACATGCGCTGAGAGCATTTTCTTTGGCTTCCCGTCCCTTGGTTGGCTTCCAGTCAGTCTAAAGGTAAGAGCTCCTCTATGAGCTTCCTACCCCTTTTGTGAGTTGTGTGGTGCTTCGTCCCCTTGAGGTTTGGTCTCGGTTCAAATCCTGTAGGTGGTCTCTAGGTAGTTCTCTCTGATTTGTGTCTTTGTAGTTGTGGGTGTTTGGTTGTTGCTCGGTTTCTCATGGCCTCTCTCATGCCTGCAAGCAGGGGAGGTGTGGGCTTTTTACTTTTGGAGGGTCCCATGTATAGCTTGCCATTTCCTTGTCCGTGCCCTACCTGGTGCTTGTCTGGTTGCCAGCCACAGCCTTTTGTTCAATCTTCCTCCATCTACCGCTCTGGTCTCAACAACTTGCTCTTGTTTCATGCACTTTGAGTTTGCGCTTTGGTAATGTCGGTTTGTATCCGCCTATTTCCTGGAGTTTCGTTGCCGACAGCCTTGCGAGGTCTGTCTTCCTCTCTGGTCTAGGGTTTCACTACCGTGGGGTTAATGGGGTTGGGTTTCTTCAATGCCCGGCCCTATTGTTCCTTTCAAGTGGGTCTGATGTATTCCCGGGTTTTGGGCCTGAGTCTAGGCCTCCTTGGGCCCGTTTGGGAGCTGTTGGGTCTTGAGTCTAACTTGTATTGGATGTAGGCTATGCCTTGTTAGATAGTGTGGTTAGGCTTTATCTTTTGTTTCTGTGGTGTGGGTCGATTATGAATTGGACCTTCTATGTAAATGGCTTTGCCTCTTTTAATTCAATCTAATTTCTCTTTGGGTTATATATATATATATATATATATAAGAAACCATAGGGAATCCATATGGTGAATCCAATTCCGAAATAGAATCAAAGAAACCATAAGGAATGCAATTCCTTATGATAAATTCACATAGAGTGAATTGATAAGTCTAACTCAAAAGAAAGGACTTAAGATTTGCCAATACATTAAACTCCAAAAACACTTAAAATGGGAAATGAAGCGAACTAGGCAAGAACTAGGAAACTTTTGTCAATAGTTTGAGTTTAATCCTTTTAAACCTACAGCTTCTTGTTCCAATAAATCCTGCTCTAAACCATCCAAAAAGAAATCCTTCTTTAAAACTCGAAAACTGTTTGTATCAAAAGATGATACATACTATAAAAAATGTTTTCTCTAGACACTATTGCTTTATTTAATACAGGTGCAGACCTAAATTGTATCAAAGAAAGTATAGTACCTAGTAAATTTCATGCAAAAACTTCTAAAAAACTTTCTACTGCTAATAATGCTAGATTAACAATCAAGGGTAAAATAGATGCTTGTATATTGTTAATCAAGGTATTAGTATTAAAACTTCTTTTTTGCTTGTAAATGATATTCATCGTACTGTTATTTTGGGAACCAAATTTATCACTTTGATAACATCATATAAGGTAGACTATCATGGTATATCATTTGAGGCAAGAAATCGCAAATATGTTTTTAATTTTATTGAAAATTCCAACATAAGAAATCTCAATATCATAAAGGCTTGTTCCATTTATAATATTGTGATTAATTTTTTGATTAAATCCAAGGAAACAGAGCACTCCTATTTAAAACAACATGTTTCTTTTAAACAAATTGAAAATCAACTTTTAACAGATTTTGTGAAGAAGAAGATTTCTGATTTACAAAATCTTTTTGAAAAAGAAATTTGTGCGGATTTATCAAATGCTTTTTGGGAAATAAAACAACATATGGTAGATTTACCATATGAAAAAGATTTTGATGAACGTTCAATTCTCACTAAAGTTAGGCCAATCCAAATAAATGCTGACTTACAACAGCATTGTAAACAAAAAATTTCTGATCTACTTCAAAAGAAGTTAATTAGAAAGTCTAGATCACCTTGTTCTTGTGCAGCATTCTACGTAAACAAAAATTCAGAAATACAATGAGCCGTTTCAAGACTTGTGATTAATTATAAACCCTTAAATAAAGCCTTTAAATGGATTAGACATCTAATACCTAATAAACGTGATTTGTTAAGTAAACTGCATTCTACATTCAAATTTGAAATGAAATCTGATTTTTGGCAAATACAGATTGACCCAAGAGATAGATATAAAATTGCATTCATCGTTCCATTTGGACAATTTGAATGGAATATTATGTCTTTCGATATGAAGAATGCACCTAATAAATTTCAGAAAATTATGAATGCACCTACTTATATATATATAAGTGTACATAACTATAAACTCAATCAGGGATGAAGCCATTCTGGGGCAAGGGGGGCAGTTTTCTCTCTCCCATTGCCCCACTTGATATAAACCTTTTTAACTCGGTATAAAAAAAAAAAAAAAAATTTAACTATGTAGTATTAAGTTTGCTCCTTTATTGTAATAGTTTGCCTCCTTTTTTTACTAGCTTGCTCATATACTGTATCTCTCAAAGTATTTTTTATACTAATTTTATCATGTATTATAAACTTGCTCCCTTAAAAAATTTTCTGACTTTGTCCCGAGAGGATTTTGGATCTGTTGTTTACTTAGACATTCTTAGATTTCTTTTGATTATGAGCTCTTGCCTTCCCCCTTACTAAGATCTTTTTCTTCTTCTTTTTCTTTTTTTTTTTTCTTCTTTTTAAAGAAAGAAATAGGGGCCTCTGCCTCTAAAGGCTCACTAATCCCTTACTTCTTCCCAATTTAAAAAGTGCCCAAAATATAGGTTTCCATAAGTTTGAGATAAATTTCCTTAAATGAGAATAAGTCCGAGATGTGTGACTTTGGACCTGCTTAAATTTCTTTCGGTTATGATTTTTTTTTTTTACCCCTTCTTCTTTTTAATGAAAGAGATAGGGGGCCTCGGTCTACTCAAGCTCTCTAATCCCTTACTTTTTTTTTATTCCAATTAAGAAAGTGCCCCAAATATAGGGCATCCAGTGGAATGTGAACGAATGACCTTAATTCGATGGGATGCCCATTTTCCAAAAAAAGTAGCCAAAAAAAACAAGAAAATTAGATCCAATGGGTGGTAAGACGTCGATAACTAAATCCAATGGGTAGACTTGTAAGAGTATTAAATGCAACGACCCATGTTTTTGTCCTCGTTCATGTGCTTACACCGAGTTTTCCATTCGAGTCATTCAATTCTGGTCATTTTCTAGGTCGAAAATGTTTAGTAAACACATATAAGTGAGAATACGATGAGTAAGTAGTAATCTAAATTATTTAAAAGTAAAAAATATATTAAATTTAAAAAAATAAAAAATTATTTAATTATTAAATATTATTAAATTAATTATATATTTTTTATGTGTGTTATTAAATATATTTATATAATTAAGGGATGTGGTTGGAAGTAGATTGGCTGCACAACTTTTCTTTTTTTATTTTGGAGAAAGCCCTTGCCGCCACCTGGTCAATCAAACTTGTTGATGGGCCTGCATGCAGCTGGAAAATTTATTATTTTGTAGGCATTAATTGGCACAGGTGACAGTGTTAATGTGATACACTTGCATTAGAGATCCAAATTTAGGCTACATGGATCTCATGCGCGTAGCATATTAAGTGCTAGGAAAATTCTTAAAACAGGTTCTTCGTTTGATTAATTCTCATAAGAGATGCAAATTTTAATTCACCTTGATTTTTTTTTTTTTTTTTTTGGTTTTGTTAGTTCACTGTGTTTTTCATTTTCAATTTGTTGTATGAAAGGAAATAAAAAGTAACAATATTTATATAGTAATAAAGTGATATAAACAGTTGAATAATTAAAATTAGAAAAAGAAATAATAAATAAATTATTAAATATCGTTAAATAAATTATGTGATTATTTTATTATTACGTAAAATTAAACTGTATAATAAAACTCGGTTATAAATTGGATCAGTGTTAAGACCAATTTCTTTCACTCTTACCCCATAATTTCCTTTTCGTTTTTTTTTTTTTTTTTCAGGAACTTGACTACTAGACAAGTAAGAAGGTCATAATAAAAGTATATAATTTATCTAATAATATTTAACGATTTATTTATCTTTTTTTAAAATTTAATGTATTTTTTATAATTTAACAATATATATTGTATGGTCACCACATCACTCATTAAGCGTTGCCATAAAAAATTATTCAACTAAGAAAATATCGTTACCACTTCACGGTCTAATAAAAAAAGATTGCACCTTTACATCATGCAATGAATTAGCTCATATTTCTCAACTAATAGAAAAACAAATTTTAGAGTGCCTAATAATACAATTCAGCCTTTCCTATAATTATACGTACTTACATATACATAATAAGAAAAAAATCCTCTAAACATAGTCATTTGTAAATGTCCAAGTCAGTCTAGAAGCACGATGTGCACTTATTGCAGGATCACCGACATGCACTTATTTTCAGTCTGATTTCTGCCCCTTTTTAGTGTCTTGTTTAAACGGGTTTCAGGCATGCTCTGTTCTTAATTTTTGTGATTATGTTCAATGTAGGTCATTAGTGTCGTTTTTATTCCTGTTGTATGCAGGTTCTTCCGACATTTTTGAGTTGAATCTATGTATAATTTTCGATTAATTTAATACAACGATTTCCTTACATCAAATAAAAAAAAAAAAAAAACAAGGGCGGGAGGCAGAGGCATATGGCCGCCCCAATTTGTGCAGGTTCATAGAAGAATGGGGAGTGAGAGGCTCCGCTGGCATGCCCTGTTAATCTCGTGAAATGTAGTAGTCGCAGGCTCGCTACAGCTGCCTGCCTACCCTTTATTTTTCAACAATGCTATTAAATTCCGTCCATAAAGTGAGTCCTTTCATATCCTTATTTATTTAACGATTTAAAAAAAAAATAACACGTCACATTTGATTTTTCTACTCATTATTTTAAATCAACTTATTTTCATTAGTCTATGTTAATTAAAAAAATTAGTTCCTTTTTTATTTTCTATTCTCCCTCATTCTCACCTCTTGGGCTTATTTACATTCTTCTGGGGTGGTTTTAACTTTTACACTATTTTGATCGGTTCATCCTTATAGATAGAGCCATGATTGAAGAAAATTTTGATCCAGATCACAATTAGTTTTTGAATTTGCTGGCAAATGATCCATCACGATTTTTCATTTCTTTTTAAAATTTGTAACCGGCAGTTTAACTCAGAAATCAAATTTAGTCCGACTCTAGGTCACGGGTATACCTGGGAAATAAAAAATAAAAATTCCTTCACTCGGATCTCTATTACCTCGTTTCAATTTCACCTTTTCATCTTATTTCTTAATAACAAATAGATTTTCCTTAGCTTTCTCCTCTCGTGAAATTGGGGATTTCTTTTTCTCCAATTAATTTCTATTCTTAACGATTTAGTCATATGTAGCCTTGTTTATGCAAAAAAAAAAATGTACTGAGAAAGCTCTTCTCACAAAAAAATCTTATAAAACCTCGAACTGAATTATTCGAAACTCAATATAATTTTTGAATATCAAAATAATGTTTTTGGTCGGTTATAAAATCAACTGCTCTTTGAACGAGTCATCTTACGATGACACAATCTAATTATATTTCTCCTTCTCATCCCCTCTCCCTCCACCCCCCACCCACCACCAACTTACCCCATGTAGTTTGAAAGAATAAAGATCCGCGTTTGGGGCATTTAATAAACGGAATTTATGGTTTCATGATCTTTCCCGTCTTCAAATTGGTCCTCAAATTTGAGTTGGTCTTTGACCGAGATCAATGGCTAGGGCGAGTGACAAGGTTATGGATTCAATGGCGGCCAACGATTGAATTGGAAAATTTTTTATACAGAAAAATTAATAATTTAAACTTAAATCTAAATATCAAACAACCCAAAATATTTCAGTAAAACACTTTTTTTTTTTTTGCCCAATAGTTGGAGAACAAGTTTAAAAGTTGAAGGAGTTTGTTACTTTATAACAAAATTCCTCTCTCTTTTATTTGTGCAAGCCAGCTAAGATTGCTATCTTATGGTAAAAGTAAAAATTAAAAATTAAAAAAAAAACTATCTCATAGTAAAAGTATAAAAAAAAAAGAAGAAAATCGTTTAAATAAGAAAGAATCGAGGACTTTTACTATAAAGTAATAATCTCTCAAACTAAACTTTCAAAGTTTTTAAACATTTATTGGCTCAAACTTGTAAGTATTTGGGTTTCTCTAGTTGAGTGGCTTTCACATGAAGAGATTTAATGGTAAAATTTACTTTTTTTTTTTTTGAGCAAATGGTAAATTTACTATGTTTTTAATCAAAAAAGTATAGGTATTTCAGTCATTATATTTGTAAAGAATAAAGGTCAATTTAATCCACTACGTTTTACTTTATTTTAAATTTCACCCATAACGTTTTTTTTTTTTGTTAAATTTGGTCCATAACGTTACGTCCGTTAGTCTAATTTGGTCCTTCCGTCCATAACGCCGTTAACTCTGCTGACGTGGCATGACGGAGTTTGACACGTCAGCAATTTTTCCACGTCAGCATGCCACGTGAACATCTGTTGCTGACGTGGCATATGTATAAAAGTTAATTTGACTCACAATATTTCAGCGTATTTTAAATTTCACCCATAACGTTTTTTTATGGTTAAAATTGTCCCATAACGTTATATCTTTAGTCTAATTTGATTTTTTCGTACCTAACGTCGTTAACTTCGCTGATGTAGCGTAATAGAATTTGACACGTTATTAATTTTTTTCCAAAGAGATGGCTCCATACTGGCAATGCTAATGGTGGTTGGAGGCGGCGGCAATAATTTGATGAGGAAATAGTGACAACAACAGAAAAGAAAAAATTTAAAAATAAAGATAACAATGACTTTTGTTGAATTTTATTAATTTATTTTTTTTCTAAAAAAACAAAAGTATTCAAGTGGATATATATTTATGAATTTTAGTTTTTTATTTTGTTTGAATTTGTAGAGTGTGATTTTCAGTATAAATGTTTAGTTTGAATTTTAAAATTTTACTGCAAACGTGACATGTTGATATAGACGAAAATTATTGATGTGTCATACTCCGTCGCATTATATTTGCTGAGTTAACGATGTTAGTTACGAAAAGATCAAATTAGACTAAAGATATAACGTTATGGGCCAATTTTAACCATAAAAAAACGTTATGGGTGAAATTTAAAATACGCTGAAACATTGTGGGTCAAATTAACTTTTATAAATATGCCACGTCTGCAACAGATGTTGACGTGGCATGCTGACGTGGAAAAATTGCTGACGTGTCAAACTCCGTCATGCCACGTCAGCAGAGTTAAAGGCGTTATGGACGGAAGGACCAAATTAGACTAACGGACGTAACGTTATGGACCAAATTTAACTAAAAAAAACGTTGTGGGTGAAATTTAAAATAAAGTAAAACGTGGTGGGTTAAATTGACATTTATTCCTATTTGTAAACCAAAGTCAAAAGTCACTTGTTGATAATTTTATTTAACCTTTATTATAAAGACGACTCTCTACCTAAATATTATTGATCTATATAGACTTTCCTAACACCTAATATCGATATTAATAAATATGAAACTTAATATCACGCTACAACATAAATTTTTTAAAATTTTTAAAAATAAATGATAATATAAAAAATCAACTTTAAATTAATGTAAAAAAAATGCACTAAATTATTACAAACTGCCAACTCGGATGCTGGAAATTTTACTCTTTGGCTAGGCACTTTCTCTTTGTCTAGGCACTCCATGTGAATCTTAATAAAATGAGGAAAAGCAAGCGAACACCACAATACCACATGAATCTGGACTAAATAATCAATTATTTGACTATTTGGCCTCTTTGAAACTGCACAGCTGCCTGCCCTTTTTTTTTTTTTTCGTTTGGTGAAAAGCAGCCTGCCCGTTCTAAAGTGAGACGTTGACACTCAAGATTTTGACGCCTCAGGATCTAAAGTTGCAATTGTTGAAATTAATCCCATCTGTGACGTACGTCTATTTAAACTGAATTTAATTCACATAGGTTGCTTCCACGGATAAACAAGTCAATGTTTTTATTTTGCTCTCCTTTAATGAAGCCAAATCGATGTGATTGCAGTTTCTATTTTCTGATATTTCTGAGCAGAATTATGTGTGTATAAATTAAAAAGATTTATATAAATATATAATCTTTTTAATTATTTTTTTAATTTTTTAAATTTAATTATATAATAATTTATATCATTTTAATATTATTTTAATTTCATTAACTTACACCCAAAAAATATTTTTGTTTGAGATTATAGTGGCCTTTCCTTCCCAGGTGACTCCTGTACTTCGATTCTGTTCCCATTGCTCGTTAGGAAACAGCAACATGTCGCTTGAAATAAAATTTTTCATAAAATTTTCCGTTCGCATTGTTAAAAATTTGAGTTTTTATATTTAAGATCTTGACTTTTAATTTTAAAAAAATATATAATTTATATAAATAGAAAAAACTTTCCCCTTGTTTATGATTTTCTAATCAACAAATTTTTTTTTTATCAATCTAGAACAAATAACTTAAAAAATAGAAAGGGCCCACTTATTTTTTTAAATTTTTAGCAAGAGTAAGTTTCATTTCATTAAAATGAAAACCATGTACATAAAAAGCCAACCCAACCATAAGCCCACACTAGAATTACGAGGGAAAGCATTCTTAGTCACCACCCTATACAAGACTTAGCCCACCACAACCTAACCCAAACCCAGTAGCAACCCAGCGGTCCAAATGTAAACCCAGTCCTGAGCCCACAGCTATGGACATAAACTAGCTCACAAGGAGAGAATGATTCGGCCCAAAACTAGATCCTACAGAAATCCAAAAACCCTGGGGTTCGTGGCATCCCGCTGCCACGACAGTGGCGGAGTCCTGGATGACCAAGGTGGACAATTAACCCCAAAGGGCCATTGGCGACAAAGCTCAAAAGCGCTAGATGCACCAAACACACTAGGGCGTTGAACACATAGCGCACACAAACACCCGCTGTAAGGCTCAAAGACCAAATCGTGGGAGGCACAGCAAAAGGCAGTGACCAGCAACAAAAGTAGGTGCAAGACTTTGGTGGTAAGCCTGCCAATCTATATAGGGGCGGCCCGATCTTAAAAAAACACCCCCTCCCTCACCATCCTACCCATCAGAGACCGAGAGGAGGCAAGGGAGGCCACCAGAAAAGCCCGAGAAGAACCAGAACCCATCAACCAAAATCACCCCACAACGCAATCATGAACACCACCCAAACCCAAGCAAAGCCTGTAGCACGACCAACCTCCAAGGGGACAAGCCCCTACCGAGACCCACAGAGGGGTATAAAGCTCACAGAGCAGAACTACTACTCCGATTGATGGGGATGCGGCGGAGGCTCTCAGCGCATAATAGCGATATTAGGTGTACAATAGCCTCAAATGCCGAGTCTTAGAAAGGGCCCACTTTACTACATTGTTATGGTGCATTTAGATCAACATCAATTCTTTAGATTCACAAAATTTTATATTACATTTAGCTTTTTGGCAGGAATAATACTAAGTTTAGATTGTGTAAGGATTGTCTTTTTTGAGGTGTGTTTGTTTCTTTTAAAATATTTTATAAAAAAAAATTTTAAAGATTTTTTGACATTTGTTTCACAAAAAATATTTTATATATGTAAAATTTAAGAAAAATTTTTAAATTTTCAGGTAAAATAACTTTTCCTTTTGCAGAGCTGAAGTTATTTTCAGAGAAAATAAAAACTGTGTTATAAATAAGTAACAAAGGAAAATCATTATTTTTACTGTAAATATTTTTTTTTATAAATATTTTACAAATATAAGTTATTTTACAACAAATAAACAGACTCCAAGTTCTTGTTTGGTTTCCTCTTCGCCATCTCCAACTCGCCAACACTTATGTTGTGTTTGGTTTGAAAGAATTTGATGAAAAAAGAAAATGATTGAAAATTTTTAATCAAAAAATATTATTATTACTGTACTATTTTTTCACAACTTTCTTATCAATTCAAATAATAAATTTTTACTTTTTCTCTCATAAATTTTTATTTATTTTCTTTTTTATCATTTTCTTTCTCACAACTTTTTAATCATTTCAAACAATTTTATTTTCTCACAATTTTCTTTTTCACAGCTTTCTAACGATCCAAAAAACGCATTAGACCCCATGAAGAACCAAATGGACATGCCAAGTGGCCAAGGCAACTTTGTGGATGATCATACCCATCACTTAATAATTTTTCATACAAATTACAGTCGAGTTTGATTTAATTGTTATTTATTATTATTATTGTTACTAATTACTATTATTGATAATTAAAATGAAATTGCATTATTTGATTTGATTGATATTTGCTTGTTGCTATTTGAATAATAAAATGACTGTTTGGTACATTGTATTTTTATTTTATTATGATTTATATTTGTTTTTTATCAGTTTGCTTTGTGTGATTCTGCGTGTAAAAAAGAAAAATCCAAACTTGAATGGTTTGATTTGCTTTTGCATTCCAATAATATAATAAACAATATACCTTAATTTATTATCGAGTATAAAATAAAGATTATCTTACAAATAAATAATATTTAATTCAATTGTTATAAAATAAACTCAAAGCTACTTTTTTGCATTCAACTATTATAAAATAAATTCAAGTATTATGAGCAGTATTTCAGCCTCAAAAATATTCATGAGCAGTTAATTGATTCAAAAAGTAAGTCTAAACTATTCTTTTAATCAGCAACTGATTGAGTTATTTTTCTACAAAATTTAAAACAATCCTTAAGCCCTTTCTCTACTTTTTAAAAATAAAATATAAATAAATCTCTTAAAAATTAAACCAAACACCTCATTTCTCCCTCATTTGCTTTTCTTGGCGGGCTCAAAATTGAAGCACCAAAGGGATTTGGGTCAATCGGCCTTACCAGTCCTAATGAGCTGCGGCAGGACAAGTACACCAAAGACTTTTTTTAATGATTCAGTCCCATCTTTGGGCTAACAAATCCATTTATGTTGTATTGGACCCAACGAGTCTACAGATATTAGGGTGTCATATCATTTTAGTTTTGATTAAATAAGAGATTTGTTTTTCAGGACATCCAGAAATTAGAATTAGACCTCTATTTTACTTTTTTGACGTTATAATTAAAAAAGAGAGCTTATTAAATTTATAAAAATATAAGAACTAATCTCATTATTTAGCTCATGTTTCAATACATTTTTTAATAAATGAAAAAGAAAATTTGTCATGGATGAAAATTCTATACTTTTTATGAGCAATAGTCCAATTGGTATATGAATTGTCTTTAAAATTAAAAGTCTCAAATTTAAGTAAAAATTAGAGTCAATTAATATGGAAAAAAATTTCACATGCCTGACTGTTTAACTCAAGCTTTTCAACATCAACAAAGTTTTAATATCAAAATTAATTGAGCTCACTATATGAATATTTTCTTGCTACTTCATTCTATTATAAATTAAAATTTAGGTAATCTAATAGTTCTATATTATCCATAATTCCCAAGTCAAGCCACGAACTTACATGAACAGGTTCTGTTAGGCTAGTGACTCTGTGTCCTTAAGCACTAACGAGACTTCCCCGTGTGATAAAGAAAGGAAAATAAAATTATTTTCCAAGAGAGTTATGGACTACGAAGCCGGATCTCACTTTCAATTATTTTAAGCTAAATGATTATGAAAAAAAAGGTAAGTGAACGTGTATGGATAAAAATGAAATAGATATATAAAAAGATAGGCTATTAAATAATAAAAAATATATTATATTTTAAAAAAATAAATAAATTATTAAATATTATTAAATTAATTATACACTGACTTTTACTCTATATAATTATATATTAACCTTTAATAATTATTGGGGCGTACCTACTGACCGTGGTCCTGGTCAGCTCGCCAGTCCCAGTCATTGTCATCTTGACCGGGACGGTCGCAAGGTTGTCTGACAGACCAAAAGCCCCACTTCTGATCTTCATCAAAAAGATCACCAACTCAAGTTTTTCCCATTTAATAAACGGACAGTTACAGTGTTCGAAAATAAACAACAGAGGGACATCAAGAGTAAGTAGAATGTCCATACAAATTTGACTTATTTTTTGGACATAGGGATCACTAATTAACAATAGCCAAATACTACAAGCGATGCGTGTCAAGGACCACATCCATCCATCATAAAGAGATAAGATAAGATGATCTAATCCCAAGTGATTATGGATTTATCCCTTTCAATGCAGTCATGGAATCGATGTCAACTTCCTTCCATTTAATACTCATCCATCGTTATTCGTTAGTATAAGAGGATAGGGCGCATCTATGCGGTGAATAAAAACGAAAATCAGGGTAATGCAAATAATTTCACCAGTGAAATCTGATTATAATGTGCTTTTGGACCTATATAATGCAATGTCACAAGCTCTATAATTTGACAGTCAGGCAGAGGTTGCTATCAGTCATGTAACCTAAGGCAAGAAAAGAAAAAGAAAGAAAAACTAATGGAATTCCACATAAACAAATTGATATCAAAAAAAGGGAAGAGGAAAATAGACATGCGTTGAGATGAACCTTTTATTTTTCAGTTTCAATGTATATTTTTTTCTCATCCAATACCTATGCTGAAAAGGAAATAACTCGATTTTCTTTAAGTAAATCTTAAGTTTGAAATTTATGTATTGAAAAAATAGACACTGAAAAAATTTTTATAAGACTTTCTCAACGTAATTTCGAATTAGTCAGTATCTAATATAATTTTTGAATACTGAAAGATTTTGAACAAAAAAAAAAAAAAGTACCAAATAAATTCCATGCGATGACCCACCACAACTAAATAATTGTAGCTCTGTTTCTTTGTGCTTGAAACAGAGAAATCGAATTTGTTGATGAATGTTCATATTTTTCTTTAGTATTTGGTTGGAAAAAAGAAAAAAAAAAAGATGATGTTATGGTGGCGCATGATAGTGAAAGGTGGTCGTGCGGTGGTGAGTAAGACCACGCGCTTCAAATGACACGCTCAGCAAATCCCGGCCGGTTGTGACCCTGCCCATGCAACCATCGAGTTAGTCTTCGATGTGGCTTTTGATTCTTATACCTAAATTAAATTATCAATAAAAAGTTTAAAAAATTTCAAAATTGCAATTAAATTAAATTAACATATTAGAAGAATCAGCCAAACTTTCATAGCGTTTGCATGTTAATATAATCAGTTAGACAATTTAAATCATATTCATTGAAATCAAAATTATCATTCACATCTTTTATTTTATGAATTTATATGATAAAAAAATTATATTCAAACATTGACTTTTGAAGTATCAACAATAAGAAAGTAAATTTTTTGAAAAAGATAAATTATAGGTTATTAAAAACATGAAAAGGAAAAGTATATGGATCACTGTATTGAGTATGAAAGGATTGTGTTTCTTTTTTTTTTTTTTTGACATAATGAAAGGATTGTTAATGGTAAGGATAATTTAGTTTTTATATGATACATTTTTCTCTAAAATGTACTTTTAACTTTTATGGTCGCTTTAGTTTCATATATAGGAAAACATGAGAAAGATTCACATTGGAAAAAAAAACATTATCATTATCACATTATGTACAAAAAATAAGTAAAATATGCATATAGATTAATTTAAATAACTATAAGAGAGTAATAACTTTTTTAATAATTATATAGGTAAGTTTATTATCACTACTATACATTTATTTTATCTATATATACATAACAAACTTTTCTTTTACAAAAAAAAATAAAATAAAATTTATTTGACTATAAGATTCTGTCTCTCTCTATTCTCTCTCCTCACCTAGCCTCTCTAACTTTTTCGTTAAAAAAACTACTATAGTACTGCACTATTAATTAGGCTCCAGCCTTTCCACCATCATATCCATGCATTAATGTGGTAAATTTCCATCGTTGAGACACTTTTAAACAATAAAGCAACTAGCTAGATTCTTGATCAAACTCTTTTCAAAGTATAGGTTCACCCATCTGCAATTCGTACCTGGTAACATTTATACCAGCACAGCAGTAAGTGTACACAATTAAATCTCATCAAATTATATCAATGCCACTGATGAGTTTGTTCCACCAAACTCATTTACTGTCCCACCGTCCTACTCGTAAGTTCATAACTTTTTTACACATCTTCGTTGTTTGTAGCTAAATAGTTGTGGAAAGTATAGACTATCCATGCGCACATATATCCAACGTCGGGTTATTGGGATGCGATCCCTATATCTGCGGTAGAGACGCAATCAATTTTTTATGACCGTATGCACAATTTACTTGTCTACCCTTATTAAGTATGCACAATGCGTTTTTAATTTGAAGAAGAAATGTTGGTATTTAAAATGTTGATATTTTAGATGGTATTTCGATTAAATTAAAATTAATATTTTTAAAATAATATTAATAATTTTTAAAATATTTGTTATTTATATATTTTAAAAATTATAAATTTTATTTTAAAAATATTAATATTAATTTTAATTAAAATACTATTTAAAATGAAAACGTTCAAAATATATATTGGTGTACTTACAAAAAAAAATAAAGTATGGGTCCTACGTGAAACCAATAACCTGCCCTCAGCTGTCTATCTCAGCGTTCTCTAATTTTTTCCTATCTATTTATGTGTGTGTGTACTTACTCGTTAATAGAATACCAATCTCATTGTGCAATCGCCCTCAGCTTCTTCAACCCCTCATTTTCCCAATGCATATGGATTATTTGATAGACATATTGATCCTTTGCACGGTGCTTCTGTCCCTCCGTTTATGGTGGCGATACTGGTCGCTCACCGGCGGTGGGTCCAAGAATATCCCGCCAGGCCCGCCGGGTTGGCCGCTGGTGGGAAACTTGTTCCAAATCATCTTGGACCGCCGCCATTTCATCTTTGTGATACGCGATTTACGTGCAAAATATGGCCCAATATTCACCATGCAGATGGGTCAACGTACTCTAGTCATTGTCACCAGCTCTCAGCTCATCCACGAAGCCTTAGTCCAGAGAGGCCCAACCTTCGCAAGCCGGCCAGCAGATTCCCCTATCCGTCTCGTTTTCAGCGTCGGAAAATGTGCCATCAACTCCGCCGAGTACGGGCCTCTCTGGCGAACCCTCCGTCGGAACTTCGTCACCCAGATGGTGAACCCGGTGAAGATAAAGCAGTGCAGTTGGATACGAGAATGGGCTTTGGACAACCACATGAAGAAGCTCAGAAACGAGTCCTTCGAAAATGGCGGAATCGTAGAAGTCATGGCCAACTGTAGGCTGACTATATGCAGCATCCTAATCTGCCTTTGCTTCGGTTCAAGAATCTCCGACGAGAGAATCAAGAACATAGAGGCCATACTCAAAGAGGTTATGTTAATGACAACGCCAAAGCTTCCAGATTTCTTGCCGATTCTCGCTCCTTTGTTCCGCAAGAAAATGAAGGAAGCCAAACAGCTGAGGAAAAGACAGATGGAGTGCTTGGTTCCATTGATAAGAAATAGAAGAGCTTTCGTCGAGAAAGGCGAGGGCTCGGAGATGGTGAGTCCGGTGGGTGCTGCTTATATAGATTCCCTGTTTGATCTGAAGCCGCCGCCGGGCAACGGCCGGCGGGTTCCGTTGGGTGAAGAAGAATTTGTGACTCTCTGCTCTGAGGTGATCAGTGCCGGCACCGACACCAGTGCAACCACCGTTGAATGGGCTCTGCTGCATTTGGTGCTGAATCAGAGGATTCAAGAGAAGCTGTACGATGAGATTGTTGGCTGTGTAGGTAAACGTGGGCTGGTCAAGGAAGAAGATGTGGAGAAACTGAGGTATCTGAATGCGGTGGTCAAAGAAACTTTCCGGCGGCATCCGCCGAGCCATTTTCTGTTGTCCCACTCGGCGACGGAGGAGACAGAGCTTGGTGGGTACACGATTCCGGCGGATGCTAACGTGGAGTTTTACACTGCATGGGTGACTGAGGATCCGGAGGTTTGGGAGGATCCGGGTGAGTTCCGACCCGAGAGGTTCTTGGACGGTGGTGATGGGGTTGACGTGGACGTGACGGGGACTCGCGGGGTGAAGATGGTGCCGTTTGGGGCCGGCCGGAGGATTTGTCCGGCGTGGAGTCTCGGTGTCTTGCACGTACATTTGTTGCTTGCTAGGATGGTGCATGCCTTCAAGTGGTTGCCGATTCCGGGCAACCCACCCGACCCGACCGAGACTTTTGCTTTCACTGTTGTGATGAAGAATCCTTTGAAGGCAGTGATTTTGCCTAGGCTTTGATTTGACTTCCATGCATCTTTTGTTTTAAGGCAATTACATGCCATAATTATCAGAAATCGTTAATCAAACTAGTTAATTAAGGGAATCTCAATCCCAAATTTAAGGAAAAAGCTTTAAGTAAGGGTGCTTGCCATTTAAAAAAAAATTATGAGAATCGATCGGATTCTTTCAAATATAAAATTATTAAATCTGTATTTATATTATCCTATATTATGGAAGTCTCGCATAAAAGTGTAAACCGTTCATTAAAAACTCAATGACTCGATTAAAACTCATTATCAAAGTTCGTTTAATAGAGAAACAAAACTTTAAGGATAGTTTTGACTCGATAAAACTCGTAAATAATTCGTTTAATAATTATTTAGGACTCGTCTAAAATTTATTAAAAATTTTATTTAGTATGTTATTAAAATATATTTGAAAACTTATTTAATTTATAACATAACTTTATTACAAGATTAATGATAAAATTTTGCGCATTTAACTTTTCATAAATCCTGTAAATATAAACTACTTATGTATTGAGATGCCCTATCATATATATAATTTTATGTTTAAAACAAATTTTTATTTTTTAATTAATTAATTTTATTAAAGTAAACATTTTATAATTTAATTCTATTTATAAAAATAATTTCTTCAATTTTAATTATTTTTATTAATACAATAAATTTAAATGATACATTTACAAAAAGTTCAAAATTTAATTCAATTTGATAAAAGACAAATCCGACTCGACTCGATTTATTAATTAAATGAACTAAGTTTCAACAAGTCAAAACTGGACTCCGGTTAGCTTGTTTACACTCTATTCTACGACGCTAACACAAAGTTATTTATTATACATAATTAAAAGCCAAGTACTTGCTAAAAAAAAAACGAAAAGAAAGAGAGAAAGAAAGTATTTGCACAAGAAAAAACCAAGTACTCATCACAAAGTATTGATGAATTATATTTGAATTAGTACTACAGCCTTTTTTAAAATCGAATGTCTTAACTTTGTGTATAACTGAAAAAAAAAAAAAAAAAGCATAAATTACTACCAAGCACTACAGAAGTTGCTCCAATACTTATCATATGATACTTCTCATGGCTTAGCTTTACGTATTACCTTGATGGCAAAATTATATGCCTCTCCTTTATACTACATATTTTTTTTTTTTTTTTTTTTGTGATGTATAAATCAGTTAATTAATATTGCTTAATTCACTTGTTTACATAAACTAATTGACTAATATTAGAAGTTCTAACTGATATATTTTCTTTGTTTTGTTTCAAACAATATGAAGTTGTCATATATACAGGGATGCAGACCAATTATCTTTAAGTTTTGGGAGCAATTACGTATACCAATGATCTTGCACCGAGAGGTATACTCGATGAGCTGGAATGCCAATTGTTAATTAAAAAATCGTTTGTCATCTCTCTTACGTGTAAATGTACGGAAAAATGAAAAGAAAAATACATTTGAAAGTAGGATTCGTCTTTTGAAATCGAAAAAAGCAGCTCCAAATTTAAATGAAAGTTAACAAGCTACAAATGTGAGGATAGAAGCTCCAATTTGGGAAGTGGGTTTTGGGTCGGCAATTAATTTTGGTTCCTATTTGATCGTTGGCATTTAGATGAATTAATACAAGTATTTAATATAATGCAGGTCTTTATAGTTTGGGGGCATCTAATTTTGCCTTATCCATTGTTTTCGGTGAGCTGGAGGAAGTACTTGAGTGAGTATTACAGGACAACTAAATGAGATTATATCTGTAGCGACACAATAATGGCGGACAGTCGACCATTCGCATCATATTTTACTTCAGTTTTCTAGACTTCTTTGCCCCTACAAACCATCTTCACTTTCAGTCCCTTTTTTGATTCACTTGCTCTACCATGATGTCCCCATTTCGACAGTCCACTGAATTTCCCATCCTCTTCGATGCTAGTTTCAATAGACCCATCTTTTTTTTTCCCACTGTCTTCTGCTAACTCGTATCAATATCTTCTTTCTTTATCTTCGGATTATCAAACTCTTCCTTCTTGAAAAAAAATCCGACCATCTACAATAGCGTTCCCCTCAGAAATTGGACTTCATCGGTACCATCAGTAAGATCGGCGCTATGCGAGATGTTATGAAATTTTCTCTTTAGTTTTTGGAACTTAAACGACTGGAGCGTTTATATTATTTCTGTTGCCACGTTGTATGTGTTTTCAACCTCTTTGCCACGTAGAAATACTTGTTTAGGAGATTTTTATTTTGACTTCTCTGTTGAAGTGAGTGTAAATTATTTATAATCTTACACCACATAATAAATGGAGTACATTTGAATAAAAAAATTAAAAATAATATTGAAATAGTATTAGATTATAAATTAATTTTACTAAAAAAAAAGAAGTAAAATTAATAAGTACCACTTATTTAATGGATCCACGTCATCTGAGTTTCTTTCTCGGTGTATAACCTGCGTATACAAAACATTTCCGTTAATTTTTTGAACTGGTTTCAGATCTTAGTATAACTTCCAAAAAATTCACACACACACAGACACATGCATCATGCCAATAAATGGAATTTTGTATAATTGTTGATGTTCATGCCCAAACATTATTTTCTTTTATTATTGTAATTTAAGTTGTGGGTGATGAAAAAAAAGGTACAGATGTTGATGTTACGTGATAGCCCGGTAGGGAAGTGGTAGGTCCAAAATACTGCAATAGGTAAACAGCATTTTAAAGGGGCGCCTCTTACCTCAAAGGCGGGTAGCCATATAGTTAAAGCCTGAATACATTTTACTATTAGAAACAACCACTAAAATAATGTCATACCACTCAATAAAGAAATTTATTAAAAATTTAAAAATCAACAATTCTTTCAATTAACTACCCAATGAATTGTTGGTTGAACCCTAATTATATGCTTCACTTGTTAGTTTTAGTATTACTATTCACTAATACAAAACACCGACACGCCTAAGACAAATAGCTCCCCTCCCCTTCTCACTGACTGACCTCTTTTTCCCGTGATTCAGTTTTGGTCGATGGTGGTGGCCACTGTTACCACTGCCGGCCACCAACCTGCTCCTTTTTTTTTTTTTATCCTTCCTCTTCTCCTCCTTTCCCCCCCATCCTTCTCTCTCTCTTTTTATTTTTCCATCTCTCACTCTCCTTGTCTTCTCTTTTTCCTTTTCCTCTCCCTCACTATCGCTGTTTCTTGCCTTCTCCTCCTCTTCCCATTTTTTCTGCTTCATTTCTTCTCTCTTTACCTCATTTCTTTCCTCCTCTTTTTTTGCCCTTCTGCTACTTCAATGGGGCTCATTAGGTTCTTTTTGGTTAATGTCACATACGACCCTCCTAACACCCAATCCATGTTCCCAAATTGTCAGTCTCTATTTTTGCGATTTGAAAAGCAATTTTCGGCTTCGGCATCGCCGCACCGGTTGTCGGCCCTTTCGGCGGATCCAGATCTGCTGAGGCAGAAACCGACGCTACCTCCTATGCTACTGCCCCCACCGTCTGTGCTTCATCTACCGTCACTCAAGTCCTCATCACCAACCACACCTCCTGGTTAGTCGTCCCTATTATGCTCCCTCCTCCTCTGCCGTCAGCCATTGTTATCCTCCTACACTGCAGTTATAGTTGCCGGACCTAATGGCGAATGCTACTTTTAGTTTAATTTTGATGAGACCTATACTGTTTAGATGTGTACTGTTTGAGTGTGTTTGGTTGTTACTTTTGTATTAGGTGAATTAATGTATTTAGTTTTTGTTGCGCTAATTTGTAGGTTTAAACTGTTAGAAATTGTTGCCGAATATACCTAATCGATTTTCGTTATAGGTCTGTTGAAGTGCGGTTTGTATTACCATATGCAATTTTATCCGAACGAGATAGATCTATCTGAAACCTCAGTGTCAAATAGGTCTACCTTAATTTCAGTTTGTTCTCTGATCATATGAATTTGTTTAATTGGGCTTCTGATCCAATTAGTTTGTGATTTTTGTGACCTCATCAGTAGTAAGCCATTTTAGCAAGATTTTTTTCCTGCTTCGTGTAGGTTTCTCTGACGTTCTTGCATCGTTTCTATGTACGAAATTATTTTTTATTAATGTAAAAGTTTCCATTCGTTCAAAAAAAAAACAAAGTAATGTTATTGCCTATTGATATACCATTCTACCTGCCTAGTTAGAACAAGAATAATTACACCGCCCCGGCCTAGTTATGTTGCAGTACCCTAATAGAAATCCTAATTCACCAATTACAACGTATCAAAAAAAAAAAAACCAAAATAAAAGTTTTTTAGGCAAGAAATCAAAAAAAAAAAAAAAGGAGGAAGAAAGAGCAATTAGATGGTTTTATTTAGCATGGTGACATTAAAATTGGAGACCAACCAAGAAATCGGCAAACTATAAGGAAACGGCTGCAACATAGAGAATGAATATTACAGTCAAAAATTTCTCAAAAAAAATTACTAAGCAAAATTGGATTAGGATAAGTTTATTTTTCGCTCAGTAACTATTTAGAAACTAGAAAGTCTAAATTTGAGTTAGCAAAAAAAAAAGTTCAAATAAGATTACTGATAAGTATAGAATTTTAATAAAGATAAGTAAATTTCGACATATTCAATGTTGATTTATCACTTAACAACAATATAATATACTAATCCAATTGTATACTTTCTTTTTTTAAAATCAATAACCTGATTTGAACGATTTTTTTTATTAATGACCGAAATTTAAACTTTTTAATAAATAAAGAGCTAATAATAAATTCAATAAAGGTTGCGGGCCGGATGTAGTAATCAAATGCTGCATCTGGACAAACCAATAAAGTGCAATAGTATGTAATTTAAATAAAACCGCATTGTTTTTTTAAGAATTTTTTTTTTCAAATGAAGACAATTTTTTTCTTTTTAATATATACCATATAAAATTTACACATCAAATTTTAAGATAACATTTATTTAATTTTAAATTTTAAATTTATAATTTTTTATTATATATTTTTTCAATATAATTATACTAAATTACTGAACAATTATATATTTTTAGGGCCTACACTTTAATCGGGCGGCAGCATCCAGTGCTAAAATCACCCTTTAATAAATTGATCCCACTTGCAATTAACAAGGACAGCTTATTGTCCACTACTTCACTTTGTTAATTCTTTAAAAATATTCAATTGTTGTTTAGATGAGCTTGAGTTTTATTTGCCCAATGAAGTCAACATATTGCACGCAAAATTAGTGTCAGAGCTCCGTCCTAGTTAATTAATTAGATATATAACATTTAGTTCTAAATCTTTACATTTTTTTCATATAAGTCTTAAATTTTTTTTATATTTTATTTAAATTTTAAATTTTTCGATTTCTTATCTAATCAATCATTTCATTTGTAAAAAGTGGTCAATCTATTAATAAATGAGTCAAATAAACGAATTAAATATTTTTTTTATTAATAAATATGTACATAAAATATTTTTTTAATCAATAACTATGCGAATTAAATATGCAAAGTGCATACTTTTTGATAGAAAAAATTTTTAATTAATGTATTTAATCTTTTTTCAAATAATTTTTGTAAGGTCAAAATGATTTCTTAATAAATTGATCACTTTTAGTTAAAAGATGAATTAATTTAATAAGAAATTAAAAAAAATAGAATTCAAATAAAATTTTAAAAAAATTTAGAACTCATATATAAAAAATTACAAAGGTTTAGGATTTAAAAATTGTATATCCCATTAATTAATCAGGTGCTAAGTGTGCAAGAGAAAAGAAGGAAAAGAAAAGAAATTATAATAATAATAATAATTATTTTTTATATTTTTTCTTAATTTTTTATTTTATTCAAATAATTTATTTTTTTAACAACTTTTTTCTTATAAATTACTATTTGTTTTTTCTTTTCACCATACATTTTTTTTTCTAACTTTTTTCACTACTCTAAATAATTTTATTTTCTCGACACTTTTTTTTGCTTTTCCCCACTTTTCTCCACCTTTCCTCTCATTCTAAACACAAAGAAAAAATTATTGGCACGAGGACACAAATGATATACATAAAAGTCAGTTAACATAAGGGCTTGGATTCTGATACAGTTAAGACTATAGTAATCAATGAAAATTTCATCTTGTTTCTTTCAATTTTATTTCTCATTTAAACAAGTCAAGTGAAAATAATTTTCTCTGCATTATTTTCTCAATTTTTTGATATGTAAATTTTTTTTATTTAAGAAATATAAAATATTTGAATGTTATGTCAAACTCAATTTATTTATTTATTTTAGTGAATAAAATGAGAAAATAGTAATGGTTACACCATAAATCTTACTAGGAATGATTGCGCTGAACACAATGTATAGTAGATTGAACCGTTACACTAAACTCATACAAAACATACTCATCCATGCTCAATAAGGGTCACTAATCACTTTCAAAACTGTTCCGTACTCCTCGATGTCAAACTCAATATATAGTGCTGTGAAATGAAAAAAAAAAGTCATATTGTTCGTTAGCATGGGAAGAGTAATATAAACTGCACAATTGTCCAGCGTAGGGAATGAGGTTTGGCAAGAAATCAATATTTTTCTTTCATGTTAATCTCTTATAAATATTCCAGTGATTAAACCTCAAACATTTAATTTAAAAGTATTAAATTTTAATTTTATAAAAGAAGAGTTTGAAATTTAAAAAATAAATTATCTTCTATGCAGTTTATAATCTAATTGACGTTTTATTCGTCCGGAATAAAATAATTTTTTCAGGCTAGACATCCTTTAGGGGGCACAATAGCCGAACGAAGCAGAGAACAAAAATGTTACAGAAGCCATTAATCACGATAAGGTGTAGACAGGTGGGCTCCGTTTGTGGATGGAGTGGATCTGCGTGGACCCCTATCGTTTTCAATAGCCAGCACATCGACCATAAAGAACCAAACAAAGATGAAGGAATAACACAAGAAAAAAAAAAGGAAAAGAAATACCCACTTGTATGTTGTAGACAACCCTTGTACTGTACGCTGTAGACAACGGTAGATTTGGTTTTCTTTCTCACAATTATTGGAAACCGGGAGTATCAAACCTAGAGAAAATATGCTGTTAGAAAAAACGAATGACTTCTTTACATGAAGGCACTTGCTTGACATGAGATAAACGTAAGTGAGATAACACTAATATAATAATTTACTATATGTTTGGTCCCAACTGTTACTTATAATTATCTCTCAAACGTTTAGAGATGTACAAGAAATAGTAGTATGAAGTGACGTTTTTTGTGACCGAAGAAACATGTCTTTGTAACATTCTTATCTAAGATATTTAAATGGTCAAATATTAATTTTTCCTTTTTGGAATATATATTTTTATAATTTTATTTAATAATTATTCAGTGTTTTTTTTTTTTGCTGCCATTTTGGAGAAAATTATAACATCTTATAAGACCACTTGGGGTTTGCTGGTCCCCCTTCAGTTCACTTCCATTTACAGTTTATGGGGTAAGGAGCCTATCAGAATTTTGTGGAAAAACAATAGCCTGCAATAACGTAAATGCTTGGTCGGTGAGGCAATTTATATTTTCTTGGATCCTCTCAGAAGCATGCAATTCATTTGCGTACGTCGCCCGTCAGATTCTTGCTCATCGTGGTAAAAATCAGTAAATGTAATTGAAATATGTGAAAAGTAAAGAAAAGGAGATTTTAACTTTCTAAGTTTGAAAATTTTCTGTCAAGCGTTTGGTTGTTGAGCTCAAAAAAAAAAAAAAAAAAGATAAGTTTATCAGTAGGTCACTAACTCATAGGTTTGACATGGATAGGTTAATAACTTAAAAAAAATTTAATTAAAATCTGTGCCTATACAAATAGTACATAATTGAGTTAAAAACATTAAGTTGTTTGAATTAAACAGTTATTTACTTACCGATTGCTGAGTTGCTGAGCTGGACGATGATGTAGTATATACTATTAATCCTAATCAGCAAATTCAATCCATGTGGACAATTTCTCTCTCTTCCCAGTGGTCATCTCTCTCCTCTCTTTCTCTGGCTCTCTATGCACTAGTCAACTCTCTTCTCTTTCTAGCTCTCTCACTATTTCTTCGTTCTCTCTCTTCCCTCTTCAATCTCCACTTTTCCTTCTGATTTGGTTGTAAACGAAAAATAAAATTTCTACATCTCTCTCGAAACCTCACAGTCCCTCTCTATCTGTAATCACACACACACAGTCTCTCTACATCTCTCTCTAGTAACTCCTTTGGGAGAGAAAATAGTCTCAAATTTATCAATGTTAGTTCCCAAAATAGAATGAAGGATTAAAAGGAACGATAATTTCAACCGTCCAAGTCATTTAAGAACAAGAATTAAAAGGAAAAAAAAGGAAGAAGAGGATGAAAAAAGATTAAAATTTGATCATTATTTAGGTTTTTCTATCTCCAATTTTACTTTGAGAAAAGATTGGAAAAATTAGAGAGAGAAAAAAAATGAAAACATCACTGAGGAAACTACTTCACAGAAGGCATGGTGATCACAACAAGAACCAAAGAGATCTTCGCTATTTGGCTCAGGCATCTTTGGTCTGCACCCTTCCATCTTCCTCCTAGTTGTGTTCCATCTTGTTTGTGTTTCTTTTTCGGGGAAAATTAAATAGGAAAATTATTTGATTGAGCCAAATTTGATTTTTTTTAGACTGCCATTGTTCCTATTTTCAACTCAGAGCCCACACTCTCTCTCTCTCTTTCTCTCTTTCTCTCTCTTCCAAGTGATATCTTAGCAGAAATATATATTTATTTAATCTTAAATTTTTAAATATTTTTTCATTTAAATTTTAAATTTTTTTTATATTTCATTTCAATTTTAAACCTTCTGATTTTGTTCCAAATTAATCCTTCCGTTAGTCATACTATTAAAAATTATTATTGACTAACGAAAATTTTTTAAAAAAGATAAAATATACTATTTTAATTCACTAGTTAACAGAAATACGTTGTGTAATCTTAAAAAAAATAAAAATAAAATAATATATTTTGAAACAAACATTTAATAACAAAAAAAAATAATTTTTTATTTTAAATACACTATTTTTAGAAATAATTTTAATACACTATCCATTTTAATACACTATTTTAATTCTCCATTAAGATGATTTTTCTAATTGTTGGCATACAATTAAGGGACCCCAACCAATGGGTGGGTCTGTGTTCTTGTTTTTGAATTTTGGGGTGGGTTTTTCTTTTCTTTTTCGCTTCTTTATTTTTTTTTTAATTCAGTCCAAAAAAAAAAAAGCAAAATACAACTACAAGAGGAACGAGCTCATAACTCGAGGCCGTTCAAAATGCTGGAGCGGCTACTAGGTGCCCATCGGGTTTTACAGATCCAGAGAGCGGTCTGTCGCGGCAAGGTCACCATTCTCTGCCTCTTCATGATCGTGATCATCCTCCATGGAACCATCAGCACCAGCAAGTTAGGTACTCCTGAGCAGGATTTCAACGACCTGCTGCAAGCACGCCAAGCCCCACCTGCTGTAGGCCGATGACAGTTTCACTCAAGATCCGAACAACAATGTTGCATTCAATATTAAAAAGATCTTGGTGGACGAATGCGAGGACGAGTCCGAATAAATCGTACCACCTTGGGATGAAGATATCATATTGGGACGAGCAGCAGGCGGAGTGGCTGAAACAAAACCCGAGTTTCTCCAATTTCATTGAGCCCAAAAAGCCTAATTAATTTCTTTTTTTTTTTCCAAAAAATAAAAAAATCAGAAGGGGAAGAGAGAGATGTACAGAGTTGAAGAAGTGAGTTTTGCTTTTTTCTGACGGGATTTTCTTTTTCGTTTCCCACCAAATCAAAATGGAAAATGGTGATCCAAGGAGGAAGAGAGATAGGGAAGACAGAGAGAGAGTCAGAGTGAGAAAAGAGAGATGAACAGTGAGAAGAGAGAAAAGTCCACGTGGATTGAATTTGCTAACTAAGATTAATGGTATACACTACATCATTGTCCAGCTCAACTACACATTGGCAGATAATGTCTAATTCAATTTATTTAACATTCGTGACTTAATTGTGCATCATTTATAACGTTATAAACTTTAATTGGACGCTTTTTAAGGTAGTGAACGATCCGTGTCAAATCAACAAGTTAGTAACCCACTAGTAAACTTATCCCACTCAAAAAATCATGTTTATATTTTGAACAACATTAAAGTAATAACATAATTTATACGACAACATTTAATAATTTATTTATCTTTTTTATTTTTAAATTCAACCGTATAATAACTTGTATCACTTTAATTTCACCTAAAAAATCTCACTAAATATTTCTCCAAGTTATTAATCCATATACAAGAGCTGACATAATTGACATTATGTGTTCTCACCTCCCAACTAGTTTTGGATGTTGGAGAAGGGCATTGTTGTGATTTTTGGAAGAACATTGAGGGTTTGTGTATGAACTCTAAATGGTATTTGGGAAGGGCTTCTATCACAATGGAGAATCTCTTCTCTAGCAATGTGCCTATTTTTATTTTCCCTATACGTATTCCATTAAATATTGTGCAGGTTTTATCTTTTTCGTCCAAATTAGTCCTTAATTGAAAAAGAATAAGAATCTGTGGACTTAAATGAAAAACTCCAAATGTTAATGACTACTTTGAAAAAATTTTAAAAACTTAAGACTAAATATTTATCCTTAATTATTATTGTCCTTGAAAAGGTGATAATAATTTTGTCAATATATGTTAGAAAATATACTAGTGTTTAAGATTTAAAATTTTTATTTCGAGCTTTTGCATTTTTTTTTCTTTTTAGGGTCAAAAGGAGAGTATTAACTCAAGAAACAGTAGCTACAATCCGTGGTAAACTAACACCACATACATCTTTAATCAAAATTTGACCCAGATCTCGGGGAGGTTTCGCTAAAGGCAAGAAACCAATTTCATGTGAAAGAGCATGGTTAGCAAGTCAGTCCACTACCTTATTCGCTTGCCTATATACATGGTGCAATTGGACCCCCCAGTCAAGGTTGAGAAACTCCAAGTAATCCAATATCAGATTCACATGGGGGTGGGTAGGAGGTAGTTCTTTTCCAAGGAGGTCTATAACAACTTTAGAATCTGACTCAACCATCACCTTTCTAAAACCAACATTCTACACATAGGACAACCTTTGGAAGATACCCTATAATTCTGCAACAACAGTGGACCCAAAGCCCACATTCTAAATAAAGCCCTCTAGCCAAGCTCCTTAGCTATCCCTCAAAACTCCACCAGGCCTGGCCTGACCAAGATTCCCTTTCAAAGCCCCATTAATATTAATCTTGACCTAGTCTCTTGAAGGAATAGACCACCCAGCTAAGATCTCATGCTTTGACTTAGCTTTGGCACTTATGAGCTTCCCATCCCAAGCTTCAGAGAACTCTTTGGCCTGAGAAAGAACTTATTGCAAAGAATATATGGTACCAACTTTGGCTCCAATGGCTCTATCATTACGCCAGCGCCATATCCACCAGCATGTCACTTAGAAAAGTGTTCCCACTGCTGAATCGACCCTTTCCCATAATTCCTATACAAATTAGTAGCTAACCAATCTTCCTCCGAAAGCTGAAAGAAAAGGGCCCTCTTGGATGGTTCAACTAACTTTCGCCACAACTCAGCAACATCCTTGCAATCATGAAGAAGATTTAGCAAATTGTCTACTTAGTTTTCACACAGTGGACATACATTTGAGGGACAAAGACCTCGGCACCACCATTCCAAGTGTGTTAGAATTCTTCCATAACAAACTTTTTAATGAAAACAACGAATTTTTAAGGGAACTTGAAGCCTCCACACTTCTTGAAATAGGGGGTTACAAGTACTCTTCTCTATAAGCTTAAGAAGATAATAAGCAGATTTAACTGAGAATTGACCATCAAGAGAGAAATCCCATCCAACTCTATCCCCCTCTATCTCCCTTTCCCTTAATATGAATCAGCTAGTTTGGCTAAGAATTGCTACGACATTTTATCTTGTAGAATATTCCATTCCCAACCCAAATTAGCTCTCCAAAAATGTGCCACGGGTAGCTGTAGATCTCACATGGGGATAGGCTGGGAGGCATGATCAATTAATTAACTTGGAAACAGCAAAGGGTCCAGCCAAAAACGTGTGGCCTTCCTATTGCCCACTTTATAGATTCGCCCCTTCTCTAGGCAAGGTCTAGCTCTCACCATTCCCCTTCAAGTGTGGGAAGCTATCCTTTTTTAAGTCAGTAGTCCATCAGTAGTAGCATTCCTACAATATTTACCTTTTGACACCTAAGTCTATAAACTATGAGGCTTGTGCATAACCTCCATCCACATTTAGCAAGCAAGGCTTGGTTAGTGTGTTTCACCTTGCGAATCCCCAATCCCCTACCTCTTTAGGACTACAAATACTGCTCTAATTTATCATATGAATTTTCCTACTCGTGGAAGTATCTCCCCATAGAAAGGCCTTACGGCATTTATCGATTTGTGCGCAGACAAAGAGCAGAAGTGCGACTAATTGCATAGTATATGGGGAATCGTAGAACTAGCTGATTTAATCAGCGTCAGTCTCTGCAAAAGATAAATTTTGAGCTTTCTACCCTGCCAAGCTCGATTGTACCCTGTTTAAAATTGCTTTAAAGGTAGCAGACGTGACCCTTTGATGCAAAACAGGAATTCCAAAGTACTTCCCTAAATCATTCATTACTTGAAGGCTGCTTCCTGACTTATTCTTCTCACTTTGGCTTGCAAAACATTCTTTGACAAGAAAATTCTTAACATTATTAGGCTAATTTTCTAACCTAAACTCACACAAAAATCTTGTAGGCAATTCTTAATCACATGGATTTGGGTCACATTTGCTTCAGCTACTAAAACAACATCATCAGCAAATGGTAAGTAAGAGAGAGCTAGTCCTTGCTTAGAGAGTCTTATAGGTTACTACGTCCCATTATGCACTGCTTCTTTAATGGCGTGCGACAATCTTTTCATACATAATACAAAGATGTATGGAGAGGGGATCTCTTTGCCTCAATCCCCTAATTGGCTTGAATTCTTTGGATGGTAAACCATTTTATAAGATACTCATGCTTGGGGAAGTCATGCATTCTATAATCAAAGCTACAAGAGAGGATGGGAGACTTAATTCCAGCAAGGTACTCCGTATAAAGGCCCAACTCATTCTATGGTAAGCTTTCTCCAAGTCAAGCTTAAGTACCATTCCCCTCTTTTTCCCTTGTAGCTTCTCAATGTGTAGATAATTTTCTAAAGGATTACTATATTGTCAGTTATCTACCTTCTGGGGACAAAGCTAGATTGCATGGTGAAGGTATTCACTGAGGGAGCAAGGGGGTTTAAATTGAGCCACAACCATCTTCATAATGGTTTTATAAGCCATATTGCATAGGCTAATTGGGCGTAGGTCCATGAGTCTCTGTGGAACTTTGATCTCTGGCACTAGATTAATATGGGTGTGATTTACTCCCACATGTATTTTTCTTTCACTGCAAGCCTTGAGCACAAATTCAATAAGAGAACCTCTTACTACTTTCTATGCATATTGATAGAAGATTCCTTGAAAACTATCTGGTCCAGGTACTATGTAGGTGCTTATTCCAAAAAATAGCATTTTTAACTTCTTCTAGAAAGAAGTCAAATGCCACATAGTCAAACTAACCCCTCTCTAATGGCTTGAAGCATCTTTGGGCATTTTGTCTTGAAAAAATTCAGCTTCTTTAGAGTAAAGCTTTTGGAAAAGGCACATGCATTTTGTTTTAGAAGATCTTCATTCCACTGCCAACTTCCCTCATTATCTATCAGATGCCGAATTTTGTTCTTATGCTTATGAACCAATGTAAAGGTGTGAAACCCTCGACTTTTGAAACCACATCATTTCCTCTTGTTTGAGTACTAAATTCAATTCTTTTTGAAGCTTGCTTTCCAACTTTCAGAGGCCAAGACTAAAACAGGCAGCTAGCCACTTTTGACATCCATCAATCTAGGCTAGAAGCTGTTTTTTTTCGAATGAAGATGTTGCTAAAGACAAGTTTGTTCCAATCCCTTAGCTTTACCGTAAGAAATAATAAGGCTTAAGGAAAGAGAATATTCCTATCCCAACTTTTATTAACAAAGGTTAATATCTTAAAAAATCACGACCTTTACTTAAATTAACAAATATATCATGACTTTTAAAAATTCACAATTTAGGGGTTCTGTAAGAATTTTTTATAATAAATTTGTCACGACATTAGACTGAATGGACGAATTTCATTTTATCTAATGACGTGATCAGATAACATGTCAATACTTATGACTTAGATTAAAAGACCATGTCAAGTAGGAGCTATCTTATATTGGGCTCAATGAACCTTTGGCCCAACCACTTAACTTTCTTAAATTAAAATTACTAAAAATCAATTTAAAAAATAAAAAAATTATTCTACCCTAATACTTCTTGGGATATGCATTAAAAAAGTCTTAAACTTTTAGATTTTTTTCATTTAAGTTCTAAACCTTTTTGAGATTTCATTTCAGTCCTAAACCTTTTGATTTTGCTCCAAATCAGTCCTTCCGTTAGTCAAACCGTTAAAAATTACTGTTCACTAACGAAAATTTTTTTGAAACGGTAAAATACACTATTTAAATATTTTTTTGTTATTAAATGCTTGTATTTTACTCTCAAATAGTAACATATAAGTTGAGATTTTAGATTTTTTATTTCTTATTTTATTTTTTTTAAGATTATATAAAATATTTCTATTAACTGGTGAATTGAAATAGTGTATTTTACCTTTTTAAAAAAATTTCCGTTAATAAACAGTAATTTTTAACAGTTTAACTAACAGAAGGACTGATTTGAAGTAAAATCAAAAGGTTTAACACTAAAATGAAATCTCAAAAAAATTTATAACTTAAATAAAAAAAATCTAAAAATTTAAAACTTTTTTTATACATATCCCAATACTTCTTACCCTAAGACTTCCTCTTACAAAACCAGCATCATCATCCATCCAAAGTGAGGACCTGCTGGTGGGAATTCATAAAAAAAAAATTAAATTCATTGATAATTCCAAAAAAATTAAAAGTGCAAAGCTTTGAGGGGCTGACAACATAAAATTGTGTATGGTCCATCAATAGACGGTGGCGAGAGAGGCCCTTTCCATGCTCTTCATCTTCAAGGAGTCCCTCTTCCTTGATATCTTTCCAGTGCTTCTGCCCCTTTCGTTAACTGCCTCTCGACTCGTCACTGGGCGAGATCTTGTGAGATCCGGGTTTCCACGATCCAAATAACCAAGTCGTCGAGGACTTCTAGGATTAGTAATCAATGGAGGAGTGAGGGTGGGACAAAGATTCCAAGGAGCTAAGCTCTACGCTGTGTGAATCGAGCTCAAATCGATTGTCTCTTGCATCAACGTCAGAGCGAAACGAGCTTACTGTTAGAGAAGAGCTCCTCTACAAGGAGCATGGTGGCTATTTTGTCCTCCAGCTAGATCTACGGTAAGGAGGTTCAAAATTGGTAACCATTTTGGGGGTTAAGAAGGACCAGAAAGCTTAGACTTAGAGGTAGCTTCACCGTGGCTGAAGGAGATTTTTGGGTTCAAGCTCAATTTAATGTTGTTCTTGGATTTGGGTGTTGTTGGTTGGTTTCTAGTGGACAAACAATGGTGATGGTATGTCAAAAAAAAAAAAAACAATGGTGATGGAGGTACAGCAACACTGGTCAAAATATGGGCGACCTGATGATGTTGGATGGTGATCTATTTTTCCTTTTTTTTTTTTTTGATTTTATATTTACTTAATTTTAGTTTAAATTTCTATAATCTTTTTATTGTAATTTTAATTAAAGAAAATTAAGTGGATTGGGTGTAAATGTTCATTTATCCCAAGAAATTATCCATTTGACATGGATCCTAATATGCATTTGGTCTTATGTACATGTCACTATTATTGTACCATCAACATGCCATGTCACATAATTTAATGGTTTCTATCTACTGAATTTAATGCGGTGATAGATTTGTTATGAAAAATTGTTACAAAACTCAAATTATGAATTTTAAAATATGGTGATATATTTATTAAATTGTAATTAATCTTATTAACAAACTTAGAGAAACTTGGAGGAGAGAGCCAAACACCTTGAAAACAGAATGGCCACTGAAGGTGGACTAATTAGTGACTTACCTTTTAGTTGGATCAAAAGAGGGCAGCGATCTGATTAGATTCTAGGCAGGTGCAAAACTTGAACGTCTGGCCATAACAATTGACATTGCACATCACTCAAGACTCTGTCTAGCCTACATGAAATACAAGTGCACCATGAATTCCCCCGCAACCGTGTGAATTTCAGACTTATGAAGCCCAAGTCCACAAGTGCTAGCTCATTCATCCAACTAGCAAATTTTGTCCATTTGGTAATGCATAGCTCAATACCACCAACTTTTTCTTCAAGGGCACTTATACGGTTGAAATCCTTAGCTAGTAACCAAAGATCCACAATTGTTGGCTGGATATCTTTCATCTGCTGAAAGAAACCCTTCCTCTTAGTTTATTGGGCTCACGTAGACTGTAGTAAAGACCGAAGGTCTGCGTCTCGCTTCTAGGACTTGCATGAATGAATTGAGGGTCGGAGATTAACACATCAACTTGAATAAATTCGCACTTCCACAAAATCTAAACACCGCCACACGCCTCTTCACGATGGACTTTTGAAAAACCAATGGAATCACAGACATCCTTCGCTTTTGGTCCACTAATCTTGGGTTCCACCAACACAATAATAGACGGATCATCCAGAGTAAGAAATAGTCTAAGAGCTTGCAAAAATTTATCACTGGCAGCTCCACAGATGTTCCAAACCAATAAATTCATAAATAAAAGAAATTGAAGATGGCAATTTACTCAAAGACCATACGGTCAACAACTCTCCTATGTTTCGAGACGCACTAACCCGGCCTTAGAAAATTTAGTTGAATCACTCTCCACACCCGTAAGTGTGTCTTGCACCTTCTGAATGGACTCTGAGGATTCCTCGTCCGCCGATTCAGTATCCATTTGGGCAGGCAAGTCTGGCACTTTTGTGTTATAATCCTAAAATGGAGCGTACAAATTATAATAGGAGTGCAACTTATGATGCAATGAGTAAGAACAAAAGTAATTATGTCAATATATCTTGCCAATTTGAGCTTTTTACCAAAGGGTTCCTTTTTTTTTTAAATAGTTGGGACGATCATTTTTTGCTCGATAAAATAATAGTTTAGTGGACAACCACTTTGAGACTGAAAATACTTTAACGATAATCATTTTTATAATTATGTCAAAAAAATAAATCCTTTTCTAATGTGTGTCTTTATTAAGTTTCAAACTCTTAATATTACAAGTAAAATTTGTGTAGGTACAATTCAATTACCAATTGAACTAACCCAAGACAACCATTCTGAAACTTAATGGTGTGTTTTGATTTTATTGTGGGGAAGAAAAAAAGTGGTGAAAAAAAAATAATAAGAAATAAATGAAAAAAGAAAGAAAAAATTTTGTTGATAATTGTTTGAATATGTTAAAATTAGATGAAAAAGAAAGATAGTAAATATTTTGTTTGGATATGGTTAGAAAATGAAAGGACTGAAAATTTATATTTATAAAATGACAATTATAACCCTGAATCAAAATTTAATATACAATTTAAAGATTCTACCTTTTTCCCCTTTTTTTTTTTATGTGTAACCCTTTTTTTATATATAATTTTGTCTATTTCAAATAGAATATCATCCTAACATATTGTGACTATCTGACATGAGGAGCAAGAGAGGTTTATACTTAGAGGTGTCAAAAAGTGACTCGACCCGATAACTCGTTTGAATCCATCTGAAAAAATTGGGTCAGGAACCCGATTTTTCAACCCGAATTCAAAAGTGACCCAACCCGAAAATGATCCGAAAATTTTGGGTTGGATCTGGGTCACCCGTTGGGTTAAAAAAAAGACAAAATAGTGAAAATTTTTTTGACTTTTACCTTTGACTTATCTTTTTAAAATATTAATTAGTACCATTTTCGTAAAATATAGATATATATAATACAAAAACTAAATTTAAACGTTTAGTTTATTATAGAAATAAATTTTAAATTTAATTGAAATATTTTATTTTAGTGAAAAATAACTTAAAAAAATAATGGTTCAATGCGAATTCGACACGAATTCGATCTGAATCCAACCCGAATCTGAAATGACCCAACTTGAACCCGAACCGAATGTAACGTAACTTGAAAGTAACTCAATCGAAAATGACCTGAACCCAAAACGACCCAACCCGAACCTAACCCAACCCGACTTTTTGACACCTCTATTTACACTGCATTTTCCAAAGAACGAATAGATGGTAAGATAGAGATCAAGTATAAAGGGTAATTTAGTAATTTTGTATTAAAATATATTTGTTACTTCAATTTTCCTATTCTTTCTTGCCCAATCGATGAAATATAATTGCGTGTGGCTCCCATGAATCAGTTTCTTACCTTTTAGAATTCTTTTCTTTTCCACAGGTAATCCAAATATTAAAAAGGGTCGCGATTTTTGTATTTTCTTTCCATAGTAATTCCTTCTCTTGTTTTCTTACTAATCCAGTAGTAAATTTACTCTTTATATATATGGGGACTCTTGTGGTATATTTAGTTTGGGAGAATTTGGTTTAAAAAAAAATTAATAAGTTTTAATTAAAAATATTATTATTATTGTATTATTTTTTTACAATTTTTTTTTATAATTTTCTTATCAATCCAAAGAACAAATTTTTATTTTTCTAATAAATTACTATTTATTTTATTTTTTAATAATTTTTTTATTAATTTAAATAATTATATATATATATATATATATATTTTTTTTTCATAATTTTCGAACACAATTGTAGCATTGACAAGCTCTAGCAAAGGCTACGCAATCAGCCCATCCGACTACGCCAGTTTACACGTGTAAGTGTTCTGACTCCACACGCTTCCAACTGTTCATTCGCCACGTGGCACCTCCATCCATAAACCTCTGCAAGGAAAGGAAACCCTAATATATCCACAGTAACATCAAAAAAAAAAAAAACCTCCAAATGGTTCGTTAATGGCGATCTTCAGGTCTATCAAAACCCTGATAAACAAAAACCCTGACAAAAAGATTCGAACTTTCCTCACAGCGGCAACCACTTCTCTAATCCCATCTCCGTACGCTCCTCTCTCTCTCCACCCATTGGACTTCCCTCCCCCTCACCGCTTCCTCTCGCCTCTCTCCAAATGGGTGGCCGCCGCCCCCTTCCACGGCCCTCTCTTTCTCTCCTCGCAGCCGTGGAACCTGTCCCAATCATCCGTCCCTCTCCACCTCCGCGGCGGAAGCATCCTCGTTCTTAGAAAAGTCGAGGCCTTTAACCTCGATTTGCTCCGGACTCGGGTCGGATCTGGATTGCTGCTGGGTCAGCGACAGGTTGACCGGGCCCAGGAGGTGGAGGAGGATGGTGTTTTGAGAAATGGGTTGTTGGAAAGTTTTGTGAATTTGCCCAATTTGATCTCCATCGGTCGTTTGCTCTCCGGCCCCTTGCTTGGATGGTAGGGCATTTCTGTGTTGGCCTTTCGTTTTCTGTTGTTAATAGTTCTGGTGTTTTTTTTTTTTTTTTTCCTGGTTAAAAACCAAATGGGAATACTTGGTATAGTAATGTCGATTACATTGAAAGGAAATGATCATTGATATTGATGAGGGACTGATATGTATGAAGATTGTAAATGAACCGTTTTTTGGTGGTGGCTAGTGGCATTATTGTAAGCACTTAGTCGTTGTTGCAAGCCACACATTTCAGAAGAATATAGGAAAATTTGATGCCATCTTTTCTTTGTGTGTTTGGATTGATTTATTTAGCTGTAGCTGCATTAGTCTCTTCTTTTCTGTTGGCATTTAAGCACTTGAACGCTGAATTAACTAACTAATTGTTTGAGGCTTTTTTTTTTTTTTTCCTGTTTTATTCACATGTTTTGTTGTTTATGCAGTGCTTTTAACTGGTATTTGCGTGTAGGATGATCATAAATGAAAGGTATTCTGCCGCATTTCTAGGGTTGGCCATATCTGGGGCTACTGACTGGGTAACCATACCATGAAAATTTTGCATTATTGAAAAAATTCCATAATAGAAATGGAAAGATAAAATTCCTTGTTTCTTCTTTTAGCTGGATGGATATGTTGCTAGGAAGATGAGAATTGATTCCGTTGTGGGTTCCTACCTTGATCCTCTTGCCGACAAAGTAAGATTCAAGTCGTGTGCTCTTCCAAGCTTGAGTGTAATTTGATAACTGCTATTCTCTATTGTTGCTAGCTTTTGATATTCAAGGAACTAATTTGTTCCTTTTGATCCTTTCTTTTAACGCAGGTTCTTATTGCATCGGTTGCGCTGGCTATGGTACAGAAGGGTCTTCTGCACCGTATGTAGTCTCAGTTTTTAAGCACATACTTTCTCCCTCCCTCTCCCTGTGTCTCTCTTATGCTCATACGCAGGCACACCATCATGCACTCAATTCTGGGAGTATCCATACATGGAATTTGTTATATTTAGCAGCTTGCTTACTGTTACCTCTCTCTTTCTCTCTCCCTCACACACTCTCTTTTCCCCATTTATGATGTTTATTACCAAAAGTTAAGGTGGTTATTGTAGTTTCTCTTGGCAACCGAATTTGTCTCTGTCATACCCAAAATTTTTTGAATAGATTGTCAACTTTTGCCAATTAAAATTTGAAATACCCAAATATGAATTATTCAGCTATTGCATGGACATAAATTGTTTTTCTTTGTTGCTGTATGCAACAAATGGAAGGTCACCTGGAATAGTGCGGCAGATGGATTGCCTGTTTGGTAGCTGGAGAGCAGTGAATTTGCTAGCAATTTTGTTGATAGAGGATAGTAATATGATTAATGTGGCGGTGCAACTTATTTTATTCTGTTTCATCTTATGAAGCTGGACTGGTTGGACTGGTCGTGTTACGAGACATTGTGCTTGTCGGTGGTGCAGTATACCATAGAGCTAGTAGCTTAGGTTGGAAGGTGAGCGATATTGGTCTGATCCTGTTATTTGTCCTTTTTATCCCCCTCTTATTGTCCTTTTGTTTTTGGGCTAAATTTTGGTTTTGTATTTTTGAACTTCTTTCAGTGGAACAGTTGGTATGATTTCTTGAATCTTGATGGGACACGTCGCGAGAAGGTGGAGCCTCTGTTCATAAGCAAGGTTGAACCTCTCTTCATGAGCACTCAATGTCTAGTATATGAGTTGTTGCCACGTATTATGCATTTTATCTTTTTTTTTCACTCCCCTTCTCTGCTTAACTGATGTTTTTTCTGATGAAAAGTTAAAAGAAGGTGGCCTGGTACAAGACAAGATTGGTACATGTTTTATTTTTATACAATAATTATTATTTTTTTGGTGAACTTGTTATGCAATTATAAATATACCTTCAATTATAAATATAGCTGAAGGTTTGCACCAAAATAAATAAATAAATATATGTAGCCGAAGGTAGATTGTAAAATTTCTGCAGAAGTTATGTAAAAGATGCTGAAAGTTTAGAGGCAGTTGGATGGATGGGGTAAAAGTGTAATACATATATGCATGCCTTTTTATATAGGTTCAAAGTCCAAAGTAAACAATGAAAACAAACCAAGGATAAGAATGAAAATTGGTTGTTTCAAAATTGGCTCAGAGACATGGGTCAAACATGCAAATTTTTTTTTTTTTAGAATAAAAAGGTGATTTTTATTCATCAATATTGGTTGATGTGAAAGATAAATCAGCACACTTGATTGCATCAACATGATTGAGTGGAAATTCTTTTTGTTCCATAACCAAGGAAATTTGTTGTTTACAGGTTAATACAGTTTTCCAGTTACTTTTAGTTGCTGGAGCTCTCCTCCAACCCGAGTTTGGAACTGAGCAGACCCAATCATATATTACATATCTGAGGTAACTTAGGCTCTGCCTAATTTGCCATTTGATTTGTTTAGTTGATCAAGGAAGTCCTGGTATGCTGGCTATTATTGACATCAAATTTGCACAGTTGGTTGGTCGCTTCGACAACTCTGGCATCTGGTGCTGCATATGGGGTACAACATATGAAAAACAGCTCTGCATTGCTTATAAGGAAATCGTAGTCATAGTTACAGCACACCCATGTTCCAATATCTGGAGTGACTTTGCTTGAGTTATCTCGTCGAGGTGGGTGCCCATACAGGAAATTTTTCGGAGAGATTGAGCTACAGAACACATGGTTGACCCGATTTCTGCATGGAAGAGGAGGTGAAGTTCATCGAGACCCAAAGGCATGATGAGCTGCAACTTGAGGATCCTCTGAAATTGGTCGTTGTTGGGACAAAATGCAAACTTCACCTAGTACATGTTGATGCAACATGATCGCTGCAATTTTGCGGGTGATTTTGTTTTATAGAGAAAATTGTAGAGAAGTTTAAGGAAATAATCAACTAAGGAAGACCAGGCCACCTTCCCTGCTTGGCATGAAGTTTTGTTATCATCCAAGCCCTTGTCGCCAAACATGTTCGCTGCTTTGTTGTTGTCAGAGGGCATCAAATTTTCTCTCTGCTTTTTCCTAGATATGGGCATTATTGACATTGAACAGTGGTAAATGCTGGTTAGATTGGATTTAAAATGTGACGAGTAGACATGATTAAATATAGAAAAAAGTTTTGCCGAAGGCCCACCCTACGAGGTCTTCTCCGGAACACCCAAAACAAAAGAGAGTATAGTTTCCAGGTAATTATGTTTAGTTCTATAGAGCGAAACCCTAAGAATAAGTTCACCGAAAATTGTTGGCCATTGATGAGATGCGGGCGAAAAAATAATCATTTCGTTGTATGCTAACTCAACAATATTTTCCAAAACAGGGAATTTATCTAGGATTTAACTACAGGATTCTGTGGGTGGCAATCATGACTATCAATGCTTCAAAATTTCGCTTAAAAAATTCCAATAGAAATCAGCCTCAGAGATCAGCTTTCTTCTGTTCAGACTGTGGCTCTGAACCCTGCAAGTAAGAGCAGTTGCATTGTCTCCCCCGCTACCAAGGAATGGCATAAGCAGCAAGGGCACGAGCTGGGCATATTATGGAATGCTTGTCATCAAAATCTCAGCTAACATGGCAAGAACACATGAGAAAAGAAAAAGCTTGCCAGTCCATATCATAGGCACACATTCAGCTAACCCAGAATTTGACCCTGCAGTCAATGGAAAAACCGTAATTGAAAATGCACGCCGCTCAGGTAAAAGCTGAGAGCGGAAAATGAAATGCATGCAGCACAGCATTCTGGACTGTGGAAAAAGTACATGGCCAAATAAGTGCGTTGTTGCAATTTGGATACTGTTTGGCCAATTTTTCAGTCTGGCCATGTAATGAAGCCTCTGGACTATATCAGAGATCATCAGCAAAACTAACTCTAATTGAATAGCCCTATTACAACCTGAAAATCATAAGTAGACAATAAGGAATATAAACTATGGCTGCTAAAACAACCTGATATAGTATACTGATTGCTACGTCGTGCACACAAAATCGATAGACCACGAACGAACATTTTTTTTACAAAGGTTATAATGCCCCTGCAACTTGATCAGTGGGGAAATTTAACAAGTTGGAATACTTAGGTTCTATAAACCACTGGAACAGAATGGATCACAATGCTCGCATTAGTTTTGGGCACAAACAGAAAATGAAAATAGTTCTTTATTATAATCTAACAAGCATGCAATTCCCATACAATGTTCCTGAGATCCTTGATTTCATGGTCTTAGAGGACAAACAAAATCTTACCATACACATTCCTACTGGGGCAGAGCCGCTTCAATTTCATCCCACATATGAACATTCCTTTTAAATTTCTCCTTCATTTGCGTAATAATCTCCTTCGCCTCTTCCACCTTCCCCACACCCGCAAGCCCATTGACCAGCGACTTCATGGTCGAAAAATTTGGCACCCACCCTTTCCCAATACTCTCCTTACAAATCACCAATGCAGTCTCAAAATCCCGACTTTGACACAAGTAGTGTGCCAATGTAAAATAGCAGTGACTATCCGCTGTGTGTCCACTGCTTGCCATTCTCTTGAACAGCCTCAGTGCTTCTTCCAAATTGCCTTCACTACAAAACCCATGAATCAAATGACCATAAGTCTCCGAATTCGGCTTCATCCCTATTGCCAACATCCCATCAAACAAAGCTTTCGCCTCATTAGACCTCTTCAATTTACACATACTCTGAATCCGAATGTTGTAAGTGCTAACACCAGGATTGATTCTATACTTCTCCTTCATCAAGTCCAACACTTTGCCCACATCCTCAAACTTCTCCTCCCTATAAAACCCAGCAAGCAAATGCCCGAAACTAGTCTTGTTCGGCTCCACGCCTCTCCTATCCATCTCCACCAATACAGAATAAACCGAGCTGGAACTACCAGATTCACAGAAAGCCTTAATAACCGTATTATAAGTATCTAAATTAGGCTCAATCTTATACGACCTGGGAAATTCTACAAAAATCCTCTTTACCTCGCCGTAATCCTTGGCCAAAACACAAGCGAAAAGCAGAGCATTCAGTGCCCTGACCGACCCGGATTCAGCACCGGAGGCGAGAACGTTCCGGTGGTATTCCTGGAATGTCCGGATGGCGTCCTTGAGCATGTTGGCCTGGCCGAAGAGGACGATGGCGTGGGCGGCGAACCGCTCGTTTTGGAGGTCCGGCCGCGAGCGGCGGAGGTCGTCGAGAAACTGCTGGATGTAGGAGAAGTGGTTGGATTCGGAAAGCTTGGAGACGGCGACGGAGAAGGCGATCCGGTCAAGGTGGGTCGTCGGGTTCAAGTAGGCGGCGCGGCAGATCTCGAGGATCTTCTCGGGGTTGGACTCGGCTTTGAGGAGGGAGAGGGCTGCTCGGGTCTTGTCCTTGGCGGAGAGCGGAGTTTTGGAGTCCGGAGAGAGGATTGTGGAGAAGCGCCGGTGGCGGAGGAGAGGGCGGAGGTGCGTGAACAAGGCCATTTTGCCGAGACACTGACTGAGGGACTTCACTAATTTTGATCTTCTGATTCGATTTTTGGGGGTTTAGGGTTCTAAGGAGAAGATGAGGGTTTTTGGGAAATGCAAGTATATATCATGGTGTACTGAAGATTGGTGCTTCTGATGATACTGACCGTCCGATGGGAATGATAAGTGTTGTTGAAATGGACGTTGATGATTCCTTAATATCAGAGAATAATTAAAGATGGCCAAGATCAAGAGAACAAAAGCGTTCAAAAAGGGATCTAAATCTTTCATCTTGATAATTTTTTCTACAAAACTTTTTTTTTTTAGTATAATTCATTAATAATTTTATATTATATAAATATATACATATTTTTTATTTTCAGTAAATCTTATTTATTTTACAACATAACATTACAAATGAGTTATATTAAAAAAAAAAGCCTAATTAGATTTTTCTTTTTGGAAAAAAAAAAATTAGGGTCCTTTAGTTTGAAAGGAAAAAAGAAAGGGTCAACACTCCCCAAAACTAGAGATTTGACTTTCTCTAACTATTGTGTTTTGTCTCGGTAATCGAATCCTTGTTTTTTCTTTTTAAGGATAATAGACTTCTAAACATCTTCAATTCTCCCTAATATAATACAATGAGAGTTTGAGAAATTGGAGTGGCGCCTTTGCCTATTCTAACAGCCAAACATGGAGTTTGCTTTCTTCAATTGTGCTGGTAAATAGGTATTCACATGTTAGGTGTCTACAATCTATTCTTTTTCAAATTACACTTTCGTGTAAGTAAGAAGATTACAAAATTGCTAACCAACCTAGCACACTTTTGGAATTGGACAAAACTTGAATCCGTACTACAATATATGATGATTTTCGGATAGGTTGAATGTTTGGTGGTGTTGCTTTATTTTATCTATTTTCAAATATCAAGTGGCGGGAGGGACATGGGGACCCAAAAAGAGAGAGGTTTTTCCAATTTGTTCCAACTTAAGATAATAAGTTTATGGGTGTGATCTTACTTCACGGTCGAAGACGTTTGGCTTGAAATATGCTTTCGAATTAATTTCCAAATAAAATTTGGCATTCTGGTAATTTATGTGCCGATTTTTGTACCGATTGAAACTGGGACTATTATTTTTAAAATTAAAATTGATATTTTTTAAATACTTGTTATTTTTACATTTCAAAAATATTAGTTGCAGTTTAAAAAATAATAGTCATGATTTCACCCATAATAAATTCCGAGACAAAATCGTCGGGACATGTAACTTTACTCTTAATTTTCGAATTTTTGGATGCAGCCAAAGAGAGCGGAAAATGCCACAAGAGAGTTTTTTTTTTTTTTTTTTTCAATCAAGAAAAAAGATTCATAAGAAAGCTTCATGTGAGTTAAATTTGTTGTTGGTATGTTTTTATAATATAAATTGAGCTTATCAATTCTTGTATTCTCCCTCGTCTTTTCCAACTTGTAAAGATTAACACCCTTTAGTTTAAACGTTTTTTTCGATCATTTCCATTTGAAATTGTCTATCCTGCTGACTACTACTTATCAGAATCGATCAAGGAAAGCCAAAAGAGTTTGGATAAAAGAACGAGTACACACAAAAATTTTGGCTACAAGATTTCCAAGTTATCCATTTGTCTTTCTTTCCCTTTTAACTCCGCTTTTTCCTTTTAATTGAATTTCTTTACACGACATCTATTATTTTATTATTTTGTATTCTTTTTTCATCATAAAAAAAAAAACCCTAAGTGGTGGAATTGACCCGTGAGTTAGATATATATTTTTTTTAATTAAAAAGAAAGTTTAAATGAGAATTTTTATGTTTGAACCATGAATCTTATTCACAAACGACATATATATTTTTTTTATACATTTCAACTGATTTAATATGTCTAACGTATTATCTTATCTACATGCAGACAACGTGCACAAACTTTTGTTTCTCCATATTATGTGTATAGAGCACACCTTATTAGAATGAATGAATGCATAAACCGAATATTTAATTTGGATGCTTATCCGTTCAAAAAAACAGAAAAAAAATGGATGCTCATCAATAGGCCATGAATATCAAACAAATATTTAATTTATTTTATAAAGGCACAGTTGCATGCCGTTGATGTGGAACATCAGTTATAAGAAGGAAGTCCAACAAATTGAATTTCCAATTACAAAATCCAAAAAATAAAAAATAAAAAGATCAATTACAACTTCACAAGGCATGATCTGAAGAGTCCTAAATTAATTTTATGAGGCAAGTAGGAATGGCGGCTAAAGGATTGTATTTGCAGTTTCAAAAAAAAAAAAAATGATAATCCACATAGGTTGGGTATACTTATCTTTTTTTAACTAAACAAGAAAAAGTACTCGTAAAAATATTAATTATAATACTTGTTGGCCGAAGTTGACATATCTATTATTGTTATACCTCGTTTAATTATCTTTAAAGAGATGAACCTACCATTAAGAATAAATAAACTTGAGTAGACATTTACATACTTTACTATAATATTAATAAGTCTGAAATTTATTCTCGATATAAATCCTTATATTAGAGCATGCGGGCTCAACCTCAAACTCAAATCAATACAAAAAAGATACATTAAATCACTATTCAAGCTACTAATTCGGAGATTTGGGATACAGTAATCTGTGTTATCCAAATTAAGACGAAACGCGTGAATTTGACAAGCATGCGGACACAACATAATCCCAATGTTTTATTTTCCCACGATGCTACCTGAATAATGTGCATGGAAAACATGTGGATAATGGATTTGAGAAAGAAGTTCAGGCAATCGTCAAGTCCGCCCGAGGCATCCCTACCGGTAGTTCAAACTATGAGACTATCATGTGCTTCCAAAATCTCATTGTCTGTTGACTTTGAATTTTTGGTACAACTCTCACATCTATTGCAGATAGAACAAGAAGAAATGTTCGCATTGATCAGAGAGAGCATATGCATATGGACCGTAAGAATTCTCTCACTTTTTTCTTTCACTCGTTCGGTTTTTTTTTTAAGAATACCAAATTGTGAGAGTGACGTTTACAAATGCTATGATTAAAAAGAATGATTAAATCTAATTATAAGTGGATAAGGTTAGAGAGGTAGAGATTGACATGTGTTGGACTTGAGAATATTTAATTAAGAAAGTTTTAACAAATTGATCTCACATCAAATTATGGTGCGTAATAGAACATAATGATGTAAGAAAGAATTGATATGATCGATTTCAATTTAATTTGAATTTAAAACTTTGTTGTGATGAATAGTGATTATAATCGTTTGCAAATAATGATTCATGCAAATAATGAATCATCACAATTAATCGTGTGTTATTTATTTTGAATTATAATCTTCTGAATAGTCTGAAAAGTTTTAACATTTTGAATGTTACAATTTTACATGATTATATCGTAATTCAAGCTCTCGACTTTATTATCAAGAACCAATAAAAAGATAAAGCATTCATTAGTTTCGAGCTAAAGATAAAAATAATAGATTGAAATAAGATAATTTATACTTAAATTTACCTTAAGGTACTTATTAATTTTATTATTTTTTTTTAGTAAAACTAAATCATTATTTAATACCATTCAAATATTATTTTTAATTTTTTATTTAAATGAATTTTATTTATTATGTGATGTAAAATTGTGAGTAAATTATACTCATTTAAAAAATAAAGTCAAAATAAAAATTTCCTTACCTTAAATGTACGCCCGTAGCTTTTTTTAATCACGTAGAACGCTCCTTAAGATGTTTTTTTTTTTTTTTTTTGTCTATTAGCTCTGATTAAAGACCTTCAACTTAGAAAACAACTCCAATCAAATTGTTCTATGTGATATGGCACTTGAGAATTTTGGTCATTAACTGGCCCAAAATGACTACAAAACTTTTGTATCTCGGGGACGATCTACTGATCGAAACTCTCCACCTTCTTAAAAGCTCCCATATTAAGTAAAATTTAAGTGAAATGTAAAAGGAAAACACTAAGTAAACTTTCAGTAACAACAAAATAAAAATAAAGTTATATAGGTCCATAGACGATTAAACTTTTTTTTTTTATAAAAATGAATTAGTAGATATCGTTAGATAAATTATATAATTACTTTATTATTATTTAAAATTAATCTACGTAGTAAAAGCTCAATGTAAAATACTTTCTTAATAGTAGTATGTTCGGACCTACAAAATCTCTTCCTTAGCGACTAATAGTCAACTACTAACCAATAATTTCAGTGTCAAAAACAAGAAAAGAATTTTGGTCGTTCCAAAATGGTTAGCGGCCTGCTTTTCTGCCCGAACCCAACCCCATGGATGCTTCCTTTGCCTGGTAGGTGCTAACCACTTGAGCAGATAGCCTAATCATGCATTTGAAAGAAAGGCATGGTCGCTATAACTTTGGATGTTTGCTCCTTACCATCTAGTCTGTTGACCACCATACACGATTAAAGAAAACCCAAAAACGAGCGGGTTTTTGTTGACCATGCCATGCTACACACACATGCAGTCGTTGTTTTCGTGAGACTAAGTACTATTTTTTAGATAATATTAAAGTAATATAAATTATTGAATAATTAAATATGAATAAAAATATTAAATATGATTAGATAAATTATATAATTATTTTTATATTACTTAAAATGAAGCTTGCAATAAAATCCTAATTTTATATCTCAAAAATTTATTTTTATTATGTTTTAGTTAAAAAGTTTCACTAGCTATTGGCTTAATAGCACCAAAATAGCAATACAGTTACGTTCAATAGTAATTAACAATTTATTTATTTTATTTTTTTAAATTCAATTATTTAATATCTTACATTAATTTAAATTTTTTTATTACTGTGAATCTCCTGAATTTTTCTTTTGTTTTGAAATAAAAACATAACAGCTTTGAACGCGTCTATAACTTTCTCTTTGGAATTTATATTGGGAGCATAAGATAGTGTCTTAACGATCTCATTAAAAAATATTGAATCTTTTTCTAATGATATAAACAGTCCTACATAATTACGACACAACTCATACTGCAAAAATTTAAATTTAATCATATCAATTAATTTCAATTTTAAGTATCTTATAATGCTCAAATTCAAGATCTCTTATGTAAAGTCAAAAACTAACGGGAACTCACCATTAGCGGTTCGACGTCTAAAACTAAGTGGATAAATACAAAGACGTGCTGGTGGTAGGAGAGCGGCCCATGCCACTTACCAGCGACGTAAGAGGCATCAAGCAATTTCGTCGTCGCTGATCGTAGCCAATTAGTGGTGGGAACCAACAGCCATGGGAACTTTCCCATAGCATATTCGCCACCTCACCTGGCCCCACATAATCTCACCCAATTTCGAATTTCCACATATGCCCCTCTCACACGCTATTCTAGAATAGAATAGAATCAAAGCCCTCCAATCTAATAGAAATCGATGGAATTCCCATAAATTATTTTGGTCCATCTTCATACCATTTCATGCACACAATACCATTGTTGTTTCCAACAAGTTTTTATTATGACCAGACAATTTCGTAGATATAAATGACCCCAAAAATATTTGATATTATATACAATACATTGTCCACTGCACGAATTATATTTCATACAATATAACAAAATTTTACACGAATTTCTATTATATTTTTTAATGTTGCATAAAATGTCATCCTTTCATGGTCTAGTATTTCACCTACCTTGCGGGGGGGAGTTTGGGCACCATAAACAGAACAGAAGAAGTCCATGCAGCTCTGAAATCAATGAGGGCCTATAAATCACCAGCACCCGATGGCTTTCAAGCAATCTTTTTCTTGGGGGAAGTTGTGGCTGCTAATTGTATGATTTTTTAAGATTTTGTGGGGGTGACAATAGCTATTGGTGCAAGAGCTATGAGCGTTCTGTATGGTTTTACGAATAGCGTGGCAAAGGGCTACCGCAGAGTTGAGATGGAGATTGATTCCAAGTTGGCAATTCAAAAGATTCTTAAAGAGGGTTGAGAGAATAATGTTTATTGTCCACTAATAACTGAATGTCATTTTTTTTTGTTAAAAAAAAAAATTGAATGCTACTCTTTGTGATTATTGATTATTATGATTATTTGAATGTCATTGTTGATTATTAAAATAAAAAAATAAAAACTAAAAAAAAACAACTAGTGATAGGGAAAGATAGCGCTATCTATTACCTTTCAGAAACAATCGTAAATTTAGGGGAGGATGAGGTAAAAGCACTTCTTCGTAAGTGACCTGAGCTCCCAATTTGACGAGGTAATCAGCACATGCATTCCCTTCTCGATTGTTACGACTATTGGTTGTGATTATTTGTTAATTGTTGATATTAATTAGTGAAAACTAATCAAGTATTTGAATAAAGTTTTTATTTTTTGTTTAATAATAAAATGATTGACACAAAAATTTAACTTTTATGATATATAATATATTAATAAAATTATTTTTATCTTTTATAATTTTAATTTTTATGATAAATATCTTAGAAATAATATGGAGACTTATAAGTGGTGATATCAATGAACATTTAAAGTAAAATAGAATTTATTATTTAAAATAATAAAAAAATAAGAATATCGACATGAATATAATTTACATGATAAGTGAAAAGAATAATATAGTAACATAAACATTATTTCGAGATAATTTAACTCAATCAATTTATTTTTAAATATTAAGAAGAGAAAATTAGCTAAAAAAATATACCTGTTCACGTACCTTTTAATATTGATAGTTTACGAATTCCAGAGAAAAATCAAACACCCAAAAAAAAAAAAAAAAGGCTCTGGAAAATTAGATAATAATTTAAGTTAGCCGCCCAAGAAAAGTGGATGAGTGGCTTTTCCGAAATTAATTGGAAAGTGGACTCCTATTCCTATAAAGACATGGTCACACGAAATTCCCATTAATTATTTTATAAACAATCTCTATTGCACAAATTAATTTTAAATAAAAATAATGTAAAGATAAAATAATTTAAATAATATTTATTTATTTATTTGAAATTTTAATATATCACTTTGTTATCTAAATATCACTTAGTATTTTTTATTATAATTTATTTAAAAAGAAAATAAAATTTATAAGCATAGAATTTCAAAGTGAATTGAGAAATATAAAAGAAAAAAGAAACTTTGATGTGGCTGTTTGTGTTATTCTTTTAATATAACTTAAACGAAATTACATAAGAAGGAGTAAAAATCAAAATCACATGTTTATAAACGGGAAATAAAAGAAAAAAAAAACAAATATAATGATTAATTAAATCAAAAGCACTGTTATTTGGTTGGGGTTTGCGCTACTGCACGTACTGCTCTATTATTTATCTATCAAGTTGATGTGCTTCGTAGAATTTAGAATTTAGAGAGAGAGAGAGAGAGAGAGAGAGAGGTAGTAGTAGAAAGAAGCTTTCTTTGCTTTTTTTTTTTGGACCCTCTGACTAGGAGGAAAGGGAAAGGGAAGAGAAGAGGGGTTTAGCGACCCATCAATCTACCAATCAATCAATTTCTCTTAATATTCGTTTTTATTTTGGAATATTATTGGGGTGTTGCAAGTTTCTGGGTTTTGTGGCTTCCTTAGTTCGTTTTATTGGTTTTAATTTGGATTAATTTGGGGTTTTGTGGCTTTGGGGGGTGGGAATTTTCCCTGGATATTCTCGGGAAAAAAAAAAAAAAAGAAGATGAGGAGAATGATTGGGAGTGGAGGAGGAGAGATTATTATGGGAGTGATTGAAGGATCGGTAGGGGATTGGTGGGCGGAGATCAATGAGTCTTCGGAGTGGCAAGATGGCATCTTTTTCGCTCTCTGTGCTGCTTATGCTCTTGTCTCCGCTGTTGCTTTGGTATCTCTCTCCCTTTCTTTGATTTATGCTTGTGGGTCTATTACTGTCATTTTGATATTCTTAGTTTGTTCATCTTTGTATATGTGTTGCTTTCTTCTCTTTAATGCCAAGTGTTTTACGGTTAATCTCATAATGATGGGTGCTTTTGAGAACCAATAAAAAGTGCATTTAATAAGTTGAAAGGAATTGAAGTTCTTCAATTTAAATGGGTTTCTTTTTGAAAAGAGATCTATTTCCAATTTTGGGTTTTGTATGGTTCGCTAGTTTTGATAGCAGAAGCTGCCGTTGTTGAAATTTTTTTTTTGCCCCAAAAATAACCATTTTGTCAATTACATGTGTCCTTTACTTTTTGGGGTCTTCAGTTTTTGAGATTTACCATGTCGTTCCGATGTTATTTGTTGCCCGGTCGTGTGTGGTAATTTGTGCGTCTCCTGTGATTCTGTCCTGGGAACGATCAGATTAGTCATCCAAGTTTGTAATGCTAATGCAACCATATGTGTGCCTTCATTTGCAGATTCAACTGATTCGGATAGAATTGAGAGTGCCCGAGTATGGATGGACGACGCAGAAAGTTTTCCATCTCATGAACTTCATTGTTAATGGAGGTGAAATTTGATGTCTTTGTGATGTTTGGTTTCTTGTTTATTTATTTGTAACTTGGAAGTGAATTTGATCGTTTGGAATCATATTTTGCAGCTCGTGCAATCGTGTTTGGATTTCACAAACAAGTGTTTGTTTTGCATCCCAAGGTTAGTTGTTGAAGCTTTTATGAAGTACGTATTCTGTATTGATTTCCATTCCCCTCATCCGACTGACATGCTCCTTGACCATGAGTGGCCGGAAAGAAGTGCGTGTGAATTTGATCTCTATGTGTGAGTGGTTGTTTTAGATGAAACTGCTTCATTATATGGAATCGTTAATGTTTTAGGCATTTATACTTACATGTTGTTACCATTCCATTGGTCCAGGTACTGACACTGGTACTATTGGATCTTCCCGGACTGCTGTTTTTCTCGACATACACATTACTTGTTCTATTTTGGGCAGAGATATATCATCAGGCAAGTATTTAATGGAGTGGATCTGTGATGGGTAGTAAGACAGTTGCTTGTGCATTGTCCTAGTTGAGGATTGATTTTTTCTATCCCTTAACTGATGGTGTCAAGAAATCTGATATTCTTCAATCATATTGAACAGGCAAGAAGTTTGCCAACGGATAAGCTTCGGATTGTCTACATCTCTGTCAATGGTGCAATTTATTTCATACAGGTATGGTCTTTACTACAGTTGCTAATACTAGAAAGCAATTTTCCAGCTTAGCATCATCATAAGCAGCTTTTGTTGCCCTCTTTTGCCTTCCCATCTTGTTCACCGCATGTAAAAGTGAGTGATATGATAATAGGTGTGTGTCTGTCCAGACTGACATGGTGTTGAAGCTAATTGTACAAGGGTCATAGGAAATGAAATAGTTCATGGTGTCAAAGAACAATACCTATGTCCACGGGTAGTCTCTTTGTATTGTTTTGCTATAAGTGAACTGGCAGTGCATATATTACAGGCAATCGAGGGCTCTCAGAACAAACACTTACTCCAGTGTACATAATACCTATAACTATGTAGTCATGCATGGGTCCCTGGCACAAACTGCTCTGACAGAATCTCTTATATGAACACTACAACATTGGTTTGGTGGTGTGGCTAACTGAGGACTTTAATGGCTACTGTAATAGTCATTGGTTTTATACAGTAAAAAGCCTTATCCAAAGGGGTTTTTGATTCAGGTTTGCATCTGGGTGTACCTCTGGATAAATGATAACAGCATTGTTGAATTCATTGGAAAGATATTCATTGCAGGTAACTCTTGTGCAACATTTATAAGTTTCATTCTGAAGATTGCATCTATCCTGCACTTTTTTAACTTTGCATGCATGCCACATGTTACTTCTTCTATTTTACACATAGGTACTCATCAGAATGTACTTTATCTTCTCTTTTTTTCCCAACTTTTCAGTGGTGTCGATTATAGCAGCATTAGGTTTCTTGCTATATGGAGGAAGGTGAGTCTTCTTAACCATAGTAGTTATGCTGTAATGGCAATTTGAGTATCTCTGGCATTCTTGGTTTGTCTAGTTATATTCATGCCCTTTTGTTTCTTCCTCATGTTTTTGGTTATATATAATAATTCTTCCAGATTATTTTTCATGCTGAGAAGATTCCCCATTGAATCTAAAGGGAGAAGAAAGAAGCTTCATGAGGTTTTTTTCTTTTCCTTAACTTTATTTATATCTGGAACATTTCATCTGCAGACCATCTTGCTTGTTTCCCTTTTGGGTTTTGGTTCTTGTCACCTTTGGAAAATAAGTCAGTATAGTTGAGGTTGCATTGAACAGTGTTTTTTGTTTACGCACATATACACCCCTCACACTGATGAAATTGATGAGTGCTAGTTCATGCATATGCTTGGGCAAACATATGTCTTTGTCCGAGTGGGGATAATGTTTCTCTTCTGAATGTCCACGAAATGTAGACAATTCCAAGCTTTTGGCCCACACAAGGACGAGCAATGCAAAAACACACAATTCAAGCTTCAGTTAGTACTTAATAACTCGTACTGATGATATAATAAATGTTCTGTTACAGGTTGGATGGGTTACAGCTATATGTTTTGCTTGCTTCCTAATAAGATGTTTTGTGGTAAGCCTCACAAATATATCTCTTAGTTGACTTCCAAGAATATATTTGCTCACACAATTAGGTGGTATTCATATTTAAGCAAAGTTAGCTGTTAATGGGAGCACTGGAGCAGCTAATAACTTCTAGCTTGGATATCTCAAGCAAGTTAATTGTGACATAAGTCTTTAATCTCTAGTTTTCCTACCTTATCATATGAATAGAACATCATACGTATTGTGCACACACTAATGAACTTATCAATTAAAGATTGACCTAAAAATATGCACCAAGCACATAATATGGTTCTGAACTGCCATCTAGGTTGTTTTGGTTGAAATTGTTGTCAAGGATTGATAGTGCCGAGGCATTTGATTTTTGACGTTGCTGCAATGACAAAAATATCTTTGGATTTTCTTGAGGTGCTTTTAATGCAATTCTCAATATGCAGGTTCTTCTATCGGCATTCGATTCAGACGCCTCACTTGATGTTCTGGATCACCCAATTTTAAACTTGATCTATTACACGGTACTTATTGTGGCTTGTTTCTCTACTATAATAACTCTCATTGATGTGTTGTTTTCACTAACTAAAAATGGAATTTTTGCTGCTGAAACCACAGCTGGTTGAGATTCTACCCTCGGCACTGGTACTCTACATTCTGCGTAAGTTGCCTCCCAAGAGAATATCAGCCCAATACCACCCAATCCGGTAGCCAAAATATTTTTTTGTTCTTAAATTTCACTTTGCCAAAAAGGAACGCCTATGCATGGTTCAAAAGTAGCTGGGAATTGAGCAATCTGAGGGGAGCCAGACAAAGAAACAGGATTGTCTTATTTTTGTATGTCTTAGGTGGCGGCAATTCTTTGTAGGTGTATATTTTGCACAATTGATTTGTAGCTGCTGAAAGGGAGTCACTTGTTGCGTTCCCATAATGGGTTGTGTGACTTAGAGGCATTGGTTTGGTCACTGCTGAGCCAGTTGACAGGTTGAGCTATAAACAAATTTCCATGTTGACATCCCCCCTATCTGTAGCTTTTCTTCTACCCTTTGGTTTTCAGGTTGTAAGGGCTGCGTTCTAATGATTTTTTCCAAGCTATGATTGTTATTTTGAAAGAACTGTCAGGAGTAATTGCTGGGAAATATATGTTTTTTCTGTTGTTTTATTTTCTCCTCATATATGGCTCTACTCAAACGATTTACGAGGGCTAGTCCCTGAAACTGATGACGAATTCCATTGCTCCAGGATTGCAGTTGGGCAATGTTGACACGCAACGGATTTACACCTAGTCACCATAAGAAACCAGTGGTTTATATAGCATCTTAAAAATTCAGTGATTAAAATTTTATACATCTATCTTCAGGAGCTCAAGTTTTAATCCTAAGAAAAAGAAAGGATTATGAGATTAATCGCAATGGGATGGCTACTTCTAGCGCACGGTGCGGTGCAATAGACCTTGATCTGATCGTAAGTCAGATTTCTTAAAAACCAAAACGGAAAAGTTTGGCCGACCGATGAATATAACTCAAAAAAGTATATAGAAAGTGATAAATATTAAATTTTAAATAATTATAATCATATTTTTGATAATAAATTTTATCACTTGTTTTTTTTGTTACTTAAAATAAATATGTCGTTACTCAAAATTACGTGTTATTATTATCAAGATAATTCCTTGGATTAATTTTTTCAAGCAGTCAAACCAAACTCAAACCAATATTGATAGTATATTTTATAAAAGGTCCTGCGTTACAGAGCCGCGAAAAAATGGACGGGGGAGGGAGACAAATTGTGGTAGGTGTAGGTCTTATATGGAACGCACATCCTTTTCTTTTTTTTTTTTTCCAAATGATTATACAAGAATTTGTACAAGAATTTTTTTAATGATTATATACAAATTCTTGTATTCTTTCTACATTTATGTTAGTAGTATACACATCATAAATTTTTTCAAAAAAAAAAAAAAAAAAAAGACCTCCGTAAGATCCACGTTGTCACGTCACCCTATGTCCTTCCTTGTCTTATCACCCTGTCTCCGTAACTTTTTTTCTTTTATGAAACAATTTTCAAAAAGACCTCGTATCAATTCACAACATTAGGTTCCTTGCATGGAATACAAAAGCCTCCTAGACAATTTCTGAAAAGCCATCAGGAGCTACCTCATTCTTCAGCTTTTCCTATGGATCCAGTAAAATCTTGGTGAACTTCCTGGCACCTGGGGGATCAAATCTCTCATTTGCTGGTCTTACCACCTCAACAGTCTCATCTGCAAGCAACAATTTGCTAAAGGCTGGCGTTCTTAGGGGCCGACGTCCTGTCATTCGTGGATAAACATCTTCAAAAAAAGAGCAAGCATGACCAGCTATCATTTCCTGAATTCGAGAAGGCATTGTTAAACACGAAAATAATGGATTATGAATCACAAAGACTATTGACTCTCATAGGCATTTCATTTGTATATTCTCTTGATCATTGGGTGTTATTGATTTTAATCATGCGAGGTTGCTTTCAATCCTCAAAAGGCCATTGAGCTGACATCATCGAATGAAATCCTGAAGCATATGTCTTTCATTTTTTTGTCCTCACTTGGTGGAACAGAAAGGGAATATGGCGATGGAAGCTGATACTTTTTTAAAAAAAAAAAATTTTTGAAAGGCTTTTGATTGTCACCTTCTATTCATTCAATCTTCTCAATATGTTTTGACAATTCTTGCAAAAACCGGACTGAACTACTTGGTTTGGCTAGTTCATGCAGTGATCGGTTAAGTTTCCGATTCAATTTATAGCTTGTTCAATGCCAGTTTGTGAACCTATCAAAATTAGTCAAAACCAAACCGGTCGAACTGATCGAACCGGACTAATAAATATTAAAAATTATAATTTGATTTCAAACTTTTTTAAATTTTATTTTAAGCCCTAAATTTAATTAAAAATTTTCAATTAAGTGCTAAATTTGATCGAAACATTCAATTTAATCGTTAAAACTAAAAAAATTAATATCTAATCATCATCTATTAGTATTATTTTTTTAATTATTTTAATAAATATATATTTATTATTAAACATTAACTCTACTATTTCAAAAACCGGTTAAACCTTGCATAACTAATTTTTTTAATTCAATAACCATTCTGACAACATAGGTTTTGACTGAGCAACATAATTGATGCTGTTTAAGCCTTGGGTGACACCATAATTGATGCTCAGCCCAAATATGCACACATGACAATGTTTTGTAAGTCCACACTGACCGCCATTCTTCTTGACGAACGAGACTCTGTCAGCAATTGTTCTTCCAAATGTTATCCTTTAGGCTGTTACCCTGTCTGGACATCTTGAAGATTGTTACAGTGCAATGCTGACTTTCAGCATTGTTCCATGAGATGGCATTTCTCTGATGGTCTGCATAACTTGTTAGTTAATTAAAAAAAAATTTTCCCTGATACTTTGGAACCTGTATTTTGCTTCAGTACTGAATGGAGAAATGCTGCTGTAGGTGGATGGCTAACGAGGAGAAACTTCTGTTAAAATGAGAAGCTGTCATAAAGACTCAAAGTGCCATTCGACGTTCAAATCGCCGAAGGTCATATTAATGTCACAAACAGGCTACAGCTATTAATATTTAGTCATGTATTAGAGGGAAAACTACTGGAACTAGCACATTAGTTGTTGAATTATAATTTCTCTTAAAGTTATGGTCAAATTCTATTTTTTTTCTGCTGATATACCGGGCGGATAGGACTAATGGAGATTGGTCTTGAACAATTAAGGTTGTGGGGGGAAAGCTTTTCAAGTTTCTGCTATGGCAGTCACAGTTTTCCAGCAACCAAGTTGGTGTTCATGCTAACTTTTCTAGTTAGTTCCTTTAATTGAATTTTAACTTCTCGTCGCAAGCACATTATGGGGCAAGGATGGGACACCATGTTGCACTTCCTCTTAAGCAAGTAACTTTCCAATTTCAGAAATAGAAAAACTTTTTGGCACTACAATTGGTGGACAAACTATGGACGTAGTGATTTAAACCATTAGATTGTGAAAAATGTATTAAAATTAAAAAAAAAGAAAAAAAAAGAAAAACCTGTTTAATGTCGTTGATTGATCATGTCTCATTAATTGTGTCCACGTAATCTTACTCCTTTAGAAAAGTAGATGTTGCTTATAATATTGGACAAAGCTACTTTTGTAAGCAAGTAGTTTTCAATAAGCCATTGTGTTTATGTACTTATGTACAAACGCCTTGTAATTATTTTACAAATATATATGAAAATCCAGAAAAATGGGAGATGTTGTTGCCTTAATATCTTCTCTTCTCTCCTTCTTCTTCCTCAGCTCTTTGGCTTAGCAGATTCATTGCTTGTGCTGCAATCAATTTGTTTTTCAGACAGAGTTGTGCTTCATCCAGCTAAAATCAGCGACAAGGGCGTTGTCATGCGCAGCTACCATTTACCATTACAATTCTGAAAGTGGTTTTCAGAACTTTAAATTGAAAATGATGCTGCCATCAGTTGTGAAGCTGCAAAGGTGGGGGGAGATGTTTTTTTACTGCTGAATCATAGAACAAAGTTAGCAATTATCACACAGGCACATTTTTGGGGTTATATTGGTAGGCAAAAAGTCCGTCAGAAAGAGGCTATGTGTTGTTCTGATACAAGACAGACAAGGGGATGTTTGAGCTCTGGGTTGCTTTTGTTAGGTAATATAGTCCAGGAATATGGCATTCAAATTTGATTGCACTTACCCCATTGTAATCTTATAGACATTGCAAAATAATGTCAAACCAACTTATTGCTTGGACATCTCTCATGTATTTTATGGTGGATGGATAGCTTAGCCCAATACAAATTAATCTACAATTTGTGTGATCAAATTGGAGCTAATTGTACAATGTGTCTTAATTCTGGCAGAGTGGAAATTACTTTTTTTTTTCTTTCCCTTGGTCTTCTTTTTGTGCAAGTCGACCTTAGGACGTTGTTGGATTGTGTTTTCTTGCATTCTGGAGTAATTGTCACTTACCCTGTTTGCATATTCAAGTCCTTGTGAATTTAGATGGATGAACTTTGAAGGCATCACAAAATTATGCTGTCATTCTAAAGAGGGTTGTTGCACGGAAATGACTCATTGTGAATTATCCACGTTAATAAGTGTGCCCGAACGGCAACCTTCAGATTGTTGGTGTGTGCGCCATGAATCTTTTGATCGTTAACAAAAAAAAAAGGGCTTGGAGCTGCGTTTCCACCTTGATTTGTCAATTTCTTATCCTGACAAATTGAATGCATCAAGCATCGTGATGCATTCAATTCATTTATGGCATATCATTATCATGGACATAAGGCATGGCATCCATACATGTACTCCGACCCCAAGTCCCTATAAAAGGCCATGCAACGATTTTTTTGCTATCCTGATTGTAGTAAGTACAGAATGTTTTATGAGAAAATACCGAGTATTAGTGATTTTGTATGTAGTTGGGCTTTAGGTAATGAAATATATATACTGAGTACATTTTATAAATCTTAAATTATTTTATAGTAAAATATTCTCTAATCCTATTGTTTTAGACGTAAGTTATAAATCGAATTATGTCAATTATGATATCTTTAATATTTATGTGTATTATTATTTTCCTATGAATTATTGTTCCACCTAAATATGGATGTGAACAAATTAGTATTAAAGCCCAACCGATTGCTATGTGGAAAGATCGCCAACAAAATATGAAGTGAAAAGGGAGGTTCATTTAGTATTAAAATTAACAATTTGTATAAACATAATTGTTATATTTAAGTTCATTTTGAGTTAATTTAATCACTTTATTTGATCAGTAAGAATAACCACGTCATGTAAGTATCAACATATGGGCCTTAGCAGTCCAATAAGAACTATCTAAGGTTATTGGACTGCTAAGGCAGTCAAAGACAAAAAAGCAATTATTGGAGACTATGTCGAAGGAGAAGGACGAGCCCCTGTAGCAAGAAAATAGCACAATATTATTGTGCTTATCAAATAAAATTTTACGTGAAGTTATAGATCAAACCACGCTTGATAATTTGTGGTTCAAATTGGAGACTCGCAAGTTGCAACACGACAAAGTCTCTAATTAACATGATATATTTAAAACACTGTCTCTATACTCTCCAGATAAAAGAAGAACCATTCATCCGAAATTTTTTGGCCGAGGTCAACAAGCAAATTTTAGAATTGAAAAATATTTATATTAAAATTGATAATGAGAGTGAAGCTATCATGTTGTTGTGCAGGCTCCTATGAAATTTTAATCTGACTCGATGATGTATGTAAGAGAATGTCTTTCTCTAGATAATGTAAACGCATTTTATGAACTCAAGGGAGTTGAAGAAGCAGACGACGGAAGAATTCTTAGAAAATCAAGTAAACGGCTTAGAAGTAGTTCGACTCAAAAGGGGTCCAGCAATAGAGGCTATACTGAGTGCACATTGTAAATCTCTTGTTATTTTATAGTCTTGTGGTAGATATAGACTATAAATCAAACTACGTTAATTTTCGTATTTTTAATATTTATACATGTTATTATTATTCCCACAAATTATTATTCCACTTAAATAATAAAACAAAAATATGAGGGTCTGAGTGGATTCCTTTAGCAACACTGCACGTATGTGCAAGTTTGGATAAGGGCGTACTCATTGTTGCGTATAGCTTTGTGATTTTTCCATCTATTTCTCTTGTGCTGCTTTCCATATACAGATTTACGACCTCACATTATCTAATTTTAGTCAGCCTCATCTACTTTATAGTATTCTTTGTACATTATACTGCTTCTCCTTTTGTGGACTGTATGCCCTCATTTTAAAGCTTACTGGGAGACATGGCTACACGGTATTCTCAAAGAGACAATATATATATATATATATATTTACTTCGCAATAGTTACTTTAAAATAGAAATAAAATAATATGTGTTATTAATAGTTGAATTTATATAAAAAAAAAATAGATAAACTGTAAGAGTTTAATGAAATTTTGGTTGTTATTTAAAGTGTAGTTAGGTAATCTTATTTTTCTAGAAAAATGTTGCAAGGAACTGGGGGCTGGTGGAGCCTGGAGCAATCGAATCTCTAGCGAAGCAGATTTGATCAGTCAGCAGAAGTATGAAGTATCCCTCAAAATTGGAAGAATTGTCTTGTGGAAACAATTATACCAACACAAAAGTGAGAAATAGAACTAGATATAATTAATAAAATAAAATATTACTATAATAGAGCAAAAGAAAGGTAAAGAAATTATAGTATTTTTTTAAATATATCTAATTGTATTATTTTATGTCCAGCAAATGTGCCTTATTATATTATAGTACTATTGCAAGTTAAAGGTGGATAGGCAAATTGCAAGTTGCGTTAAAAAAAACGATTTAATTTATTCCGGCAAGTTGGAATTATAGAATAAATAAACTTTTTGCTTGTAAATTATTAAGGGTTTGGTTAACTTGGACACAAGTTAGCCGCAGTTCTCCTAAGCATATTTTTTAAACTCGGACTAGATCTTGATCTGGTTTGAAATTCAGTTTATTAGATTAACAGTTGGACCGTTAATTTGGCAGTCGATTGACTGATCAAATCTTGTTTGTTTAAAAAATAATTAGCATTTTTATACTATATAATAATAAATAAAACGTTATTAAAGTTTGCATAATAAAATGGTATTAAAGAAAATTGAGCAAATGGAAACAAAATGATATAGAGATTTAGAAGAACATTTTTAGAAGGGTACCAGGGAGGTCAGCAGTGTAAATGTGAGATTCAGGAGTTCGTGTCCGGTGTACATAATTTTCTGGGGTTAAGGGGTAGGGGAAGTAAGGAGGCAGTGCCACAGGGAAGACTGATGCATGAGTGTTTCCATATTGGTTCAGAGAAACTTGAATGGCTCTGGGACAACCTCAGGTTGTTGCTTGGATTACTACTTGAGAGTTGAGAGTGTGAGGGAGGCAGGATGAGGCTTTATGTTATTATTATTATTATTATTATTATTTTTAATATGGGCAAGTGGCCAACTTGTTTGTGCTGCTTGGTGCTTAGAGATTGGCTACCAAATTTTCTGGCGTTTTTCCTTCTTTCTAAGCAATGATGAACGTGGGACAGGGGATTTTATATTCTAGTAAATTTGCTGGAGAAATTTACTGGAAAAATTTTAATAAATCCTTTTTTAGGTCCTGTTACATAACCGAAAATATTTGTTAGAAAAATTTTCGAAATGCAACTTGTTGGATTCATAATACAACTGTTTTGATTATAAATATAACTAAAAGAGAAAAAAAATTTGTTACACAATCAATCCAACTAATTACATAATAAATTCAGTTAATTATAGTTCCTGAACATCTTCCAGCAACTTCTTCTCCAATCACACAACTTTTCCCTTTCAAATAATTAATTGAACGCAATTGGCTCATTTTGTCATTCGGATATCTCGCGGCTTTTAATACAAGACGCGGTTGTTGACGTTGGAGTGACAAAATTTCAAATATATATAAATGAAAACTATTGGTTACACAAAAATAAAATTATATATGTGCAATTTAATAATCATAATCATAAAAATTTTGGATCTGCAGGGCATTTCACTTTCTGACGGTATTTGATTAATCGGCAATTTGTCCACGAATGACGGCACGTAGGCCCCTTAAGAACACCAGCCTTCTAGGAAATTGTTGTTTGCAAATGAGACTGCTGCGGTGACAAGGCCAGCAAATAAGAGATTTGGTCCACCACCTGCCAGGAAGTTCACCAAGCTTGACTGTATCCAGAACGAAAAATCTGAAGAGTGAGGTAGCTTTTGATGCCTTTTGTCAGGACTTGCCAATTGCACGAACATGCAGCTGCTGAGCCTCACACAATTTGCCATGGATTTGTAGTCCATACGAGGAACCTAATGTTGTGAATTGATGCAGTGTCTTTATGAAATCTGTTTTATGAAATATACAGTCAATTTTGGTCTTTATGAAATCAGTCTTATGATCACGAGTCTTTTTTTTTAATTTTACTTTTATACATCAAAAGTCTATTGCACCGCAAGTTACATAGTAAACGTCATATCAAAGATAAAGGTATAAATATTTGACTACTGAAATGTCGATCGTCTCTTATGGCAACTATGTGTAAATCCGTTGCACGTCGAGTAGTCAACATAGCCCAACTGCAATCCTGGAGCAAAGGAATTGGTCGTTAGTTTCAGGGATTAGCCCTAGGAAATCGTTTGAGTAAAGCCGTATATGAAGAGAGAAGAAAAGAAAAGATCAGAAAAAACAACCAATTTCCCAGCAATTACTCCGACGGTTCTTTCAAAAAAAGAGTCTTAGCTTTATAAAAAAATAATTACGCGCATCCTTTACAACGTGCAAACAAAAGGGTAGAAGAAAAGCTACAGAAAAGGGGTATGTCAACATGGAAATTTGTTAATAGCTCAGCAATGACCAAATTTCTAACACGTTAGAGCTACAAGTACTCTGCAATTTTTTTTTTGGTGTTCGGGGAAGGGGGGTGGGGGAGTAGGAGATGGACAACGAAGTGCACATTCCAACTAAACTGACCAACAACCAACAGAACAAATCAACTGAAAACAACTCCAATGGAACAACCTCCACACATGCACAAAAATTTTCTCTAACAAATCTTGACTGCATTAACCTTGAAGGCTCGAACAAATCATCCAACAACCAATGCCTCTAAGTCACACAACCCATTAAGGAAATACAAGAAGTGCCTCCCTTTCAGCAGCTACAATCGTGCAATATACACCTACAAAGCATTGCCGACACCTAAGACGTACAAAAATAACACAATCTTGTTTCTTTGTCTGGCTCCGCTTGATTGCTCAAATCCCATACAGCTACACTTGAACCGTGCAAAGCCATTCTTTTTGGCAAAAGTGATGCTTAAGAAAAAAACAAATATTTTGGCTACCGGATTGGGTGGTATTGGGCTGATATTCTCTTGGGAGGCAACTTACGCAGGATATAGAGCACCAGTGCCGAGGGTAGGATCTCAACCAGCTGTGGTTTCAGCAGCAAAAATTCTATTTTTAGTTAGTGAAAAGCAACACATCCATGAGAATTACTATAGTAGAGAAACAAGCCACATTAAGTACCGTGTAATAGATCAAGTTTAAAATTGGGTGATCCAAAACATCAAGTGAGGCTTCAGAATCAAAAGCAGATAGAAGAACCTGCATATTGAGAATAGAGTTAAAAGCACATCAAGAAATCCAATGATATGTTTGTCATTGCAGCAACCTAAAAAATTAAATGGAGAAGTAATATTGATCTTTGACTACCATCTTACCCATTTCAACCAACACAACCTAGACGGCAGTTCAGAACCACATTATGCGCTTGGTGCATATTTTAGATCAATCTTTGATTGATACGTTCAATAGCGTGTGCACAATATGTATGATGTTATATTCATACAATAAGGTAGGATTACTAGAGATTAAAGAGTTATCTCACAATTAACTTGCTTGAGATTGACAGCTAACTTTGCCTAGATATGTATGCCACCTAATTGTTTAAGCAAATATATTATTGGAAATCAACTAAGAGATATTTTGTGAAGCTTACCACAAAGCATCTTATTAGGAAGCAAGCAAAACATATAGCTGTAACTGATCCAACCTGCAACAGAACATTAGTTAGGTAATCAGTACAAGCTAATGAGTCCTAACTGACACTTGAATTGGGCGTTTTTGCATTGCTTGTCTTCGTGTGGGCCAAATGCTTGGATTTTTCTACACTCCGTGGACATTGAGAAAAGAAACACTATCCCCACTCGGACCAAGACATATGTTTGCCCAGAACATGCATGAACTTGCACTCATCACTTTCATCAGCGTGAGGGGTATGTATGTGCGTAAAAAACATGCTGTTCATTGCAGCCTCAACTATGCTGACTTATTCTCCAAGAATGACAAGAACCAAAATCCAAAGGACAAAAAGCAACATGGTCTGCAGATGTGGAAAAAGATGCAATGTTCCAGTGGTAAATAAAGTTAAAGAAATGAAGAAAACCTCATGAAGCTTCTTTCTTCTCCCTTTAGATTCAATGGGGAAACGTCTCAGCATGAAAAACAATCTGGAAGCATTATACATGACCATAAACATGAAGGAGAAACAAAAGAAAACAAATACAACAAGACTAATCAAGAATGCCAGAGATACTCAAATTGCCATTACAGCATAACCATTATGGTGGAGAAGACTCACCTTCCCCCATATAGCAAGAAACCTAAAGATGCTATAATAGACACCACTGGAAACCAAAGGGCAGGAAAAAAAAAAAAAAAGAGAGAGAGAAGATTAAGTACATTCAGATGAGTACACATGTGTAAAATAGAAGAAGTGAAATGTGGCATGCCTGCCTGAAAAATTAAAAAAGTGGTGCAGGATAGATGTAATCTTCAGAATGAAACTTATAAATGTTGCACAAGAGGTTACCTGCAATGAATATCTTTCCAATGAATTTAACAACGCTGTTATCATCTATCCAGAGGTACACCCAGATGCAAACCTGAACCAAAAACCCCTTTAGATAAGGCTTTTTACTGTATAAAACCAATGACTATTCCAGTAGCCGTTAAAACCTCAGCCAATATTCATGAAATGAATACAACCACACCACTAAAACCAATGTTGAGGCATTCTCATAAAGGGTTCTGTCAGAGCTGTTTGTGCCAGGAGCTCATGCATGACTATACAGTTTTAGGTTTTATGTACCCTGGTGTAAGTGTTTGTTTTGAGAGTTCTCGGTTGCCTGTAATACTAATATGTACTGCCAGTCTACTTGTAGCAAAACAATATAAAGAGACTAACCGTGGACATGAGTACCATTCTTTGATGCCATGAACTTATTTCATTACCTATGACCTTTGTACGATTAGATTTAACACCATGTCAGTCCAGACAACCACAAACCTTTTATCATATTGCTCACTTCACAAGTGGTGAACAAGATGGGAAGGAAAAAGAGGGCAACAAAAGCTGCTTTTAATGATGCTAAGCTGGAAACTTGCTTTATAGTTTTAGCAACTGTAGTAAAGACCATACCTGAATAAAATATATTGCACTGTTGACAGAGATGTAGATGATCCGAAGCTTATCTGTTGGCAAACTTCTTGCCTGTTCGATTCAAATTGATGAATGTCAGATTTCTTGACACCATCAGTTAAGGAATACGAAAAAAATCAATCCTCAATAAGGAAAATGCACAAGCAACAGTCTTACTGGTCATGACGGAACCACTCCATTATATATACTTGCCTGATGATATATCTCCGCCCAAAATAGAACAAGTAGTGTGTATGTTGAGAAAAACAGCAGTCCGGGAAGATCCAATAGTACCAGTGTCAGTACCTGGACCAACGGAATGGTAACAACATGTAAGTATAAATGCCTAAAATGTCAATGATTCCATATAATGAAGCAGTTTCATCTAATGCAACCACTTCATACATAGTAATCAAGTTCACACGCGCTTCTTTCTAGCCACTCATGGTCAGGAGCATGTTGGTCGGATGAGTGTAATGGAAATCAATGCAGAATTAGTACATCATAAAAGCTTCAACAACAAACCTCGGGATGCAAAACAAACACTTGTTTGTGAAATCCAAACACAATTGCTCGAGCTGCAAAATATGAACCCAAATGATCAAATTCACTTCCAAGTTACAAATAAATAAACAAGAAACCAAACATCACAAAGACATAAAATTTCACCTCCATTGACAATGAAGTTCATGAGATGGAAAACTTTTTGTGTTGTCCATCCATACTCGGGCACTCTCAATTCTATCCGAATCAGTTGAATCTGCAAATGAAGGCACAAACGTGGTTGCATTAGCATTACAAACTTGGATGACCAATTTCATAGTTCCCAAGAAAGAACCACAGGAGACACACAAATTACCACACACAAATGGACAACAAATAGCTAAGGAAGGACATGGTAAACCTAAAACTGAAGACCCCAGAAAGCCAAGGACACATGTAATTGACAAGATGGTTTTTTTTTTTTGTTGGGGGGGGGGGGGGGGGGGGGGGGGGCGGGGAGACAAAAACAACAGCAGCTTATGCTGTCAAAACTAGCCAACCATACAAAACCCAAAATTGGAAATAGATCTCTTTTCAAAAAGAAGCCCATTTAAATTGAAGAACTTCAATTCCTTTCAACTTATTAAATGCAACTTTTTACTGGTTCTCAAAGGCACCCATCAATATGTGATTAACCGTAAAACACTTGGCATTAAAGAGAAGAAAGCAACTCATATACTAAGATGAACAAACTAAGAATATCAAAATGACCGTAACAGACCCACAAGCATAAATCAAAGAGAGTGAGAGAGAGACCAAAGCAACAGCGGAGACAAGCGCATAAGCAGCACAGAGAGCGAAAAAGATGCCATCTTGCCACTCCGAAGACTCATTGATCTCTGCCCACCAATCCCCTACCGATCCTTCATTCACTCCCATAATAATCTCTCCTCCACTCCCAACTATTCTCCCCATCTTCTTTTTTTAATGCCCCAGAAAATCTAGGGAAAATTCCCACCCGCCAAGCAGCAACCTATAAGGAACTAAGGAAGCCACAAAACAAAACCCAGAAACTTACAAGCCCCAAAATATTTCAAAATAAACCCAATATAAACATCTAAGAGAAATTGATTGATTGATAGATAAATTGATGGGTCGCTGAATCCCTCTACTCTTCTTTTTCTCTTCTCTTCCCTTCCCTTTCCTCCTGGACAATCTTTATCAGAGGATCCAACGAAAAAAACGAAGCGAAGAAGCTTCTTTACACTACTCTCTCTCTCTCACTCTCTGTTTCTAAATCCTAAATTCTATATGTAACGCAATTCCAACTAAATTTTATGAGCATGCTTAATTCACCTTCATCAGTACAACAGTATGGAGAAACCCTCAATTTGTTTAATAGTATTAATAATTAATTTATTTTTTTTATTTTTAAAATTAAATTATTTAACAATTTATACTGTAATATTTATGAATATGTTAAAATAGTGGTCTCTCAAAATTTCTTTGTAATAAATAATAACAGTGCTTTTGATTTAATTATTTATTTATTTATTTATTTATCTAAAAAATTCAACTTACGACAGTAATTAGATTTGTGAGTTAAGATCAAAATAATTTTCATTTGTTTGAATTTCGTTCAATTACTCTCAAGAAGTAGATCCATCATTTAAGAATTATTTGACCTAACGAATCTCCCCACGATCGGTTACAGTATTAACAAGTTTTGAACTGATAACTACGCTTTTACTAACTCTCAAGCAATTAGGGTGGGCAAATTTTCTAACATCGGGACTTAACCTTGGCATGTGATGGGAGAGACACGCTTAATAATCACTCAACTGTCACATTGTATGGTTACTTATTTATTTCTTCATCTATAACAATTTGTAAATATATAATTATTTTAAAGTTTTTTTTTTATTTTTATAATAATTGAGAAATTACTTGTCCTCATTGGAATAAGAGCTACACTTTCCAATTAATTTCAGAAAAGCCACTAAATTTGTGATCTTCTATTTTTTCATGTATAAAATGAACTACATAATTATTTATACTTTTTTAAAAGTAAACTAGGTAATCATGTTTATAATGAAAACTCATTGAAAACAACAAATGGAGTTGTGTGCATGAAAAAGAAAGAAGATGACTGAAGAATTCTTTTTCATTTAATGGCCAAATAATTATATTTGTAATTTAAACTCAAAATTTTTAATTTTAAAGAGGACTTTAAGTTGAATTATTCTTTTTTTTTTTTTTTTTGTCCTACGAAGACTCCATGACTCCAAATTTAATTCTTCCCAAATTGAAGTATAACTCTTTGCTAAATTGGAGCCTTGGGGGGATTTGGTTCTATGACCAGCAAGAGAAAGTGAAAGGGGTACATGTAGAAATTCGAAATTACGTAGAAGACGCGGGAGCATGTGAGGTGGCCAAGACGCTCTAGGAAGTTCGTTAAGCTGTTCGGTCCCACCAACGTCGCTGGTAAGTGTGGCATGGGCAGCCCTGCCTACCATCGCCTTCGTCCATGTTTTTATCTACTACTTAGTTTTAGATGCCGCGGCCAAATAGCTCAGACAAAAAAATATAGATATATAATTTATAATTTATAATTTATAATTTATATATAAATATATCTAAATTTTTTTAAAAAAAATTAATATATTTTTATTTTTAAAATTATAATAAAATAAATTTGTATGATATAAATTATAAACACAGTTGGTCATAAAAAGATGGATCTTTGTCATTTTGTGGTGGGGAGGCTAGTTCATTGGCCTCATAACATATTTTTTAATTTTAAATTTTTATATTTTTTTTATATATGAATTATAAACTTTTTTTAGATTTCATTTGAGTTCTAAATTTTTCGATTTTTTATTAAATCAGTCCATTCGTTAATGAAAAAAAAAACAATTTATTAAAAAATAATTCTAACCTTACAAAAATTATTTAAAAAAAAGTTAAATACATTAATTGAAATTTTTTTATCAAAAATATGCATTTTGTATATTTAATTTGACTATTTGTTGATTAAAAAAATATTTAATGTGTATATTTGTTAATAAAAAAATATTTAACTTGCCTATTTGACCATTTTTTAATAATTTTTATTAAATTAAACTCATTTATTAACAGATTAATTATTTTTTTGTAAACGAAATGATTGATATGATAAAAAATTAAATAATTTAGGACTCAAATAAAATATTAAAAAGGTTTAAAACTCATATATAAAAAATATAAAAATCTAGAATTAAAAAATATCATATCCCTCGTTAACATCTACGTGGAAATGTCTTAACAAATTTCTCCAAGGATTTTCCACTCTCAAGAAAGAAAAAAAAAAAAAAAGAAAGATCAGTGTATAATTACATAAACATGCAGTATATAGACTATAAAAAATATGTATTTAATCTAATAATTTATTTATTTTTTAAAATTTAATATAATTTTTATAATTTAACAATTTAAATTGCACATTTTGACTTTATAACTATTATTGTATGTTTATATAATGTTTTCCAACTTAGAAACATCCACCAGCCAGCCGCATGGGATCCATAGCATTTTGAGTTGACTGGCCAGTACAAATCCAAAAAAAAATATATATATATAAAGGTCTTGCTCATGCGTGTGTATATATATATATATATATATAGACACATGAAGTGTAATTTTAATTATAAATTTTAAAATAATATTTATTTAATTTTAAATTTTAATTTTATAAAAATATAAAATGATAAATTAGACTACATAAACTCAAAATTTCTCAATCTATGCACCTAAATCTCAAAAAAAAAAAAAAAAAAAAAAAGGCTGTCCGGGCGGTTTAAAATGAAGGTGCATGGTAATGTTTGTGGGCGACGAGTGTCTGAGCAAAGGCCTTCAAATATAAAATCTCCTTTTTTTTAAAGAATAAAATCCCATATTCTTTCTTTGTCGATTATTAACTCCTACTAACGGACACGACATCTTTTGAAAAGAGAAAGTGTTCGATATAGACACGCGTTCAACATATGTTAGATAAGATAAAAAATATTAGTAAAAAAAATTAGACATACATGTCTAACATGGGGATTAAAAATATCCAGTATTGTCCAGATACAATTAAATATTTTTAATTTTATTTTAAAAAAATTAGAATCTTAACTTTTTTTCCCTTCTTTCCTCACTTTCGATAAAAGGTAAATTATATTTTACATCCTCAAAATATGTTATAATTACACATTGTATACTGTTGTTCCACAAATTACTAAAAACATCCTACGGTAATAAAATACATTCTTCGTTAACTCACTGTTAAAGAAAGTTAATAACATAAATGCCATGGAAAATAACATAAAGGGATGAAATTGCTGAGTACAATCTGGCGGAAGATGACGACGACGTTGTAAATGACATAGATGCAACAATTACTAAAGACTAAACGGAACCACTAAGGGCGGAGTAGGACTTCCTCATTCTGGTCATTCTTTTCTTTCTTTTGACACCGAAACGAGCCTCCAAGGCTAGGTCTCGGGTCGCTTGACTTGCGCATTCGCTGTTATCTCACGCGACCTTGCCACACTCACAATGGCATTAGCACTACCTTCTCCATCTGCCAACCAAGCAAACGACTCGATTTTCTCATGAGCCAACCCTTGGTCCATTTTCATTAGCTTGGATTTTTGCTTTTTTCTTTTTCATTTTTTCTAAAATGATTTTGATTTCTTTGGATTGTTGTCCCAAAAAAAAAAAAAAACAAAAACAAAAAAAAAAGAGAAAAGGGGTGGAAAAGAAGGATGGTGGTAGCTAGTAGATGGGTACTTTGAAAATTCGGTGAGACTACAATCTTTCAAGAAAAAATGTTTTCTGCAGACTGCAGCAAAGGCCCCAAAAAATGGCCAAAAGAAGAATACCTGATGATTCACATTCATCCGGGTTGGTTTTGGGCTTAGCTCTAGTCTTGTCCCAGTAAAAAGACTCAGCGGATGATACTAGGTTGGGTTAGAAGCGGGATCCAACACCTGCAAGACAGGACATGGCAAAGGGGAGCTCAAGTGTGTTTCCAGGGAGCCCCCTTCGATGCCTAAGTTAGTGTCCAATTCAAGAGTGACAGTAGAGTTGAGAGAATAGGAAAAAGAGAGGGCTTACCTTGGGAAGGGCATCCTCTTATTTATAGGATAGGGGTATTGAGCCTGATGGGGCTCATTAATGTAGTGAAAGGTTAAAGTAAGGGCCAAGAGACCCATGAGAGTCCATAGTATGAGTGTGACCTACAGCCTGCCTATCTAATAGTTAGTGAGGATTGGGCTTTGATGCTTTTTAGATCCAATATAATATAATTCTTATCACAAGCCCCCAAAAACGAGGCTGAAGTCAATGATCGAGTTCAGACTAAAGATTCTAATTATAAATCGGAACTCACTTGTCAGAGTTCTGAATCTTGTGAAAATGGGCCTTAGAAGCATGTATGAAGAAGAAGAAAGCTCTTATTTGTGGTTTTCAAATAGTTTTTACTCTGAGAGTTCGAATAAAAGGTCCATTGCATGGGCTTTCAGAAGGGTTACTCTTATGCATTGCGTGTTGACTGAACTGAAATTAAGCCTCATTTGTTAGGCGAGCAATTTTTGTACCTTCTTATGGAATAGTCCAATTTGGAGGAACGAGAAGCTCTTCTTTAGGGATTTACAAGGTTCTGGATCAAGAACTCCTAGTAGTTTTAACTTGGGATCTTGTGTTATATGTAGTCACGTAATTAGCCAAATCCAGGTCCCTTATAATTCCAATTTGTTTTTCTTGTTGATCGTAGTCAATTGAAAATATTTGTATCCCTCGTTTTTTTGTTTTGTATCTTACTTGAACTATAGCTAGGTCTCTCAATTCTCATTTATCATCTTTCCTGGGTTATAGTCGGGATTCTCGAATTTCATCTTTTGTCTTTCTCAGATCATGTCCGAGCTTTTTGAATAGCAACAGTGTCATAATTTAGCTCTTCGTCTTGTTTAAACTTATAATTTTGTTTTTGATTTACTTGGGATTGCATCCGAATCCATAACTTTTCTGGAAGTTTTATTAGGAGTTTAGTTTCATCTAGGATTACAACCTAGTTTATATCTTTCCTGAAGTCGTGCCTAAGTCTTTACTAAAAACCAAGTCTTTATCTTTTCCCTGAACCATACTCGAGTCGTTAACTTTGCATAAGATCATAATTGGGTATCTAACCTTTGATCTTACACGGAGTATCATCCATTTCTTCAATGTCATCCGAGGTCACATCCTAGTCCTTTCATTTCCTGAAATTGTATCTGGGTCGATTGTACTTGTCGGGTACATATTCAGGCTTTTTTTATCCTATATAAAGAGTTTTACCCTGGTCATAACTGGGTCTTCTATCTTTTCTAAATCATATTCGAACATTCGATATTACTTGACGTGACAATTGAGCATTTAGCTCTATGAAGTAATATTTCAGTTTTTGGTTTCATTTGGGGTTATTACCTGATCTATGTCTTTCTTGGAGTAACATTCATTTTGATTTCGCCTAAAGTCATAACTGGTTCATTTATCTCTTATGGGTCATCGCCTGAGTCATAACCAGGTTTTTTTTTTTTTACACAAAATGATATTTGTGTTTTAGATTAACTCGAGATCATAGTCATGTCTTTTATCTTTCCCAAATTCATATCTAGGCCTTTGGTATTTCCTGGGGCCATATTCGAAGTAATATTGTCTTTGATTTTAACTAGGGTCATAACCGAGTATCTCAAAAGGAAAATTTTCGTGCTTTATGATTCGCCCAGGTTCATAACTGGGTCCTTTGCCATCGAGATGCCTTTTATTTAAGTTCTCAACCAGGGTTTGTTGTCTCTGCCCATCGGGACATTTCATTCATCGGGATGTTTTTAATCCAGGTTATTAACTTGGGTTCGTCATCTCCGTCCATCGGGACGTTCCATTCATTGGGATGTTTTTATCGAGTTACTAACTCGGATTCATCACCTCCGACCATCGGGACATCTCATTTTTTATCCAAGTTCTCAACTTGGGTATATCGTTACCCATCAGGGCGTACAAGGCTTATAAGCCGGGATGGTCATCTTTTTGCCCATTGGGCGTTTTATTCGCTGCGACATCTTTCATCGAGGTTCTCAACTCGGGTTCATTATTTATGTCCAACGCGGCATTTCGGGCTTATAAACCAAAAATGTCATCTCTGTCATCGGGCGTCTTGTACATCGAGACATCTTTATTAGGGTATTCCAAGTTTATGAACATGGATTATCGTCTCTTCCGCCCATCGAGGCGTTTTGGGCTTGTGAGTCAGGATTGTCGTCTATTCTGCCCATCAGGGCGTTCCGAGCTTATGGGTTGGGACTTTCTTTTCTTCCATGCATAGGGGCATTCCAGGCTTATGATCCGATATAGTCGTTTCTTCCACATGTCGGGGCATTCTTAGCTTATGAGCCAAGATTGTCGTTTATGAGCCGGGACAATCGTCGAGGCATTCCAAGCTCATAATCTAGGATTGTTGTCTCTTCCACCTGCCAGGGCGTTCTGGGCTTATGAGCTGGGATAGTCATCTCTTATGCCCGTTGAGGCATTCTAGGCTTATGAGCCAAATAATTGTCTCTTCCACCCATCGAGACCTACAGGGCTTATGAGCCAGGATAGTCGTCTATGAGCTGAGATAGTCGTCGAGGCATTCTAGACTTATGATTCGAGATTATTGTCTCTTTCGCCCATCAGAGCATTCTGGGCTTATGAACCGAGTTTGTTAGCTTTGCCCATTGGGAAGTCTTGTCCAATAGGACGTGTTTTTCCTCGGGGTTCTCAATCTGGGCTTAATTTCACTAACCCAAGCGTCATTGTCCAACTGAACGTTGTCATTGGGGTTCTTAATCCAGACTTAATTTTGCTTATCGGAGCTTAATGTCGAAAGGGATGTTGTCGTTCAGGTTCTTAATTCGGGCTTAATTTTGTTCATCAGAGTGTCGTCGTCCAATAGGAAGTTGTTCTTCCTTTCTCTTTTTACCCTATGTTTTCAGGCCTTCTAAGTTGCAAAATTAATTTACACAGAAAAAACTCCACTAATATGTTAGTAGCATATCCAAAAAAGTATAGAAATTGCATTGTTTTTTAGCACAAGGGGTCAAATTAGAATGGCCTTGTGTATATATGATGCAACGAGTATGACCCTGAGTCCTTAAAATGTTACTCATTGAGCAATTTTTAGTCATTTTCACATGAATATCATTATAATTTCAAACCTAATCATGCGAGTGGTTATGCACAAAATAGTAAGTGCTTTGAGGGTGTTAGCTACTTGCTTTCCCCTCATAAAATGTATAATGCATCAAATGATGTACTATTCGAGCAATTTAATTTATTCATGGTATTTGAACCCATATCCTCATGCATTTTTATATTAAAAATAATTCTTATGTATATCACAAATGGGCAAGTAAATATATTCTAGGATATCACATACTCAATCTAAGGTACGACATTAATGATGCGTGACTTATGAACTTTTTCTTACTCATTTTCATATGACATCCCTCAGACCCAATTATGCAAATAAATATTTCTTACTTCATATTATGTTTTTATATAAAGAATGATCATAAAACTAATCATAAATTGGCAAAACTCAATTAGCAGTGATCCAGGATGCCCCATCAATGTATGATTTATGAAATCCTTCTTAGATGTTCTTATAAGACTAAAGTCAAGCTGGAGCACACAAGTAAGCGCAGTGTCAATCCCAATTTGCTAACTTGTAATTTATATGTTTCAATTTCCTTTTTTTTTTTTTTATTTATAAAAATAGAATGATGTTAAATTAGCAATTTAATAACTCTTTAAAAGTGTAAGGTAAGATAATATCATGTTGTTGATTTTCATTATTAATGATATAGTTGTTGATTGTTGGGTTGTACTCATATTTAGACTGCTGCTAGCTCTTTGCCAAAACATTGTCAGGTCCTTACTGGACCTACATCTAAACTCATCCTAGCCTGATCTACTTAACCTTGGGACCCATGTGCTAGTTTGAAGCTCGAAGGGTGTGGGAATCAAAGGATCTCTCTTGCTCCTACAAGGCTTCCTTTGCCCATTCGTCTTCATTCGGGGAACGTCGGAGGCTAGAACACCCGCCAACAGTTTCTTTGGACACTGATCTACCCATCCTGATCGGTCACTCACCGGAAGGAAGCTTGTAACTTGTCGATCAGAATCTTGATCCTCATCCATGTGCTGGTGGCATCATCGTTGTTCGAAACCCCCCATCGATAGACTCAGGATGCACTGGTCTACTCTTTCCTAAGGATGACACGCCAATTAGAGCTCGATATGATGCCAACAATACCATGGAGCTCCTTGTGTCTTGAGCCGCTATTGCTAGCTTTTCTTTGTGTTCAAAACCCCCCCATCTATGTGACTTGCTTCAGCCAATTCTTTGCACACACTAAATTCCAGGGACGTCGACCGATGGGACAACTACTGTTGAAGTCGGCTAACACTGATCTGTGTGATCTAGGGACTCACTTGTTGGAATGTGGTCACTCACATTGTCCGTTCTTATTTGGCACTCCTTTCGTGCTTTTGCCTCTACTATGTTGATTTTTTTTTTTGAAAATTTGTTGTTTGTAAGTGAAAATCCAGAATAGACTTGAATTCTTTGGACGATAAGGAAGCATTTTTGGGATGAAGATTATGAACATGAGAGACACACAACGTGTTGTTCCCACAGACAGAACTGGTGATGATTCACATTCATCCAGTTGGTTTTGGGCTCAACCCTGGTCCTGTGCCAAGAAGAAGACTTGGTGACTGATACTAGGTTGGGTTAGAAGTGGGATCCAATACTTACAAAATAGGACACGGCTAAGGGGAGCCTAGGTGTGTTTCTAGGGAGCCCCTTCGATACCTTAGTCAATGTCTAGTTCAAGAGTGAGTAAAATTGAGAGAATTAGGAAGAGAGAGGGTTTATCTTAGGAAAGGCATCTTCCTATTTATAGGAGTTGGGGTATTAAGCCTAATGGGACCCACTAATGTAATAAAAGGCTGGAATAAAGGCCAAAAGGTGTATGAGAGTCCATAATATGAGTGTGGCTTAAAGCAAGCCTATATGATAGTTAGCGAGGATTAGGCTTTGATGCCTTTAGGCTTAATATAATATAATCCATATCAATACCATATTTCACAGGCTTTCAAATCTAATCAAAACCTTGATTTTTGTGGCCAAAATGAGGAAACTAGTTATCCCAAAGCTTAATTCCCTAAAGGTGTGTTTGTTTCATATACTAAGATAGGATAATATAGCTTAGAGGCTAACTATTCCACCTTAGTCCATATTTGGTTGCTTGATAGGATGTGATGGTATAGGTTTACTATCTCATGAATGTGAGATAGTACTATCCATCCCACTCTTATGAGCTAGTATATCTTATTTTATGGATTAATGTTGACAATTTATAAATTTGTTAAAATACCCTGTTAAGTTTAACATAGTAGGACGCAATCTGGCAGCCTTTAGATCTGGCAGAGTGCCGCTGACCACTACGCATCGCCAACCACCTCCGTTTTAGACCCTAGAAGTCGTCCCCTACACCGTCGGACGTCGACTAGTCCAAATCCAGCCACCACACACCGAAATTCTGCCAGCAACCACTAGAGAAGCCCCCAAAAACCCACAACTCAACATCGCATCACCATTGTTCCAACCCTCATCGCCGATAGTCTATAAGGGATATGAAGTCGGTCATGAAACTAGTACGTGGTTTGCAGGCTAAGAGGAGAGTGTAATTTCATCGAGCTGTTTAGAGAGGTCAGACCGATCTTAGAGAGCTTGGCTTTAGCCTTATCGACTATCTTGTGGTCGGGACATGGTCTGTGAGTTCGGACAACAAATCGAGTTTAGGTCCATATCAAAGATTGTGTGAGTCGTGGAGGTGAGGACTTTCAAGTCAGTTAGGTGGGGTATTTTAGAGAGTATCGGCGTCTGAGTGGAGAAAAAGGAGGGCACAACAGGCAATGGTTGCTCAATGTTTAAAGTAGAGCAGTCGGATGCTGAGGACTTGGGTGGTCAAAGGAAGAAAGTCGGGCCATGACACAGGAGATAATTGGAAAAGATTCGGATTTGGATCTATTGTTCGAGTGAAAAGGAATATAAAAAAAAAATCTTATTGTAAGCGTAAACTAAATGTAATTTTATTATGTAAGGACAAAAAAGTCATTTATGTGTATTATATTATTCTAGTCATTTATGTGTATTATATGTTATTTAATAGTATCCAAGTATATTATAGGCTAGTGGTTTAGTCTATCCTTAGCTTATAATATGTTTGGATACTATTAAAAAACACAAACTAGAAATTTACTATCTCACCTTAATCCATGTTTAGTTGTTCAATAAAGTAGACAGAGGATAAGATAGTGTAGACTTACTATTTTATGAATATGAGATAATATTATTTCTCTCACTCTTATAGGTTAGTTTATATCATATAATGGATTAGTATTGATAAATTATATATTTATTAAAATATCATCTTAATCAAAATAAGTTTTAAATTTTTTTAAAAGATTAATATAAAATTAAAAAAATTTATTTCTCTCTCTTCTTTCCTCTCTCTCTCTCTCCTCCCTTCTCTCACCCACCGTCTCTCTGTTTCATTTCTCTCTCATCCTTCCTTCCTCCCTTCTTTTCTTTCTCCTCACTCTCTCTATGTCTCACTCCTTTCTTCATCTTTGATTTTCATTTTCTTTGAGATATCTACTTTTTAAACTTATCCCAAAAAAATTAAGAAAAAAGCTAATCCCTTTTCTTTTGATATGTTGAAATTAATTTATATAAATAAATTTAATACTTAATTTTGAAAAGTTTTTTTTATATAAATTTAAAAATTTATATGTAGTATAATGTACAATAACACGTAAAATAAATATTAATTTTATTACTTAATTTTAAATGTTTTTAATAAAAATGTTAAAATTAATAATAAATATAAAGTCAATTATTTCAAAGGGTAAATTATTACGATATACTATTTTATCATGTCTCATATAATGTAAAAATTGGATAAGATAACTATTCTATATTATTTGATACTATCCAAACGCAATAAAGACTAATAATTCAGCCTATCTTATACCATAATAGCGTATTCTATCCAATACTATACTATTAAATCTACATGTTAAACGCACCCTTAAAGGAACAAGAAAGATTAAGGGGGTTAAACTGGTCAAGCACTACAATCATGGTTCCTTCACAGGAAATTTAAGTTCACTCCTTTTAGCTCTCCTTTTCTATAGTACCCTAAAAAGCTGTTAAAGCATACTGGCTCTAAAGATAATGTGTATTCTATGTTGTTTCTCTGCTTGGGTGGCTTGGACGGTAGAGAAAGAACAAAATTGGATCACAGACTATCAATTGAAAGTTTCCCAGTTATTGAAAGGATGATTAAGAGGATTCTATTGATCACAGGGCCGAGAGGTTCATTGTATGAATTGGATGGTTTGGTACTTGGGAATTTATGATAGAAAAGGCAGAGAAGAGAAAAAAAAAATAAAAACACGGGTTATGTGGAGTAGTTGCATCATTATGTATGTATGTTTAACTATTTAAATTTATTCTTTTTTAATCAAAAATAACTATTTTATAACGCTTTCTTTTTCTCAATCCCGAAAAATTAAAAAGGCACCAGATGTACGTGTGCAATACACGAGTCAATCGCCGAACATATGGCCAGCAAAATCCCAAAAAAAGAAAAAAAAGAAAAAAAAAAGAAAAAACAACAAAATAATAAAGAAAAGCCATTATAAAAAACATAAGCTCTTTATTTATTTATCTATTTATTTGTTTGTTTGTTTGTTTGTTTTATTAGGGCTCTGTATTTCGTTTCTGGGCTATTTGGTTCAACCATGGCGTCTCTGCTGGCAAACGGTGTCTCCAGCTTCTTACCTCAACCCATCTCCGATTCTTCGAAACTCCTAAAACCCTCGAAACCCTTTTCGTTTAACGCAAAATCAATCGTGCCCAGAACCTTAAAATCATCGAAGAATCTCGTCAAGGTCCGAGCTGATGCCGGGTTCGATTCGGATCATCCAGGTAATACCTTATCTATTTCAACCACAGCATCACCAGCTACTTCTTCTTCTACTACTGCTAGCACTAGCTCTGATGATAAAATCCGGGAAATTCTCCGGAACCGTGATTACAACGAGAAATTTGGGTTCAGTGCCGATATTGACTCGTTCTCCATACCCAAAGGTCTCTCAAAGGAGACTATTAGGTTGATATCTTCACTTAAAGAAGAGCCTGATTGGATGCTTGAGTTTAGATTGAATGCTTTTGAGAGATTCTTGAATATGAAAGAGCCTAAGTGGTCTGATAATCGGTACCAACCTATTGATTTTCAAGATATTTGCTATTACTCTGCTCCCAAAAAGAAACCCACCTTGAATAGCCTCGATGAGGCCGACCCGGAGTTACTCAAGTACTTTGAGAAACTGAATGTGCCTTTAAATGAACAGAATAGGTTGGCTAATGTTGCGGTTGACGCGGTTCTTGATAGTGTCTCCATAGCTACTACTCACAGGGAGACCCTTGAGAAGGCTGGTGTGATCTTTTGCTCTATATCCGAAGCCATAAAGAAGTATCCGGATTTGGTTAGGAAGTATCTGGGGAGAGTTGTTCCTCCTGAGGATAATTATTACGCGGCTCTCAATTCTGCTGTGTTTAGTGATGGGTCATTTTGTTACATACCGAAGGATACTAAGTGTCCCATGCAGATTTCTACGTATTTTAGGATTAATGCGATGGAAACGGGGCAGTTTGAGAGGACACTGATTGTTGCCGATGAGAGGAGTTTTGTGGAGTATTTAGAGGGGTGCACTGCTCCTTCCTATGATACAAACCAGCTTCATGCTGCTGTCGTTGAGTTGTATTGTGCTGAGGGGGCAGAGATTAAGTACTCCACTGTGCAGAATTGGTATGCTGGAGATGAGGAAGGAAGAGGTGGGATTTATAATTTTGTTACAAAGCGAGGACTTTGTGCTGGGGATAGGTCTAAAATATCTTGGACTCAAGTAGAAACTGGATCTGCAATTACTTGGAAGTATCCGAGTGTTATTCTTGAAGGGGATGACACTGTGGGAGAGTTTTATTCTGTAGCATTGACGAATAATCATCAACAGGCTGATACAGGGACAAAGATGATTCACAAGGGGAAGAACACAAGAAGTCGTATTATTTCAAAGGGAATTTCAGTTGGGAATTCTAGAAACTGCTACAGGGGGCTTGTCCAGATTCAGTCAAAGGCAGACAATGCTCGGAACTCCTCACAGTGTGACTCAATGCTTATTGGTGACACTGCGGCTGCTAACACCTATCCCTACATTCAGGTTCTCTCTTAAAATCTTGATGTCTTTTGTTGGCATAAGATTAATTGTGATTGACACACTACTCATGCACAGAATTTGCTTATTGTACGGGTTTATACATCAAACAGTTTGAATTATGTTAACTGTATTGAATGAAAAAATCTGCCATAATTTGTTTTCAGATTAATATCAGTTGGTGACATTGTGCCATTCTTTTTTGGCTGAATTCTTGTTTGATTCCATTTCTGTCCTTAGCCACCTCATTAGTGAGTAAAAGATGGAAAGAGGATACTTTAAAGTTCTTGAAAGCCTAGTTTAGAAAGCAGCATGGGAGAAGCCAGTCTGATCTTTTAACTTGAGTTGCATATTTCAGATTCATTGCTTTTGTTATATCTTTTGAAAAGATATGGTTTAAGCAACTGCCGTTGGTTTTTGGTGTGAATGGAAGTTTGCAGTGTGAGAGTATATAGGAATGTTAAGAAAATTTTTGTGGGTGTAAAGTAGGAGTTTCATTATTGGTATCATTGCAGGTTCTGAAAACAAGTGCAATAAATTTTTGCTATTATTAATTAATTAGTGGATTTCTACACTGAAGGACCGAATGTGGTTTGGTTTTTATATGCAGAACATGAATTATTCTGTCCTAGGAGAAAGTCTGTTTGAGAAATTTCTGGATGTTGCCATCTAAAATATTCCTTTATTTTTGACCTTTTCATGGTTTCACCTTTTAACTTGTAAAAAAGGGCCTTTTTTAGGTTGTTGTCTCTGTGATGTGCCTTCCAAAGTCTCATAGCTATTATTTCAGCTCTCATCAAATAAGAACCTCCTTTGTGCAGTTTACAAAAATCAGATTTATGTAATTATTGCTTGTAGGTATTCTCCTTTCGTAGATATGCATCATGCAAGTCCCTTGTCCTCCTATGTCATGTCTACGAAAATGTGGATTCTACTTTTTTTTTGCACACATGGATCTGGATTCCACTTTAACCAATTAATCTCTGCTGTCCAATAGGTGAAGAATCCCACAGCCCGTGTTGAACATGAAGCCAGCACGTCCAAAATTGGCGAAGATCAGCTATTTTACTTTCAGCAAAGGGGAATGGACTACGAGAAGGCCATGGCTGCCATGATTTCTGGGTTTTGCCAGAATGTGTTCAATGAGCTTCCTGACGAATTTGGTGCTGAGGTAAACCAGCTGATGAGCTTGAAGCTTGAGGGATCAGTGGGCTAGGCTGCAACTTTTCGTCAAGTTGATCGAGGGCTTTGTATATTATTCTCAATGAGTGGATGTTCTGTAAGTTTGTGAGCTGAAGATCTGGATGTTTTGCTCCCACGAGATTAAATTTATGTAATAACTTTTGTGTGAAGAAAAATAAAACAAAACGATCAGACCAAGAGCGCAACATAGAACCTTGTACCTAGGGTGTTTGTAGATTAGATTAGACGATTTTAGAGACATTTAACATTCAAACTGCTATTGGTGGTTTTCAAAAATTTCAAATCACCATCAATTCGCCTAACGTTTAAACTGCTCAAACCAATGGACTTATTGTAGATTGGTTGTGGGCAGTTTGGACTATTTGAACTTATATGGTTTTGTTTAAATAAAATTCTACAACAAGAATAAAGAATGAGAACATAAAATATAGTTTTATGGTTCATTATATATATTCAACAATCATGTCGATAAAATTGGAACAAATTTAGTTGAAATGGAAGCTTAACACATCAAAGAAAATAGGAAATAACAATTCCTCCGCAATGGCTCCAAGGCATTAAGGTAACAACTCAATAAAAGATAAAAACAGCAAACTGTTTAGTTCCGAACATAGCTTATATGTTGATAGTTAGCCTGCCAAAGGACACCGGCACAGCAGGTCAGGTTGTTGCAGCTTTTCTATTTATTTTCATAATAAGAAAGATGAAAAATATTGGCAGACTGAGTTGGCTTTTTATGATTTTCAAAACTTCAAATTTACTACAATTTACTTTTAGCATATTTAAAAAATTAAAAACTGCTGATTGTTTTTTCCTCTGGATTTTGACAGATGTGAGTTCAAGCAGTTCGAGTTTAACTGCTTTAAGTAGGTTGGACGGTTTGTAAACACTCATACCAGTGGTAGCTGCAGCCAAGTTTAGACATAAGTAAAAGTTTATTACGAAAATGACATCTCCCCTTTTGTTTCTCACCTTCTTTAATGTCTTTCCTTTCTACTGCCATTTTGCTTCCAAGATTTGAGATCCTCCTTCCTAACAAACCTTATTTTGCAAAGGTATTGTTTCCACTATTTGAACTCAACCATCTTTTATAAACAAAGGAGCAACCATATATATCATTTATCATATCATTTATTGTTAATTTAAGGGTCCGAGTATCTGGCCATGGCAGCTTGATTTATCCAATCCTACCAAATAAATTAAGTGGGCAACAGATTGACAGCAATTATATAGAAGCAGTTGATGAGACCATAACGCTTGCCCATGTATACTCCCTAACTGCCTTTGTTAAAGTGGAAGTAACGGTAAAAAAAAAAAAAAAAGCGCGCGCACACGCACACTAGTCTCTATTCAGCAAAGCACAGGGAACGAAAAAGGTGGTGGTTATTTTCATATCCTAGAGTATTTGGGTTGTGAACAATGAGCAATTTTCAATGTGATTTCATCCTGATTATGCGTTTGTTCGTGACACCGTGGAGCCTAGTAATTCAACCCGAGATCCTAGATCGAAGGCCGGCTTCAGATTGAGGGAATTTTACATTTTTTTGTTATTTTAGTACGGAATGGTATGCCTTTAATTTTTTACGTTTATAAACTATTTTAAAATTTTTTACCAGCCATATGGTCTATAGGTAGAAAGTTTCGATAATCAAATTTAAATCTTGAACAAAAGGAATAAAGAATTTATCTTAAAGTCGTATGGTCTATTCTAAATTTTTCACTAGCCATATGGTCTATTCTTTTCCCCTTTACAATAGTCTCAATTTAATACCAAACATTAGTCTAGAGAGGGGAGACGTATGGAAGTGAACAAAGTAAGTCTGAAAACGAAATGCAAATATTTCAAACATTATCCACCTAACTGCCAATGCATGCTGCATTTGGCGTTGTCTCTTTCTTTGTCAAATCTTATATAAAAAACAAACCCAATTTGGAGACAATTAGCGCCTGTGGAACTTGACGTTAGTATTTCTCAAATTATTGACTAAAAAATTCTCAATTATACACCTAATTCTTGCCCACCGTCCAATGGATAGAAGCAGCCATCACTAAAATTTGATGGGTTTTTTCTAATATTTCTAAATTATAATCTCTCAAATGCAAAACAAGAGAGAATGGCTTTTTTTTTTCATAAGAGAAAATATCTTATGTTACCATGGCTGACAAGGTGCTTTGCTTCACATTCAATAACTTAAATTTTTAGAATTTGGGATTTTGTTACTTAGAATTAGCTAGTTATTGAAGAACCATTCTTCACATGTAGTTCAATTAATCTATAAATGTTTTTTTTTTTATTAATTGATACTAACTAAAACTCGAACTCAAATTTTTTAGTTATTAAAATGACTCTTATATAATTGAATTACATTAGTATTCAATTAACATATGTGATCCTAAGAATCTTATCTAGGAAACACTACATGTTTCTATAAATTCTATTGTCTTATGGTAGTGGGGAGCATTACTTGTTTGGCTTATTATTTGCAATGCACATGCCAATTGGGTCTAATGCATACAAGAGGTGCATTTTTTTTAGCAAATAAAAAGTTACATTGCTGGTATAAAGGTTATTGCATCTGTGAATCGAAGTTGGGAGTCACCTGCTGATATCCTTATTCAACCTCTCCGGTAGAGAAGACTCGCCGTCTGAATACTGATGAATCCGAACTCAGCTCTACAAAAGCCTACCTAGTGAATAACAAATATTAGACCCGACATCCAACCGTCACCAGACCCTGCAAGCCCAACATTAGGACAAAGAAACCTAACATATATGGTAGGAGGATCGTTAGAGTAGAGATTCGTACCTACACCAACTGTGCAGAAACACACTGGATCACTAAATCCTACCAGAGGTGTATTTAAGAGCATATGAAATCTCATGTTCAAATTAATATAAGAACTTGGCTTGACAAAAAATATCTATGATAGTCACCACCTTATGCCTTAATTTATTTTGATATAAGGAGCCTTTAAGGAAGGTTCTTCATATATTTTAGGGCTATGATTAGAGAGAAATTGGAAGATCCAACGGCGGTTGACCCTGCAAAATTAAAGGGCCAGCAGCAGCCTGCAGCAACTTGGAAGGAACACAAATGTTGGCTCTTGCTCTGGCTGTGTCCCCCACACCCTTTTGCCTAGACTTTAATTTTCTTTTTGCTTCTTGTCTGCTTTCCCTTTCAAAGATTAGTGCATGCCGGTGGAATTTTGGTCTAACTTCATGCGAGGCCCGACTCTCTCCTTTGAACTCAACTCGAATCTTGCAGTTCTAAATTCGCAAGAAATTGAATACTGTGTGAAATTTAATTATATTACTTCATGCATGTGTTAAGCTTAATAATTATCAAAAAATCAACCAACCTAAGAGTTTAAGTATTTGGGTGAAACCTAAGAAAACTCACGTATTAAATTTAAACGCTTTCTTGTACTCGGGAAGTCTATTGGATTGAAAGAATAAACAAATTACAAGCCTCCTTATAATTGACAGAAAAATGATGACGATATGCATTGAACTTAGGACTCTTTCGTAAAATCTCTGATACTATATTAAAAATTATTCTATTGAAAACATAAGCGGTTGAGTAAGACTAAAGAATGAATTACATGTTAAACAGTAATAAACATAAGTATGCTCAATGCATGATTATTGACATTGAATCTCCATGCCCATATTGATAATTAAATTAGACTGAGGCAGAGATTTGAGAAATTCAACTGTGCCGACCCTGAACAAACTAGAGTAGCACCTTCTTTTAGCACTGTTATGAATATGAAAATAATGGTTATATCACAATATAGATGTCACAATCGTGCTTACTCAATTAGTCACGTCCATAGTCCTACCAAAAATCAATAGCTTACTTAACAATTTTGTTCAAATAACCCCCCAAATGTGGTTGAATAGTACTGTTATTGTCCCTATGCTATATTCTTCACGCAAAGGCTAACTATTTGGGACAGAACAAGCGCCTGCACCCAGTGAGGACATCCTTACTATTGGAATCACCAAATAAAAACTATGTAGCTTTCAAAATCCACTGATGTCAAATGGCCAGCTCAATTTTCTACCTTTCTTTGCTACCAAACCTTGGTGCACATGCATTGCTTCATCACCAATATTAAGCCCTCTCTCAAGCACTCAACCACAATCCCCACACGTCTCAAGTTTTGGTATTTCGATTAGCGTACTATACGCAACAAAACTGATAATTTTACAACAAAATAGATAAATTTTGCAATAAAAATTAAAAACTTTTATTTTTAAATTGTAGTATTATCAGTTTTATTATAAAAACTATCAATCTTATTTTATTTAAAACTAATACTATTCGTGACCCAAAAAATCAGCACACCAACAATTTCTTTCTATATACGTAGACAAGCACTTCTCCATATATATGTAAACATGTATCATTCCGTTGTGTATTGCTACTTTCTATCTTTTTCTCTACTCCAAAGTCTCCAACCAGACTGTCTCTCCCTCAAAACAGCATTGGTACCTAGAGAAAAATGGCTTTGACGAGGAGATCATTTGGCTACTCAAAGTTGGATCAAGAAGACCCAGAAGACATAATTCATCGACGGGCACAGTTCTTGATTTACAAAACACTACATGCTGCGGATTCTCGAAGAAAACCATCATTTTTCAGGATCAGATTGTGCAGGTTAAAGATCAAGATCGGCAAGAAATTGAAGACATTGAGGAAGAGCATGCTTGTAACTATTATTGCAGCCAGAATGAGGGTCTACAGGCAAGTTGCTGCCCACTGGAAGCGCTTGTTCGGCAGGGGAGAGGCCATTCCCAGTCTACCTCCTCTGTTTCCGTGAAGCTGTGGACTTCCACACGTCTACTATGTTATTAGCTGCTTCTCATCCTCATCTTTTGTTTGGTCCCGAAGAAAAGGTCAAAACCTATATTACAATCCCGATCTCTTCTTTAACATAATACTAATAAACTAATTGTTCTAAATAGTCAGTTTACCTCCATCTTTTGTTTGTTAAGGATGTTGAGGAGCGCATGTGATACCATATATAATATTATGCCAACCAAAGTACATGGCCTTTTGTTTTTTTTTCCCTGCTTTGTTAAAAGTTATTTTCGTGGCAATCTACTTCTTTTCCATAAAAAGAACATAAGACTGTAGGTGATATGTCTAGCCTTGACTCCTAAAAAACAATAATGTTATTTGGTTATGATGTTGTCTTTAAATATTGAAAGATCCCTTCATCTTGTTCAAACACTAATCAGAGTAGTAAAAATAGAAAGGTTCCTTAAGTTCGTTGTTACGAAGAAATTGCTGATGCGACTGGAACTTGTAATCTCTACATTACAATAAAATAATTTTAACGCTGCAGAAACGCTTGAGCTTGAAAATCAGAGTAAAACTGTTGCAGTAGTTTTTAACTTGACGCCACAAGCCTTTGAAAAAATAACGTTACTTTCCTAGTAGAAACTATAATTTTCCTGTTTGCGGCAAGAATCATAATCTTCTAAAAAGGAATTCTAACTTCATTACATGAATGATACGAATCTCTCACAATATGTGGTCTTCTACATTAAACATTATTTTAAGTTTCATAATCCCTTCTTCTGTTCTTAAAGATTGGGCTGCAGGAATTAAAATGTGTGTGTCCAAATTTGTGGGAAAGAGAAATGAGATATAATTCACTAGACTTTAAATTTGAATTCTCACCAAGTTTTTGTCATTTTAATCCACCAATGTAAAACATGCCTAAAACAATTTTCCAGAGGGCTAATTCTTAATCAGCTTGATACCAACGTGCCAGCCAATCTTTGGCATAAACTTAAGCAGTTATATATTGTCGGCGAGCTTATGCCCTCAAACATAGAGAATCTGATTTTGGATTTTTTTTATTTTTTATTTTTTATTTTTTGCTTTTTTTCAAGATAATTGAAGATTTCATGATCAAAATCTATATTTTTTTCATAATTTTATCGTAGGAAAATTAAATTTTCACAAAATTTTAATTACACGGTCAGTTTTAGTGATGGTACTCATGACCCGTAACGATATTGATGTTTATATTGAAAGAAACAAGGAGAATCATACAATACATTTTATGCATCAAACACGAAATTAATACTATATACATGCATATTACTTGAAAACAATTCTCATTTATCACGCAACAATTGCACAAATATATTCAATGATATAATGTCGTATCAAATAACACACATTAATTTGAACATGATCATCCTTTTAATTATCGCGGGTCTGATCAGAAATGAATACAATAATATGTTTGATGTGAATGATAAATTGTTCAATGTTCAATGGCAGGAGAAATCACCACTTGAGGTGATAATTTAGTAGTAATTTAGTGTATTTATTTTATAATTTATTCAGATTTAAGTCTGAGTCCCCACAATAAAAACAATGTTCCCTTTTAACTGTCAGTTGACCTATATATGTGCAGTATAAGTTTTAAACTTGTTAACAATGTAATGGGTTTAGAGAATACTTATTTGGACTCAATAGTACTTAAGTTGTGGATTCTCTTTATGAAAGTTATTAAATGAAGACGTTAACAGGTAACTTTCGACCTCAGTTCATGCATACAATAACTCATATACCGACAATATATATATTTTTTTATGTTAAAATAATGCTCTAAGAGATGAATCCAATAATATGTTTGACCAAACAACGATTGTTCAATGAGTTGATTATCACCTGAAGTAGCAGTTTAATGGTGATCTGACGTGTCGTTCTCAGTATTGATCTAAGTTCAAGTTATTGCATTGTCGCTCTCCCCATAATTGGGGATACTCAGTATGAACACGATGTATGAGTTGAATACTCATTAATACTGTAGTCATGTTTAAGGGATTCATTTTATGTCTAATAGTACTCCAATAATGAGTTATTCTATGAAAGAGATTAAATGAGAACGTTAACAATTTAAAAATTAATTTTAACAAACATATATGATAACTGTTATATCTGTTATAGATTTTTTTTTTTTTCTGTTCAAAAAAGGTTGGTTGTTCGTGTAATACATGTGTTAATGTTAATTGCATTGCAGGTGATGAGAACCGGCTCCACCCTTTTTGTTCTCACAATGCAGTCTAAATTTTCAGCTCTATGGGTAGTTGATATGAGTTGTCATAACTAAGAGTAATGTCTTTAATTGAGGTGATAATATTAGGAAAAATATTTGGTTGGATTTTGTTAGGTAAGAGCAAAGTGATAGCTGTGATGATGGATGATTGATTTTTTTTTTAAATAAATTTTTAAATATCATTAAATAAATTATACAATTATTTTAATACTAACAAAAATTAAAATATACAATGAAGCTTGATATTTTAGTTATCCAATTGATTTCATTTTTAGGACAACCTGTTTGGAATCGAGTGGCATAGTAGTTTGATTGAGGATTTTGTACGCTTCTACCTACATTAATTTAAATTTGAGATTTTCTTGTTGTTGCCTATTCTTAATAAATAAAAATTTGTATTGAGAATATAATATTAAAGTTTATATTTATTTTTTAGAGTATTTATTAATATTACAGTTAAATATAAAAAATATTTACTCAATTTTAATAATATTTAAATAATAATATTTCATATAAAAAATATTTAATAAAAAGAGTGACAAATAATTGTTTATTTTAATTTATAAGTGTCGTAATTAATGTATTTGCGGCGATTTTTTATTAAAAAAAAAAAAAGAAATATCAGCGGAATGTAGAAAGTCTCGCGGTATAGCTCAAGAACATTGGTATCTGAAACTGAAACAGCCCATAATTTGCCATCTGGATGCCGTACTGTCCTCTCAGTCCGTAACCTTTGCATCAATCTACGTGCTGGCCGGCAGTGCAGCGAGATTTGACTTTCGCCGAGAGGAAGAAGGATAAGTTTAATAAAATATACAAAAATTATATAATTAATTTAAAAATATTTAATAATTTAATTTTTAAATTTAATATATTTTTTATAATTATATAATGTAAATTAATATATACTCACTATATATTTACAGCTGTATTGTCATTTATCTTTTTTCCTTTACCCAGCCCATATGGCCCAGCTGGAGCTAACTGGATCCAATTACAAAACAAAAGGACAAAGGGAGACAATTGAAACGTTTTATTCAATATTTGCTAAAAAAAAAAAACGTTTTATTCAAGATCAGAAAAGACAAGAAATGTTATATTTAATTTATTTAATGCAGTTTGAGATTTATATACAGAAAAAAAAAAAAAAAGATGAAGACAAGGCTTGAGATTCCAAATACAAGTTACACTGAAATTGGGTGGGGAACCAAGTGAATTTTTTAATCATTTAATTGATTAACTCAATAGTTTTTTTTTTCCCAATTAATTGACTATAATGAGCGACTTGAACTAAATATTTTTTTTGCATTAAAAAAGATTTTAATATTATTGAACTTTATTTTGTTACAAACTCAACAGGTCTTTCAACAGATAAAAATTAAAAATGAAAAGGGCATGGCGCATGCCCAATAACTTAAATAAGCAGGCTTCATGTGTGGCACTCCTTTCACTCACGACCAAGGTTGTTAGAATCGGGATTCTACTTAGGATCGTTTTGGATATATCAGGATCGAATCGTAGGATCGAATCGTAGAGTCATAAGATTCTAGCGAAATTTAAAAAATAAAATTAAAAATAACATTTTTAATATCCAACAATACACAAAATATACATCATTTAGTTAACAACCTAATTTTGATCATTATTTCTTTGATGTACATGGTCATTATAATCTTTATAGGTTTGTAGTACTTTTTCAAGATTTTCTAAATTGTAATTATACCCAAAATCATAAAAAATTGAATAATTCTCGAATGTGCCATCATCGTCTTCATCATTGATATTATGAATTTCCACATTAGTTGACCCAAATTCATCGGGACCTATATCATACAAACAAATTAAAAGTTAAGTGAATAATGAAAAGGTTTAAAATTTAGACAACTTTGATAACTTACATGTTTCCCTAAAATTCCTTGGAATACATTCTACTTCTCTTTCATCTCCATTTTAAAAAAGAATGTTAATATGAGCATAAGAAAATTTTATTAAAATAATGTTAATAAATACATTATTTTTGTATTTTTGAGTCTAATTGTTACATGCTCGAAATTTATGTCTGTCATAGTATTAATTTAAGAATTATAAGAATGAAAATATAATTTGTTTCCCTAAATTTTGATTAGTAACAAATCAAAAGTGAGTATAATGAATTTTTAAACTTTCAATTAAATTAAGTTATTTTTAATATTATATTTCATTGTATTATAATTAAATGATATTTTATATTTACATTTTCATAGTTGTTAATAAATACTCTTCTAAATATTTTATTATTAAATTTTTTCGATATAATTTTTTTAATTATATTTTCTAACTATTAAGCATGGTTGAAATAACAAAATTATGACTAATTTGATAATTTTTATCAAAACAAATGATTATAAATGATATATTTACTAATTAATTAATTCCTAAAACTATTTTTCAAAAACTAAAAAAATTATATATTTACGATCCTACCTCGATTCTACTAGCGATCCTACACGATTCTATACGATCCTACGATCCGGATTCCGATCCTACCAAAAAAACGATTTTTTATACGATTTGGATCGTAGGAAGGATACAGGATCGTAGGATCGTGCGATCTTACGATCAGGATCGCGATTTTAATAACTATGCTCACGACACCCAGATGTTGTTCGTGGACGGCACAATTAATTTATTAGTTATACTAAGGGGTTGCTTTGTTGAGTTCATGTCCTTGAGCTCAGACAAGCTCATAGCAGATCAATGATACTTAGCGTTGCCACTTGCCTATACTTTGCTAATGGCAGATACATAAATTTTCGTCACGGGCAAAATTTACAAAGATATAAAATAAAAAATAAAAAATAGTGGATATAAAATTTAGCAGAGGACAATGGATTAAAATTAGAATTAATTACACTTAAATACACTTTTTTTTTTTTCAGGGTGGCAATTGTCCATTTGCATCTGCCGCTGCTGCCAATGGAAACCTTTTCCATTACAAATACACATCTCACATTCATTTGCTTTTGAGTTCTTGTGAAGTTACAGTAGGATATATATGAAGAATCTGCAACATACCTAAGACTGAAGTTTAAGCCTAATTTGATTCAGGTTAACTTAATTTTGGCAATGTTAATATAATTTTTTTAGTATATGAAGAGCCTATTGAACCATAAATTACACAATCTGATTAGTTCTTCTCATTCTTATAAATCTCATACTACTTCTCAAAATTAAAACTTGAGATCTCTTAATGATCGAAGTCAAAAATTTTAATTACGAAGCATTTCCTAGGTGATTAATGATAACATGTTACAACAGGAACTGACTGATTTTTTGGGGCTTGAAGCTAAAACTTTTGTTTTGGTACAGTTTCATTAATCTGTTTTTTTTGGTTCATCTATGGGGTATGGTGGTGGTTGTTGTTGGTGTAACCAACACCTCGAACACTTGACCCCAAGCATGGTCAGTGCCAAGCCATCGAGGCAACAAGAGGATGGTACAGTTTTATTAATCTGTTTTCAAATAAAAGAACGATCGCGTTGGGCAGAAATTGCGAGTTCGGCCCAGTTTGAGAAGCAAGGGTAAAATTGCAAGGCCTGCTTATGGATGCTGGACCCGATCTTACTATTGTGGCGTTATTTGGAGCCCGGGAGGATGCCAATTCACTCGAAACCCAACTCCTCCTAAACTCGACCCGTTATGACCCGCCCTGTAATTATGATATTCTTGGTCGTTATTTTGGTTAGTTTGGTCAGATGGTAGAAGAGAAAGGGAGTGCATAACATTTCAATTCACATCTCTACAGGCAACTCACAATTTATGAGAATCGGAAAGAAGTGGAAGTCGAATTCCCGACTTCTCCCAAAAGTCATAGTCCTTTCTCTTAGCCAAGATGATTGTAATTATGATATTCACAAGATGTCGTTATCTTCAATCTTGAAAAACATATAAAATCCTTAATTTTTGTTTTTCCTAGTGTTCAACACAAGAATTATTATATGACAAAAGGATGAATGATGACAAAAGGATGAATTAAAACAAAGACGTGTACTATTTTCATCCGAGTATGTAGAAAGTGTTGTCGTGAGATAATATGTTTTATCAACAAAAAAAGACGTGACCGGTTTAACTTAGTTGACCGTAGTAGTAAAGTTCTTGGGAAGCAGTTTCGGGAAATTCCGAGGTTTCCATTCTAAAGTACCAATAAAAAGAAAGTTTTTAAAGTCATTCCATTATTTAATAATTGAGTTTTTGTTTTCACTTTAGTCTTTTTATTACAGTTTTGGTTCTAATTAAGTTATAACCTGAACAGAATTGGCTCAAAATATAAAAAAATATGAATTTGATCTATCAGAGTACACAAATACAATTAAAAAAACGAAATAAATTGCTTGAATTAAAAAGCGAAATACCCTCCTAACAGTGCATTTCTTTTTTTTAAGAGCGTATTTAAGAGGTATTTTTCTTAACAGCCGAATTCATTTTTTTAATTATATTCGTGTATTGCATTGGGTCACATACATTTTTTTAAGTGTTTTGACCTAATTCTATTTGAGTTAAAACTTAATTAGAACTGAAATCGTAGTTATAGGATTGAAGTGAAAACATAAAAAATGATAAGACTAGATTAAAAAAATTCTAAAAATTGAGAACTAAAATGACATTTATCCAATTAATAACTTAGACTTTTTTTTTTCCATGTTTTAGGTTCTAAATCTAAAAAGGAAATGTATAGTTTATAAAAGTAAGAGAAGTTACAACTATAGTATAACTTATTAAGGAATGAACTTTCAAATAATTAAAAAAAAATGAAAAAAAGGACTGTTATGTTTAGGGCTGCAAACGAGCCGAGCCGAGCCGAGCTTGGCCAGGCTCGGGTGTCGGCTTGTTTATTAAACGAGCCTAAAAATGAGGCTCGGTATCAGTATCGTTTACGAACGAGCCGAGCCTCAAGCCGAGCCTGCTGTTATCGAACCGAGCTTTCGAGTTTTTAACGAACTGTATCATTTAATTTTATAATACTAATAAAATAATTAAAATTAAAAATTTTATTATTATACACAAAATAAAAGGATAAAAATCATTTATTTAAATAATTAAAAATAAATATTCAATTTTAATGTATAAATGTAAATATATATAATATATAATTTTAAAAATAGATTTAATAAAATTATTTTTATAACATAATAAATGAGTTTTTTTTAATTATTATGTAGATAAATTCTTAAACGAACTATTTATGAGTTTAACTAAACTTATCTTTACTTATACTCGGTTTATTTATTAAATGAGTTTTAAATTTAAACTAATGTATCACTTGTTTAGTTAAACGAATGAATTTTAGTCAAGTTTTTACCAGATTAAGTCACCAAACTTTTAGCAAAAGTATTGACTTACTTATTGTCCTAATCACATATAAATCTTGTTCAAATAACTATATATGAAATAAAAGATATAACTCTAAATTGGTAACTATTTATACTAAAAGTTAAATGATACAATTAAATGTCATTAATACATTAAATAAGCTTATAAGAATATATATTAAACGAATTACTAATGATATATTTGTCGAGCTCTAAACAAGTTTTAAACGAGCTGTTCACGAGCCTGAACCGAGCTGAACCTACCCCTGTTCAGGCTCGGCTCGTTTATTAAACGAGCTTTACTTTTAGGCTCGTGTATCGCTCGTTTAGTAAATGAACGAGCCCGAACCGAGCTCTTATCGAGCCGAGCCACCGAGCTTTTAACGAACGTATCGACTCGTTTGCAGCCCTAGTTATGTTCCATGTAGAACAAGTAGGTCGATAATCAAATGCATCAACAAAAGTTCAAGAATCCAAAAGTAGAAGACTATGATGATTCAAGCCAAGGGGGAATCCAACAAAAAGGTCAATTTTCAAATAAGGTGATGTTATATAATAAGACGATTTTGTAGTTAAATAATATTTATATTATAATAATTAATATATTTTATATAATTATAATAATAAAATATAAAATAAAAAAATAATATTATTTTTCTCAACTCATATTTTTTATTATAATTACATAAAATATATCATTAATTACAATATAAATATTATTTGATTATAAATTCGTCTAATCATCTAACAGGTCCTTTCAAATAAAATCACTGAAAGGAAGAGATTTTTTCACGGTACAAATACGATTTGTACTGCAAACTGCCTACATAACGACATCGAGCCGTGGTCCCATCTAACCTTTAGTCTTCATGGCTAAGCGGTAAAATATCGTTTTTTTTCAGGCCAGAGAGCCAGCTAGCACTCCACTCTAATTTAAAAAAGAGTCTCGTTACATAGATATAAAAAAAAAAAATAAAAAAGATTGAAATTTTTTTATATAATTAATTAATTTATTTGTATAATAAAATATTTAATTTTTATAATAAAAATAGATAAAAAATATTTTTAAATTTTATTATAATAATTTAATATTTTATTATATAAATAATTTAACTGATTGGATCCTCTGCCTCTTCCTTTTCCTGTCCCCCTATATTTTTCCTTTGAAAAAAGCAAATGTGCAGCATGTGATGTCTCTTTAATTAGTTCTCCAGTAGCGGCTCCTTCTTGTCTTCCCACCTAATTAGACGATTCCTTGCTTTCTCTACCTGCAAATATATCCACAGAAAAAAACAAAAAAAAGTAAGACAAAATCCAATTATATATCATGTGTTTAGAAATTGCTGTAAAATCCAAACATTAAATTTAGGATTAATATATAAAAATATTATTAAATTTATTTAAAGTAATAAATCTAACACTAATTTTAAAAAAATAATAATTTACTTATCTTTGAATATTTTTGTAATAAATTTAACATATAATAATTTTATATGAATCAAATATGTCAGTTTCGATGACAGATATATAGAAATATATCTATTTCGATAATATGATAATCATATAAGTTAATGTCATATTATTAAAATAGATAAATTTTATTAAAAAAATTTCACAATATGCTAGATTTATTGTAAACAAATTTAAAGATGAGTAAACTGTTATTTTTTAAAATTGATATTAAATTTATTATTTTAGGTAAAATTGATGATAAATTTAGGAGTGCAAACAATAGTGCAAACAATAGTGCTAATTAGAACCTTCCCCAACAACTTGCAAATCTCTTATGTAACAATTTTTACCAGCAGTACATATTAGCTCTTGATGTAAAAAAAAAAAAAAAAAACACACAAGAATTATCATATGACAAAAAAATGAGCAAAAACAAAAAGTGTACTATTGTTATCACAAGCATACAGAACATTTTTTCATGAGATAATATATTTTATCAACAAAAAAACACATGTAACTAGTTTCACTTAGTTGTTCCTGCTAGTAATCCTAGTAAAGTCCTAGCAAGCGAAATTGCAAGGCTTCCATTTTAAAGTACCAATGAAAAATAAAGTTTTTAAACACACTCCTTTAATTAATCAGGTTCTAATTTTAAAAATGAGATATATAATTTATAAATATAAAAAAGAATTATTATTATTATATAATTGATTTCTCAATGAACTTTTAAATAAATAAAAACAAAAGGATTATGTTATGTTTCATGTAGAGGTAGGAGAGATTTTATTCCTTGACCTGAAGTCGGCAAATAAATGTATCGACGATATGTCAAAAATAAATAAATAAATGTATCAACGAAAGTTAAAGAATTCAAAAGTGAGAGAATATGATGGTTCAAGCCAAGGGCGAACACAACAGAAAGGTCAATTTTCAAATAAAAGACTGAAAAAGTACAGATGTTTTCACGGTACAAATAGGATTCCTGCAGCACACCGTGTACATAGCAGTATCGAGCCATGGCTCCATAGTCACATCAACTTTTTGGTCTCCATGTCCAAGCAGGACAACATTTTTTTTTTTTCAGGCCACATAAAGCCATTATTTTTTGAATTGGATCGGACTGATCGGTTCAATTGGTTCAATCGATAATCAGCCGAAAGTTCGAGCAGATTCATGCTATTTTTTCTATAAGAACCGAATAGATCAAAATTAGCAAAAATTGATGAAAATCGAACTGGTTGAACTGCTTTTAAGTAAATAAAAAATTTATAAATTGTAATTTAACCCCTAATATTTATTTAAATTACAATTTAAACTTTACATGTAATTATAAATTTTAATTTAATCCTTAAAACTAAAAAAATTAATATTTAATCATATTTATAAATATTATTCTTTTAATTTTGGCCTATTAATAACTTCAGTTCAATTACCGATCTGATTCTGACAACTTTATATAAAGCTGGCACTCAACTCCACTTTGTAATAAGCAAAAGTGCATCATGTGATGTCTCTTTAATTAGTTCTCCAATAGTGGCTCCTTGTTGTCTTCCCACCTAGTTAGACGATTCCTTGCTTTCTCTACCTGAAAAAATATATATCCATTAATAAAAAAAGTAAGACAAAGTCTAATTATCATGCTTTTAGAAAATGTTATGAAATCCAAACCTTAATTTTAAGGAAAAACAACTTTTGAGTCAAATTTACGTTAGCAGATGCATGTGCTTTAGATCCTAATAGCATCTTTACGAAAAAACGAGATGATCAGAATACTATAGTAAAACCATCTTCTTCCAATTTCTACAAAATAGAGAATCTTGTGTATTGAAACGCCTCTTTTTGTTATAGACAAGAAGTAGAAATTGCAATATTAATTGTGGGATTTTACCTCCTTATTCCAATCTGTTCGAATAGTAAACCAAAGTAAAATGAGAGTCTGTATTGAGGTTCCTCCTATCATTCCTGACCATACTCCCTGTTATATATGACCAACATACTCATAAATGTTAGAAGCGTAAACGTAGTTAATGTAGTGTAGACATGACATGTATAGGAAAAATCGGAGAAGTGAATAAATAATTTTGGTCGATGGTAAATCTACCTTGGCACCAAAGTCGAACTTAAAGCCAAGAAGACATCCCACTGGCAAACCAACAAAGTAGTAAGATCCGACATTGACGTATGCAACAAATGCTTGCCATCCACATCCAACAGCCACGCCTTCAAGACATTGTTAAGCTTTAATAAAAAAAAGAAATGATATATATCGGACAATAAATAAATAAATAAATAGAAGCACAGCTACTATAGTCGAGCGACGGAGACCACTAAGAGGGAGCACTGTAAGGCACGAGAGGGTTAGTAACAAAGGGATAAAAACATGACGAGAATGGAATTAAGAGGCTGCAAAATAGTACATCCATCGGGGCAATTACCATATTATCATATGTAAGTAGACTATCCTTCTAAAAACAAAATTTGTTTTCTCTACCCGAACTTGTTACTTTTATGTTATAATGGAGTAATTTTACGCTGGTAATTAGCTGCTAGTTAATTAATTTGTAACTGCAATAGTTTGTCACCATTCCGTACGTACTCCAATCATTCAGCAATTGTTTTTAGGAAAATATTAGGTACATAGACTTTTATACAAACATAAATATAATAATTATTTTTTGTACTATATTAATAAAAAAATTTCTGAATTCTTTTTATATTTTAAAATAACACTCATCTATATTTAAATTTTAATTTTTTTAGAAAAAAAAAATAATACTTCCGCGTTAGCACAGAACCCCTCGGTGCACCGGCTCGGCGGAAGTATTAGCGCCCTTGTTTTTGTTGGTTTATGTTATCTGGGAAGACTGCAATGTGTCAAACCGATTCGATGCTTAAAAGAAAAAGATTGGAGTTCTTTAAGAAACAACACAATAATTTAAAAATTAAGACCTTTATTTTAAAAATTTTGAATTATAATTATGAAAAATGAATTATAAAAATGAAAAGAATCATTCATATTGTTTAGTTCAAGGTTCGACTGCCTAACGAACATAAAATAAAGTAAGAGAAGAAGAGAAAATAAAGTAAGAGAAGAAGAGTGATATGTGCCATGCCTAACATGTGATTAATACTTAGTTTGTGTTGTAAGTTTTTCTACTTTATTTTCTATCATTTTATTTAGGCCCCCAAACGTTTGGAGACTTCGGAGAGCATGGGGACCTCCTAAGTCCTAATAAATTTTACACTTCACAAAAATCATAATATACCACAGCCATCGTTTTCCTGGCACATTAGTTGACATTACGGGATATGCATTTATTTAGTTTTAAACCTTTAAGTTTTTTTTTCATTTCATTTAATTTCTAAACCTTTTTGAAATTTCATTTCAGTTCTAAACCTTTTAATTTCGCTCCAAATCAGTCCTTTCGTTAATCAAACCGTTAAAAATTACCGTTGACTAACGAAATTTTTTTTAAAAAGGTAAAGTATATTATTTAAATTTTTTTTGTTATTAAATGTTTGTATTTTATTCTTAAATAATAACATGTAAGTTGAGATTTTAAGTTTTTTTATTTATTTTTATTTTTTTTAAGATTACACAATGTCTTTATGTTAACTGGTGAATTAAAATGATGTATTTTATCTTTTAAAAAAAATTTTCGTTAGTCAACAGTAATTTTTAATGGTTTAACTAACGGAAGGACTGATTTAGAGCAAAATCAAAAGATTTAAAACTGAAATGAATTCTCTAAAAGGTTTAAAACTTAAATGAAAAAAAAATCTAAAGATTTAGAATTCAATAAATATATATTCCTGACATTATGTTAACTAGCAGTAGCACAGTTGCACATAAAAGAGCTAAGCTGTGGAAAGTTGCGATCATTATGTTAATCCAAGTACAATTACAGATAATGCTGACTTTATTTATTTATTTTTTTTAAATTTTTTAAATTTAAACTAACTGATTTAAAAAAGGGAGGATAGTAACTGTGAAGCTGTAAATTTCGAGCCTGTAACAGTTAGACTCAAAAAATACAGAAACAAATTACAATAAAAAAATTGTAAAATAAAAAGAAATTTATGTGGGGTCGATCTCTGGGTAGATCCTCCGATTAATGCTCCTGTGTAATTTAGTCAAGGGCCGTGAAGGCTTAATCTTGACCGAGAGATGGTGAATTTCCACAGCGTGAACTTGAACTATAGGAAATGGATCCCACTGAGGGCCGAGACTTGATCTCAAGTGGATTAGTTGAACTCCGGTGAGGGCCGTAGGAGGCTTGATCCCACTCGGACTGTATGGACTTCGGTGAGGGCCGTAGGAGGCTTGATCCCACTCGGATTGGATGGACTTCGGTGAGGGCCGTAGGAGGCTTGATCCCACTCGAATTGATTGGACTCCGGTGAGGGCCGTAGGAGGCTTGATCCCACTCGGATATTTAATATCTTGGGTTTTTGATCTAGCGGATCCAACTTAGTGGCAGTTAGAGAGCATACACCCAAAATATTTAGAGAGAGAAAGGAAGAGATGCAAAGCTTTAGAAGATGAATTTTTTGCTTTGCATGGGATCGATTGAAAGGCTTTGAGGGGATCCCTATTTATAGGGTTTTGGGGGAGGATGGATGCCAAAATTGTATGACTTGGATCATACATGGCAAGGGCCCTCTTTGGTGGTTGAATTTTGACATTTTGCAATCAAATGGAAATTAAAATTTCCATATGATTTATCATGAGTAGGATCCTACAAGGCAAGGACCCTCTTTGGTGGTTGAATTTTGACATTTTGCAATCAAATGGAAATTAAAATTTCCATATGATTCATCATGAGTAGGATCCTACAAGGCAAGGACCCTCTTTGGTGGTTGAATTTTGACATTTTGCATGGTCATCAACCAAATGGAAATCATCATTTTCATATGCATGCACTTGTTGCTTTCATGTAGGGCATGCATTGATTTTTTTTTTTTTTTTGGTGTTTACAAATGCCCCCACTTCAAGGGTCGGTAAGGAAGAATTTTACCGTAATGATCCGAACCGAGTCTTGAAGTCCAGTTTGAAACTTGAGATGTCTTAATGAACGTTGAATGTTGGAGTCTTCTATCTTTGACCATGCCTGCTGTTGTTGGATCGCAATAGGAATCCGATACGATCTTGAGAAGGTTAGCAGCCCAGCCAATATAAAAATTGAAGTCTTGGCTCCAGGTGCGTTCGAGCTTCCATAGCCCGCAAAGGATTTTTTATATCTCTTAAAGTTCCAGAGCTCTGGTGAGGATGATCCAGTAGGCAAAGAACTTGAACCTCCCCAAGAGGAAGGCCCAGGACCTTGGAACTTCAAGACCGGCTCACAGAGAGACTGACTGTAGTGATGATTTCCAAGTCTGCTTCGACGTAAGGAGAGTAGTTGGAACTTCCCTGTACGTCGCTACATCCAAAGAAAGATTAGGATAATTGCAGCTTCTCATCCCTCTGTGGTAGATGTGAACTAAGGAGAGTAGTTGGAACTCCATGACACCGATGGCGTTGGAGACTGAGTTTCGAGGATCCCTCGAAGAAGACTACTCCCTCTTTTCTTAGCTCGTGCGCCTCCAACTTCTTGATCGAAGAACTTCCTAAGACAAGTGCAGAGACTAGCCATTTTTTTTTTTTGAGAAAGAAGAGCTGAGGGGTGAATATTACAACTCGGGCATGCAGGATATATATACAAATAATAAAGAGGTTTTTATTTTTTTTTTTTTTTGAAAAGTCAAAAAAAAAAGGTATGCAGAATCGGGTAGGGCCATCCACGTCCCTTTCCTGCATAAGAGACAAAAGAGGCAGCGGCTGACGCGTGTCACGAAAGTCGTTACCGTGTGTGGCAGAAGTCGTTGCCGCGTGCTGCGGAAGTCGTTGCCGCGTGCTGCAGAAGTCGTTGCACCTTATCTTGTCGGCCGTCCTAGCGGGGCCCGAGGCGCAGCTCCAAGTCAAGCTCGACCTCGTCTGGTGGGCCGATGATGTTGACGTCGCTTTCCAGCTGGTTGATGCTGCCGGAATATTCTGGAAAGAGAGGCAAAATTTCGCCGGAATGACTCCTGTGTGCTAGAAAAATTCCTCCTAGACTTAAGTATCTAGGAGGGATGAACCCTTGGCTGACTCCGTGAAACCACCAGGACCAGTATGTATGCTCCCATAGGCTACGGCTTTGATGAACGTACCGTGGAGAGACCATTGCAGTGGTAGAACTTGGGCCGGCTTCATTTGAGGGTGAAGCTGTACTGGTGAGATCTACTATAGGAACAACAGGCTGTGCTTTGGAAATACCATCTCTCAGCGCCACTGTTTCCCTATGTCTCCGATTCTGGAACCAAAAATATACATTTTTTCCTTCGACTGCCCCTAGCGGGCGAAGTCGTGAGACAAGTTGGAGAATATGTGTAGAGTTAGGGACAATACCTCCATCGTTGTAGAAGACTTCCTCCAAAATTTGCAGTTGTGCCATGGTCGGTTGCCACCTTGTGCGAGGTGACCTTTCTTCTCCCTTGTCTTGAGGTTCTGCAACTGGTTCCATCTTTCTTGCGGCAGAGGAGCAAAGGTCTTGTGTGTGGTGAAGATCGGTTGAGACTGATGCTGAGTTTCAGACTCAAACCCTCCGTTGCTTTTATATTTTTGGGCCACTCACAGTTTATACTCATGCGGGCCAGGAGTATGCTGAACTGTAGTGTCACCTTTTATACTCGTGCGAGGCAGGAGTGTGTTGCTGAACTATTCGCCTTTTATACTCGTGCGTGGCAGGAGTGTTGAACTATGATGTCGCCTTTTTTACTTGTGCGAGGCAGGAGTGTTGAACTGTGATGTCGCCTTTTTTACTCGTGCGAGGCAGGAGTGTTGAACTGTGATGTCGCCTTTTATACTCGTGCGAGGCAGGAGTGTTGAACTGTGATGTCGCCTTTTATACTCGTGCGAGGCAGGAGTGTTGAACTGTGGTGTCGCCTTTTATACTCGTGCGAGGCAGGAGTGTTGAACTGTGGTGTCGCCTTTTATACTCGTGCGAGGCAGGAGTGTTGAACTGTGCTGTCGCCTTTTATACTCGTACGAGGCAGGAGTGTTGAACTGTGATGTCGCCTTTTATACTCGTGCGAGGCAGGAGTGTTGAACTGTGGTGTCGCCTTTTATACTCGTGCGAGGCAAGAGTGTTGAACTGTGATGTCGCCTTTTATACTCGTACGAGGCAGGAGTGTGTTGCTGAACTGTTGAGCTGTTGAGCTGGCGAGCTGGTGAGTTGTTAAACTGCTGAGTTGTTGAGCTGCTTGGCTGTTGAGCTGCTGAGCTGCTTGGCTGCTGAGCTGCTGAGCTGGTGAGCTGTTGAGCTGCTGAGTTGTTTGGTGAGCTGCTGAGCTGTTGAGTTGGTGAGCTGCTGAGCTGTTGAGCTGGTGAGCTGTTTGGTGAGCTGTTGACTTGAGTTTTGATTAAGGGTCTAGGCTTTGCCCCCGAATCTGGATTTAGGCTATGAGTTGGAACTTGGATTTGGGTTTTGAGCCCGAGTTTAGATTTGGTGAATTTGGGCTTTAGGCTGGGGTTTGAGTTTAGGCTTTTTGGGCCTGGATTTGAATTTGGGCTTTAGGCCCAAGTTTGAATTTGGACTTTTGGATTTTGAACTGGAATTTGGGTTCGGGCTTGGATTTTGCCCCCGAATTTGGATTTGTTGGGTTTTGAATCGGAGTTTGAGATCTGCTCCCGAATCTAGATTTGGATTTTGAGGAAGGGTTCTGAACTTGCACATAAGTTTCAGACATTTTTTTCTCTTTTTTTTGGCTTTTTTTTTTGTGCTTTTTTTTCACTTTTTTTTTGTGCTTTTTTTTTGTTTTTCTTTTTATTTCCTTTTTTCTCTTTTTTTTTGCCTTTTTTTGTTTTTTACACAGTAAATTTTAGAAGTTTACCGTTTGATCGAACCAGGTCGGGATGCGTTGACAGCATGCAAGCGTAATTGACGTAGGCTTCTGAACCAGGTATAGCCCGTCCCAGTTGGAAGTGAGCTTGTCCCAGTTGGAAGTGAGCTTGTCCCAGAGTCGGTGCTTGTGTCCCTTTACTGGTCCAGTTGGATGAGAACTGTGTCCATGCACGAGTTTGCGAACCTACGTTCTCAAGTAGGATGATTAATGCAGGCGATTGAGTAGTCGTCCTTTTATTGGTGGCGATAGTCTTGTTCATCTTTAGTGCCACCGATGCACCGGATTCTTGCCCTCTAGAGTTGTGTTGGTGTTGGCCATTTCACGGCCCATAGGCCATGAAATGGCCGTTGTGCCACCAACTTTTTTTTTTTTCTAAGGAGCAAAAGATGGGAGGTAGAGATGTCCCACTGGGCGTGCCAAAAATTTGTGAAGCTGTAAATTTCGAGCCTGTAACAGTTAGACTCAAAAAATACAGAAACAAATTACAATAAAAAAATTGTAAAATAAAAAGAAATTTATGTGGGGTCGATCTCTGGGTAGATCCTCCGATTAATGCTCCTGTGTAATTTAGTCAAGGGCCGTGAAGGCTTAATCTTGACCGAGAGATGGTGAATTTCCACAGCGTGAACTTGAACTATAGGAAATGGATCCCACTGAGGGCCGAGACTTGATCTCAAGTGGATTAGTTGAACTCCGGTGAGGGCCGTAGGAGGCTTGATCCCACTCGGACTGTATGGACTTCGGTGAGGGCCGTAGGAGGCTTGATCCCACTCGGATTGGATGGACTTCGGTGAGGGCCGTAGGAGGCTTGATCCCACTCGAATTGATTGGACTCCGGTGAGGGCCGTAGGAGGCTTGATCCCACTCGGATATTTAATATCTTGGGTTTTTGATCTAGCGGATCCAACTTAGTGGCAGTTAGAGAGCATACACCCAAAATATTTAGAGAGAGAAAGGAAGAGATGCAAAGCTTTAGAAGATGAATTTTTTGCTTTGCATGGGATCGATTGAAAGGCTTTGAGGGGATCCCTATTTATAGGGTTTTGGGGGAGGATGGATGCCAAAATTGTATGACTTGGATCATACATGGCAAGGGCCCTCTTTGGTGGTTGAATTTTGACATTTTGCAATCAAATGGAAATTAAAATTTCCATATGATTTATCATGAGTAGGATCCTACAAGGCAAGGACCCTCTTTGGTGGTTGAATTTTGACATTTTGCAATCAAATGGAAATTAAAATTTCCATATGATTCATCATGAGTAGGATCCTACAAGGCAAGGACCCTCTTTGGTGGCTTTGGTGGTTGAATTTTGACATTTTGCAATCAAATGGAAATTAAAATTTCCATATGATTCATCATGAGTAGGATCCTACAAGGCAAGGACCCTCTTTGGTGGTTGAATTTTGACATTTTGCAATCAAATGGAAATTAAAATTTCCATATGATTCATCATGAGTAGGATCCTACAAGGCAATGACCCTCTTTGGTGGTTGAATTTTGACATTTTGCATGGTCATCAACCAAATGGAAATCATTATTTTCATATGCATGCACTTGTTGCTTTCATGTAGGGCATGCATTGATTTTTTTTTTTTTTTTTTTGGTGTTTACAGTAACGAAAGTTAAGGGTTTGAACTTTTGATCTCTGACTACAAATGATGCGATTTATGTAGTAGTAATCACTAATTATAGGAGCAAGTGCTAGTTAAAAATATGTTACATTAATGTAACACTAGAATGTTTTTGAACAACTATAGTGCTAGTTAAAAATATGTTACATTAATATAAAACTAGAATATTTTTGAACAATTATAGGAATTGGGCAGAGTCGAATTTTAGTTAGGTTATTTTGGCCGAGGCAGCTTTTGCTATTTATCTATTTATAATCGTATACTCGAGCCAAATAAAATTACAATGGACCCAAAAAAATAATACTTATTCTTCCATGTCATATTCTAAGTAGTGAAACAAAATGTTATTGAAAGTTTTAGTATCCTTGGCATCAGTCTAATATTCTCGATAATTAATTATAGCAGAAAATTGGTATTTGTATGGAAGAACTTACCAGACAAAACAGGTTGGATTCCATTCAGAAAGACAGAGGCAGCGAGGTAAGGAGAGAGTTCTGCAACGGCGTCAGAAACTGCTGTGCCACCAGTGAAGATATAGCTAAGTTCATGGCGGAATACGAGCGTGAGTACGGCCAATAGCAAGGAGATGCAAAGGCAGCTCGAAGTTGCTATCATAACAGCAAATGATGCTGATCTGGGATGTCCTGCCCCCAGCTCATTGCTTACCCTCACACTGCTTTTAACATATAGAATTGGATCCAATAGTTTACTTTGTTTATAACTAATTAATGGCACATGTTGTGAGGTTTTTATTAAGAAAAATTTTAATTTGACTCATAATTAATTATAAATAAAATTTATTTATAATTTTATATTATAAAATAAATAGAGTCTATTTAAAATAAAAAATTAAAAAAATAAATTTATACAATATAAAATAATGAATAAGTTATAATAACAAATAAATAAAAATAATAAATATTTTTTTTCTTCAAATAGCTGATTTATTAATTCTATATTAAGGAGAAACTCAAGAATTTGATATTTATTTTTTTTAATTTTTTTTTTTTAATTATAATATAAACTTTAATCCTCCCTTTAAACCAAAAAAAAATATTTCTCTTGCGCCTCAACCACATGTTTTGGGGGACAAAAACCCGTCTACATGCTCATCTTCATCGTCTCTAATCAGTCCATCAGCTCAAAAGAACTATGAAAAAAAAGAAAACCTTGTAGTAACCTCCCTCCTCTGTAGTCAGGTTATTAATTGTAAAGGACAAAAAAATCAACTCTAATCAGGCTACAACCTCTAAAGTATTAAAAAAAAAAAATCACTCATGTGAGTAATTAAGCTTGGCTTAAGTTGTGTGGGGAATACATGTACAGAATACTAACCTTACAGCTGCATTGAAACCCACTGCAATCATGTACGTCCACCCGAATAGGGACAAGCTGCATTGCACAAATCACAATGCTAAATAAGAAAAGCATTTTACACCAGAAAAAATTAAATTAAAAAAAAAGAGTATTTGAAATACTGTTTGAATGTAATTAAGTAGATTTAATGTATAATTAGTTAGATTTTATATATTAAAAAATGACTGTAATTTTTTTTATTTTTAATTATATTTAAAATACAGGTAATTGTAAATTAAATGTAATCAAAATGTAATCAACTATTTTTTATTTAAAAATATAACAGCACTTTTTATACTGTAGTTTGGTCATAAAAAAAAATAATTTTCTTTTCAAAACCAATAATGTTTTTTTTTTTTTTGGTTGACCAAATAACCAATAATGTTCCACCCATCCGAAGTCAAGCGTCGGCGTAGCAGAAGAGACAATGTATATTTAGCTCACATTCAGTATCTTAACACGGGCACCATATCTGCGCATTCTGTGGGGCAAATGAGAGCCGCTGTAGGTTATTTGATTTACAAATTTTATTACGGACAACTACTTCTTTATTTTTTATAATTATTAATTAAAAATTAATACATTAATATTTTTTACTAATAATTTATAATATGTTTGAATTTTAATTTTTTAATAATCAATCAACACATAATATGTGTGATGATTATAAAATAAAAAATAAAAAATAATTTTCATCAACAAAATCCTTTATTTATTTAGTTAGAGTAAGGATGGAGTTTTAAAATAGTAAAGTTTGGAATTCATCTTACCTTAGATTATAAATTTAGTAACTATTAAACTATACTTAATAATTTGAGAACTGCTGGTACTAGATCTACAACCAATGTCGCCAACCATATAATATAATTTTTTTTAATCAATAACCATATGAAATGAATATTCTTATATTGTCCATTTAAAATCCAGCAACTCGCGGATCAGGTGACATGAAAATCTTCCCTTAACTACCTAACCTAGGTGTAGGTGGATTTTGTCCCGACTCCGCAAAAGATCCGTTAGTATTTGATATGAAATTTTTGTAATGCACATTCAAATATGATCACCAATTAGTTGTGCTAGCTAATAAACCATATCACTTGTTGAACCTGCAGGTCAATCATAACTAATATATATATATATATATATATATATATATATATATATATATATATATATATATATCTACACACACACATTCATATTTCAATAATCTTATAAACTCTAAGTAAATGTAAACATTTATTCCATAATCATAAAAACAAAAACATGCTGAGATAAAAAAAAAAATTAAAAGCAAAAGGTTACTGACTTATTTGATATTTTATGATAAATTAATAATTTAGCATTAAATATAAATATCAATTGTAATATATTATAAATAAAATTTTAATTTTAATTATTAAAATTTTATATTATAATTCATTAAAGAAAGATTGGAACTCCAATCTTCTCCCTCTTAATGATGGACTAATATTTTACTACAGGCAAAATAATAATAGTAATAATAATCATAATCATATGAAGCTAGATCTTGGCTTTCCTTACCAGACTGATAGAGAATCGAGGGCAATCTCAGCTTCTTTGAGCAAACCAGCAATCAAGATGGTTATCTGATAGTACCAAGTCTCAAGGCACAACATGACAGCTGATGCTGCTGACAACTTCGTGAAGTCCCACAGCCCTGAGAAGGCCTGCAAACTGAATCCATTCCAAGTCTTTTTGCAAAACATCAAGATGTACACAAACTGTGCCACCACAACGATCCACCATGACAAGCTCAGCACCAGCGATGCCCCCAAAAGGCCCCATCCCAGTACGTAGATTGCGAGCCAGCTTAGTAAGAGGTGGACCACAAGTGTAGCAACCGATATGTATGCACTAGGGTAGACTATGTTCTGAGCTTGCAAGAACTTTTGTATGGGAAAATTCGCAGCGTAGGCAAATATCTGTGGAATAAGACCATAGACAAAGATTGCGGCTTCGGATGCAATGGTTGCCGATTCTCCTAGTAAGAGCAAGAGTTGCTTCGAAAATATGTATATTATGGCAAGAGGGATCCCAGTTAACATGAGGAGAATAGTTGCTCTTTGCAAATAAATGCCCAGCATCTCATACTTGCGTGCCCCATAGGCCTGCCCACACAGCGTCTCCACTGCACTTCCCATCCCTAGCTGCATAAGCAGGCACAATGTCAATAACATACAATTTCACCACAAACATCATATATATTGGAAACAACTTGTGGGGAAAAGTACTCATTTCCGAATTTCCTACTTGCGCACGAGTTTTTGGTCTTATTTGATTGAATTTGGTGTTCTCTGTATGAGATTCATATATATACAGTCTTATAGTCATTATTTACAAGTAGGTTGTTTCTGCATTTGAAATCTGTGACTTCTGTATTACAATAGTTTTATTATTACGCTAAGCTTCTTCCTTGATTCAATTTGAACGACATAATTGATTTATTGGTAGTTGACCTTAAGTTGGTCCATAATACCATATACTGGACTCCAGTACTTTTTTTTATTTTTCTTGTCTTTTGGAGCTACTACATAATGGTTAGAGATAGAGGAATAAGGAAAGGACTGAAGTTTTAACTTCAGATCCTCGAGCTTTCAACCACCTCAACTAAACCACTTCATTTATTAGTGAGTCTTTTGATGAACTCCAATACCTGCGATAGTAGCATCAAGAAACAAAGAAATGAAGTTTAAGTCTGAGGAAGTTGAGAGTACCAAAAGGCCATATGCGAAGATTTGGATTCCATTGTTGCCGAGAGAGGAAGCAGCAAGCTCAAGGTTTCCAAGATGACCACAGAAGATCTGGGTGGAGACGGAAACCACAATACCGAGCACATAAACCACAACTGCTGGTGCTGCTAGCCAAAAGAGGGTTTTCATTTCCACCAACGTGGCTCTTCCGAGTCGCTGTGATTGTGGCAAATCGGTGTCGGATAATATGTGCTCGATCTCAGAGCTAAATCGTTCCATCGATGGTTGTTTTTCCCATGAAACGGCTTCTTGGGACTCGTTTTCAGTGCATTCGTTAGCGTCCATGTTCTGCTGTTCTTCCTAGCACTCGCTCACTGTTCATAATTGGGAGAAGATAGGGCTATTTATAATTAGGAATTTGACAGACAGACATTCAGACGGAGAAGTCTTCTTAATTACTTTGAAATTTTACTAAATTATGCCTCAATTTGTTCTAAAATGCTGTTAGACCATCAGAAGTGGCACTTTAATAGTAATTTATCATGTTGTTCTCAGTATTAATTTGAATTTGAATTTTTATATTGTCGCTTTTTTGCAATTAGATATATCCAGTATGAGTACAACGTATGAGTTTAAAACTCGTTAACACCGTAATTGTGTTTGGGAAACTCGTTTCAGGTCTAATAGTATTTCGATGGTAGGTCCTTTGTACGAGTGAGGTTAAATGAAGATGCGAACAGTTTAAAAGTCGACATCAACTCACAAATTTATAGTGTGTTTGGAGTGCGAAGAAATGAGAGGAAAGGAGGGAAAAAGAGGAGAAACAGAAAGAAAGTTAAGAGAAAATAAAGTTGTTTGGAGTGGTAGAGAAAGTTGAGAGAAAGAAAGTAGGTGAAAAAAAAGGTAAATAGTAATTTGTGAGAGAAAAAGTAGAAAAAAAAAAATAAAGTTGTTTGGAGTGGTAAAAAAAAGTGAGAGAAAGAAAGTATGATGAAAGAAAATGTGAATAGTAATTTGTTAGAGAAAAAGTAGAGAGAAAATAAAATTGTTTGAAGTAGTGTAAAAAGTGAAGAGAAAGAAAAGTGAGAAAGAAAAGTAAATGGTAATAATTATACTTTTCTTTCTCCCCAAACTTTCCTTTGCATACCAAACACACCATTAATGACCGTTGTACTAGCGATAAATCTTCTTTTTCTTCAGTTAAAAAAAATTGTTGTAAAATACTGTTTAATGAAAATGGATCTGACCTTATTAAAAAGAAGGAAAAATATAAGTAAATACATATGAGTAGAAATACAGTAGATACATAATGATCTGAATTGTTATATTCTAAAAATTTTATTTAATTTAAAAAAATAAAAAATAAATAAATTATTAAATACTATTAGATTAACTACGTATCTTCTACGTATCTAGTCATACGTGTCTGCATAATAATCTTCTAAAAAAATGTTAATTGGACCACGGCTCATAGTCCTCATAGACTTCATTGACACCATAGAATTATAGATTCAAATCTGGATCAAAACGTAGTGCTAGGGTAGAGGTAATTCTTAATAAATCTGAAGTTTCCTTTCTCATAATTTAATAATTCAGTGTAACGGTTCGATTTACCTTTTAATGCACATTGAGTACTATTCTATTTAAGAAGACTTAGCGCACCTCTACTTTTCGTTCTCTTGACAAAATTTTGAGGGAAAATGTTAAAAACAAAAAGAATGGTGGTTGGAAGGGAAGCTCAGGCATACAATGGGAAGGTGGCTTCAGCTACTATCTGTGTGAACAGAATGGAAAGGGAACTCAATTTTCAAATTTAAAGTTGCAATCTGAACAAAATAATTAAAAAAAAAATAAAAGAGTGAAATGCTCTGTCGAGTTGGACATGCGTTTTCTTTGCAAAATACCCTAGACGTTTTGAGATAACTGAAGGATAATTATCAAACCCAACTAGGAAACAGGTTAGATTTGATAATTGAGGAAACGAGGATCTTGCTGTCCTGTAATAAGATTACTAGATTACTCACTCTGTCACTCAATTGGAGGTGCAATTCATTTTATTTTTTATTTGGGTGTAACAGAATGGATGTACAATTCTAAAAGAAAGGAAACAAAAGGTATAAAATAAATAAAATAGCAAAAAACGTTGGAAAAATATATATGTGCTTCACTGTATAACTGTATTTTAAGTAGTATTAAAGTAACCGTGCAGTATATATGATAATATCTGACAATTTATTTACTTTTTTCCTTCAATTTCAATGATTTAACAATCTATAATACTTTAATCTCATTTTAATTTTACTTCAAAAATCCTACTAAGAATTTTCTAATATAAACTAGGGGAACAGTTTGCCAAAATGACCAAAGATATGTACCACAATATTGAGAAAAATAATGATATATACCAAAAAAAATCGTATCATGAAATATTTTAAAATTTATAATTATGAAAAGATTCATCCACCTCTTTCCTTTTCTGATTTAATGGTATTAAAAAAAATTAAATTTTATTTTCATAATTATAAATTTTGAGATATATTATAACACGGTTTTTTTTTATGATATATATTGTTTCTCTATCAAAAAATGGACTTCAATATGAGCAACAGTTTACTAGAGGCAAGAGGCTTCCCCACAATTCACATTTATCAAACCAAAAATACCTAATATTCTCATTCGCGATACCAATATGAGCTCTGCTCCAAAAGTTTTCGTTAGCCCACAAAAGAAGAAAAAGGGTACATAAACAAAAGTTTTCCTATGTCCATGTACACGGATGAGATCATATGTAACCCAAAAAAAAAAAAATTAGAGTTTAATTTTTCTCTCCCCAATTGAGTGAATATGCAATAAACTCTATTGAATATGCAATTGGCCCATTATAATTTATAACAAGTATTGCACAATCATATCAATCTTATTGCACATTCACTCAGATTTCTTGCACATGCAAACGTTCTTAGCAAAAGTTCAAATTTCAGAAAAAAAAAGAAAAATTTAATTTAATTTATGTGGCTACCTGTCCTTGTACCCAAGCTTCCAACTAAATGTCTTTCCAAATTGTGGTGTCGCTTATCTGAGTATTATTTCTGTGAATCCAACAACTATTCTTTTCTTATAGTCATATTTATGACTGGTAGAGCACATTTGTAGGTCGTCTTTCCACTTGCAAAAGTTGTGTTTCTTTATCTGGGTTAGGCTGATCATATGTAACATGGCATTAATGGTGGACAATTATTGGAAGGATTTTCATGCTGGGAGCCAACTTTTTTCTTGTTCAAAAATACTTTTCGGGCACAAGAATGATATAAACAATTGGATACAATTTATAATTAAAATAACGTAAATATTATCAAATTATTAACAAAATTGAGTTAATGAATAGAGAAAAAATAAAGTATTTATATCTGTAACGGGCGTAAATCTCGAACTTGAAATAATTAGACTCGAACATACAAACACAAATTACAAATAAAAATTTAAAATAAAAAAAATTTACGCGAGATCGATATTCGTAAATCTTTCGATTAGTATTCTTTTGTGACTCTATCAAGGGCTGCACGAGTTTGATCTTGATACAAATAATTCCACAGCTTTATTTTGAAGTTGGTAGTACTGAAATTGGATCTGATATAGACATTTAGACTATGGTTAAGAACCGCAGAGATTTGATCTGATTCGATCTGACTTGATTTCACCGAGATTCGAAGGGACTTATTCTCGGATGAACTGTCTGAACTTTACTGAGGGCCGTATGAGATTTGATCTCAATCGGATTTGTAACATTTTGATATTTTTAGATTTATATTCTCAAAAATCCAGATTTAGAGCGATCAGATAATATAAACACAATAATAAATTTAGAAATGGATACAACAAATTTTTTGGAGTTTATATTTGAAATATCTCTCAAAAAGGAGTTATAAGAGTATACTGCAGAGTAAAAACATATAGGAAAAGGAGAAATTTTTTTGAAAGATTTTCAAAAATTTTTTTTTCTTTCAAATTCTTTGTAATTTTCTATTTATAGATATATTGAATATGTTTTGAATTAGGGGGGATGGCCTATTTATAGGATTATTTTCCCATGTGAAAATCACATGAGAAAGGAAGAAATCCCTTTTGTGCGTCGGCATTGTCAATTTCAAATTTGCGAACGCCGACAATGGACATTTGATTGACTTTTCCTTATTTTTTAATATGTTTACAAATGCCTCCATTTCAAGGGTCGATAAGGAAAAATTTTGCGAATGTGATATGAGATGTTTTGATGAATACTGAATGTTGAAGTCTTCTATATCCGGTAGTCCAACTGTTATTGGATCACAATAAAAATCCGATACGATATTGAGGAAGTCAACAGTCCAGCCAAATAGAAATTGAAGTCTTGGCGCTAGGTAACGTCGAGCTTCCATAGCTCGCAAAGGATTTTTTATATGTATTGAAGTTTTATAACTCCAATGAGGATGATTCAGTAAGTAAAGAACTTAAATCTCCCCATAAGTAAGGCCCAGGACTACAGAACTTTAAGGCTTGCACATATGGAGACGAGATATAGTGATGATTCCCGAGTCTGCTCTGACGTAGGGCTTTCCTGTACGTCGCTGCATCTGAAGGAAGATGAGGATAATTGCATTTTCTCCTCTGTGGTAGATGTGAATTAAAGTGAGTGGTTGGAACTCCATGACACCGATGACGTTGGAGACTGAGTTTCGAGGGTTTTTAAGGAGCCCTCGAAGAGGACTACTCCTTCTTTTCTTAGCTCATGCGCCTCCAACTTATTAATCAAAGAACTTCCTGAGACAAGTGTAGAGACTAGCCATTTTCTTTTTGAGAAAAAGAAGAGTTGAGGGGTAAGTGTTATAACTCGGGCATGTAGGATATATATACATGCATCAAAGATTTATTTATTTATTTATTTTTTTCTTGAAAAGTCAAAAGAATGTATGCAGAATCTAGTAGGACCCTCTACGTTCCTTTCCCGCATAAGAGACAAAAGAGGCAGCGGCTGACGCGCGTTATGAAAGTTATTACCGTGTGCTGCTAAAGTCGTTGCACCTTATCTTGTCAGCTGTCTTGGCGGGGCCCGAGGCGCAGCTCCAAGTCAAGGCCGACCTTGTCCGGTGGGCCGATGATGTTAACGTCACTGGAACCTTCCGGTTGGTTGATGCTGCTGGAATATTTTGAAAAGAGAGACAAAGTTTTGCCGGAGTGGCTTCTTTCTGCTAGAAAAGTTCTTCCTGAACTTAAGTACCTAGGAAGAATGAACCCTTGGCTGACTCCGTAAGATCACCAAGACCAGTACGAATGCTCCCATAGGCTACAGCTTTGATCAACATATCGTGGAGAGACCATTGCAGTGGTGGAACTCGGACCTATTTCATTTGAGGGTGAAGTTGTACCGGTAAGATCTATTATAGGAACAGTAAACTGTGCTTTGGAAATCGCATCTCTTAGCGCCGCTTTTTCCCTGTTTCTCCGATTCTGAAACAAAAAATATACATTTTTTCCTTCGACTGCCCCTAGGGGGCGCAGTCATGAGATAAGTTGGAAAATTTGTGATTAGTTAGGGACAATACCTCCATTGTTGTAGAAGAACTCCTCCAAAATTTACAGTTGCGCTATATTTGGGTGCCATCTTTTTTGAGGTGACCTTTCTTCTTCATTAACCTATTATTCTATAAATGGTTCCATTTTTCTACTACAGAGGAACAAAGGTCTGATATTCAGGGAAGACTGAAGCGAGACTGAAGCAGAGACTCAAACTCAAACTCACGATCGCTTTTATATTTTTTGGTCGTTTACAGTTTATACTCATGTGGACTAGGAGTTGGATTGGATGTTGAGTGTTTGGATTTTGGATTTGGATTTAAGCTTTCAGGTTTTGGATTTGTGCACGGGCTTCTGGATTTGAGCTCGAGTGTTTGGTTTTTAGATTGGGTTTAGTTTTTTTGGATTTGGGTTTGGGCTTTTGGATTTGGGGTCGAGTGTTTAGGTTTCTGGACTTGGGCTTTTGGATTTGGGGTCGAGTGTTTGGATTTTGGATTTGGACTTAATTTTCAGGCTTTGGGGTTGGGTTTGAGTTTTCTGATTTGGGCTCAAGTGTTTGGACTTGAAATTTCGGGTTTAGACTTTCGCCTAAGCTTTCAGATCGGGACTTACGGATTTTTTTTATTTTTTTATTTTTTTATTTTTTTATTTTTTTTGATTTTTTCTTTTTTTCTTTTCTTTTTTTTTAAACATATTTACATATAATATTATTTCAAAAATTTACCATTGATCGGGCCAATTCAGACGCCTTTTTGGTCTGACAGTATGTAATTGTTGTGAGTATAGGCCTCCTGCACTAAGTCTGGCTCGTCCCATTTGGAAGTAAGTTTGTCCTTAGGCCGGTCTTTCAAATTGATGGGCCATTGTACTGCAAGAATAAGGTTTCCAACTTGAAAAGATTGAGGGCGGACCCTGCGGTTGAACATGTTGGTGAGTCGGGCTTGGCAGCACTCAAGTTGCTGTTGTGCTTCGAGTCTCCTTTCATCGAGGCTTCTAACTCATCCAGACATAGACAAGCATTCTCCTCCTGTGTGAGTCCTTCCAGAACAACAATGTGCAGAGATGGAATCTGTATTTCTAACGGCATTATTGCTTCGACACCATAAACAAGTGAGTATGGCGTCGCCTGTGTTGGAGTCTGGGAAGTTGTACGATACGCCCATAATGCCTCCGAAATTCTATCATGCCAATCTCTTTTGGATTTAGAGACTGCCTTCCAGAATATATTACACATAGTCTTATTGAATGCTTCAGCTAAACCGTTAGTTGAGGCATTATACATAGATGATTTGTACTATTTGAATTTGAACTTCTCGTAGAGCTTGTCCATCAAGCTGTTGTAGAACTGCTTGCTGTTATCAGTAATGATGAACCAAGGAACTCCATAACGATAGATCAGATGAGTCCGGATGAAGTTGACAACATGTTCCTTTTTTACTTCCCTTAGTGGAATAGATTCGGCCCATTTTGAAAAATAATCTGTTGCTGCGAGAATGTAGAGGTGGCCTACAGATGACTTTGGCAAGGGCCCCACTAAGTCGAGACTCCAAACTTCAAAGGGCCAAGACGAGACAGTTGGATACAGTGGCTTTGGTGGTTGATGTATGTAATTGGCATGAAATTGACAAGCTTGATAGGTATTAGCAAACTCAATGAAATCACGTACCATGGTTGGCCAGTAGTATCTCATCCTTTTGAGTTAAAAATGCAACTTAGGCCTTGATTGATGTCCGCCATAAACACCAGAATGTGCTTCAGCGATAGCTTATTTTGCCTCTTCATTACCTAAGCAGCAAAGTTAAACTCCATCAGAAGACCTTCGATACAGAGCATCATTGAGATTATGAAGCGGGGAGCTAGTCGTTGAATTTCTGTCTTATGACGACGATCATCGGACAGTTCCCGTGCTGTAGGTAGTTAATGATTGGTTGACGCCAATCCTCGTCCTCCGCAAGACGTACAGGTACGCGTTGGCTGCTGTTATTTCTTCATCATCCTTCTGCGGCACGATCCATTTCTGGCATACGGTAACAGCTGTAGCCTGAATTTCTGACTTTGCAAGAAAAGTGGCTAGGTTAACCAACGCGCCTACCTGAGTGTTTTCTCGTCGAGGCACATGCTCCAAGGTGATACTTTCAAATTCATCCATTAGCTGTCGAGCACGTTGATGGTAAGGTGCAAGGTCCTCTTTTTTCATATCATACAACCCTGTAAGTTGGTTGATGACAAGCTGAGAATCTTCATGGACTTCTATAGTTCGAATCTTTATATCGACAGTCATTTGAAGACCAATGATTAAAGCTTGATATTTAGCAACATTATTTGAACATAACTCACCGAGAATGATAGCATATGATAGTATTTGTTGTTTTGGAGTGACAAACATTATGCTGACACCAGCACCATCACGTCTTGCTGCACTATCAAAGAGCATTGTCCATGATGGCAGTGTCCCAATGTAAAAAACCTCTTCATCCGGAAGATCATCTGTGAACTTCCAATCGGACAGGACAGGGTGATCTGCAAGGGTGTTCGCTAGAGCTTGTCCTTTGACTGCTTTTTTAGGCACGTAGACAATGTCGTAACTTTATAGAATTACTGTCCACTTGGCAAGTCGTCCTGACAAGATTGGTCTAGATAAGATATATTTAATAGGATTAGCTCTACCAATGAGACGTACCGTGTGAGTTTGCATGTAGTGCATCAGCTTATTAATGGCGAAAAACAGTGCTACACATGTCTTTTCAATGGGCGAATAATTTAGCTCCGGACTGTTTAGTGTTCTGCTCAAGTAATATAGGGCAACTTCCTTTTCTTGCTTATTTTCGTGTGCAAGCAGGGCTCCCAAAGACATTTCCTCTGCTGCAATATAGAGAATCAATGACTTTCCTTGAATTGGAGCACCCAGGACTGGTGGATTGAAAAGGTACTTCTTTATACTCTTGAAGGCTTTGTTGCAAGTTTCATCCCACTCGAAGTTAACATTCTTCTTCATCAGCCGATGGAAAGGTTGACACCTCCCAGTTAAGTTGGAAATGAAATGACGAATGTATGCCAGCTTTCCTTATAGACTTCACAGCTCGTGCAGGTTTTTAGGTTCAGGCATCATTTGAATTGTCTCAACCTTTGACTGATCAACTTCAATTTTACGATAGTGCACCACGAACCCAAGAAAGTTGCCTGATGTGACACCGAATGCGTATTCGAGAGGGTTCATTTTAAGCTGATGCCTGCGAAGTCTTTCAAACACCGTTTTGAGATCCTCGAGGTGGTCATTGCGCTCCCTAGTATTTATCACTAAGTCATCAACATAAATTTTATGCAGCATGTCATCAAAAATTTTTGGCAAGACACGCTGATAAGTGGCGCCAGCATTTTTTAATCCAAATGGCATAATTTTGTAACAGTATATTCCTTTTGGGGTGCAGAATGCTGTCAACTCCTAATCTTCTGGTGCCATTCTGATTTGGTTATAGCCTAAAGAACCATCCATAAAAGATAATGCTTTGTGACCCGTTGTTGCATCAACTGTGATCTTTGTTATGGGCAATAGAAAGTTATCTTTCGAATAGGCCCTGTTAAGATCTCGAAAATCAACACATACCCTTAGTTGTCAATTCTTCTTTCTTACCGGAACTATGTTGACAATTCACGCTTGGTAGGTGACCTCTCGGATGAAGCCAGCATTAATCAGCTTGTTAACCTCCTCCTCGATTTGTGAAATAAATTCCGGACAGAACCATCCTTGTGGCTGCTTGACAAAACGAACACCCTTCTTTACTGTTAGACAATGCACCGTGATCTTCGGGTCAAGTCCGGACATTTTTTTGTAACTTCATGTAAACGTGTCCCTGTATTGACTTAATACCTAAACATATTCTTACTCTTCTTCTGTAGTAAGTAAAGCTCTTACAAATGTAGGTCGGGAATCTTCTAAGAAGCCAAGAATGACCTCCTTGAACTCATCAACAATTGTCTGGCCACTATCCTCAAGTTTCGGAGGAGCATCCTTTACTTTACCATCTGATGAGTCGGAATCGGCCTCCTCGCTAATTGTGACATATAATGCAGAGATCTTGACTTCATCTTCTCTATTTGATTAGACAGGCCTATCCTGTTTGGTGGTGATGGTGATGGCACATACATTAGGTGACTTCTCCTAACAGTCTAAGCCAGGTCAGGACTGTAATGATTAAGAAGTGGTGCCATGTGTGGATGGCAGCGTACCCATTGTGCTCGGGTTTGAGAAGTCATAGCCTACCTTGACCAAGAGCTTGTATGCATTAGGATCGAATCCTTCGTGTGTTCTTCTTTCTAGAAGTGAACCACCTTCAACTGCCCCCGTGAGTGGTCTAACGAAGCCTTTTAATGGTTTTAAGGACAAAACCAGCTTAATCTTTGGTATTGGCGGAGTGTGAGTCTCCTTCAAGTTGTGTAGTTCTTTTGTCTTGGATTGACTGTGTCCTTCCTCCTGTTTAGGATTTATGCAATAAGAGAAAGGAGACTGACCTTCTGGACATCGTGACTTTGACACGTAACGTAGGACTGTAGTGGAGTTTGAGGATGCAACCTCTTGCAGGCGAAACTCAGCAAATTGTGGCAGCTTTCCATCTGTCAGAGTTTGAGGTTGTGCATTAATAAAGTTTTTGAAAGCTTTTCCTTCTTCGAGAATGCCTCCAGTTCAGGTACCTTTTGATGGAACGATCTCCGGATTGTCTGTGTCGGTGTAGAAGACTGCATCCGCCAATTGTGATTCAGCAGCATCAAATAGCTTTAAGCCGGCATTGACTTTTTGAACGCCGCCCTTGTAGTACTTGAAGCACTGATGCAAGCTTGAAAGTAAAACTCCATTTCAATGAATCTACGGTCGTCCTAGCAACATCTTATACGTGGTACGCGTATCAATCACATGAAATAGCGTGCTAGAAGTGAGATTACCGATATTTAGCTCCAAACGAATCATCTCAATTACTTTTTATCCTTCTTGATTAAAGGTATGAATCATCAAGCGGCTGTCTGATAACTTATCCATGCCGATGTCAAGCTCCTTTGTAGTGAATTTTGAGATAATATTGACTGTCGAATCATCGTCGATCAGAATACGTCGGACCTTCTGTTCTCTCACATAGCTTGATACATACAGTGACCAATTGTGAGGTTTGAACCCCAGCAGGAGATCGTCATCTGAAAATGAGATAGCGGAGTAACATCCAACGTGATTTTGGGCTGCCTGATGCTCCATCAAGCTGGAATTACTTGATGACAGAGATCCAGCTGAGGTGTGGAGAGTGTTGTTGACTTGGTTCTGCCACACTTTTATTGATTGCAAAGTTGCAAATAGCTGAGGGTTAGCGAGAAGAGTTTGAAGAGCTTCATATACCTTCTCCATTGTGGACTTTTTGTCATCGAGCTGTTCCTCCTTATGGTATGTCGCCTTTTCTGATATATTTGAAGTGATGGTGGTCTGGTTTGCCGAGGTTATGCCTTCTTGGTCTAGAATGATTTTATTCTAGCTCTTGCGCTTCATGATTAGCTCCTTCAGGACGAAACACTTATCAGTTGGATGGCTTACTATGCGGTGATATTTGCAAAATCTTGGATCGCTGACTCGATCCTTTTCATTCGGCCGCTTGTACCCTGAGAATTCGATCATCTTTGCCTCCAAAAGTTGGTCAAGAATGTCAAGGACATCTGAGTTGGGGAATGGATATTGCTTCTGCTCCAACTCTCGTAATGTCACATTCCGCCTTTCCTGTTGTTTTGGCTGAGTTATTTGGGATAGGGGATTTACCTTAGCTTTGGCTCCCACTTTTACCAGTGTGGCTCTAATAGTCATCACTTTTTTTTTTTTCTGAGCTGTTGGGTTTCTTAATCTCCCATATGCCTCTTTACTGGTCCAGCTGGATGGGAACCGTGCCCCATGGAGCCTGGATGCTTATCTCCATATCATTTGCTTAGGTCGTCAGTTTTTCAAAGGTTCGGGTTTTAATGCCCTGCAGGATATATAACAGCTCCCAATGCATTCCATAGATACACATCTCCACGGCAGAAGTCTCCATCAAACGATCTTTGCAATCCAAGCTGAGAGCACGCCATCTGTTGATGTATTCGACAACAGGCTCTCCTTTCCTTTGTTTGGTGCTGGTAAACTCCATCATACTTACAATTATTTGAGTACTGAAAAATCTATTGAGGAACTGTCGTTGTAGTTGTACCCAACTGTCAATTGATTCTAATTTAAGATTTATGAATTAGGTAAAAGCGGTCTCCCTGAGTGAACAAACGAATTGCGTTACCAAGAAATCTCCGTAAGTCCCTACGTTGTTGCAGGTTTCAACGAAGTGAGCGATTTACTGTTTAGGGTCGTCTCGTCCGTCGAATTGTTGAAATTTGGGCGGCTGGTAGCCCAAAGGCACGTTGAGACTTTCGATCCGTCTGGTGTATGGTTTGACGTATATCTATAATCCTTACAATGATGTAACTTGTTGTAGGCGAATTGTATTAGTTATCATATCTTGCAATTGTTGAACAAATAGCGAAGTCATAGAATTTGAGGGTGGCAGTTGTGTAGAACTACTTGGTTGATTTTTTGTAGTGAAGATGTCGGTTGGTATGGAGAAATTTTCTTGAGAGATTTTCAAAATTTTTTTGCTGATTTTTTTTTAATATGTTTACAGTATCATCATTGAAAGCCTATGGCCAAAGACCATCCAAAGGCCTTTTAGTAGAAAAAAAAATTCTTTTAAATTAAGATTTAAAATAATATTAAATATATTGAGTATTTAACTTTTGACAAAAAAAAATAAAAATCTCTAAAGAAAGGTATGTCATTTTGTTTTATTAATCATTTTATTAATTATGTTAGTTGTATTCATCGCTTTTGTAACTGTGTAGATATTCATTTCTTATCTTAATATGGAGACACCTATTTTATTTGGAGGCTAATTGATGTACCTCACATCCACTTTTGCTTAAACACAACTCTGTGACCTCTACACATTAAATAAACGAATTAACTTAATAAAATACACAACAACCCAAAACAAACAAACACACACACACACACACCCATATATATGGATGTATGTATGTACATATGTATATCTTTCTTCCTTATCAAAATTGCATGTATGTGGTGATTTTTGGATGTGAAAAAGCTAAGATGGCCCTGCTTGAGCAGGGCTTTGTGCTAATGGCGACGGGACCATCAGCATGATCATCACTATTGTTATATTTATCAGTCGGAGAAGAAGCAGGACTTTCGAGAAGAACCTTGAATGGGACATGGGTACCCCTAGTGGATAGACTAGAGATGGCCAATGATATCAACCTGTCATATATCTTCAGTTGTTGTATTTCTTGAAAATAAATTTTTTGAATTTATTCAGATAAAAGTTTATATTATTGTAAGCATAAAAAAAAAAGAAAAAAAAAGAGAGTCAATAGTCGACTTATTCATTTCGCATGTGTCCTTTCACACGGAAAAGTCGACTTATTCCTTTCGCACGTGTGCTTTCACACGGGAAAATCGACTTATTCCTTTCACACGGAAAAGTCGACTTATTCCTTTCACACGCATGCTTTCACACAAGAGGGGAAACCCTATAAATAGGCCCATGCCCCTTAGTTCAAAACATATTTAGCAAATCTGTAAATAGAAAAATACAGAGAATTTGAGAGAAAAAGAAAATTTTAAAAATCTCTCAAGAAAATTTCTCCTTTTCCTACGTATTTTTACTCTGCAGTATACTCTCTTAACTCCTTTTTGAGAGATATTTCAAGGGTAGGCCCAAAAAAATTTGTTGTTTCCATTTCTAAAGTTATTTTTAGGTTTATATTCTCGGATCGCTCTACATCTGAATTTATGAGAATATAAATCTGAAAATATCAAATTACTACAAATCCGGCTGGAATCAAGTCTCATACGGCCCTCAGCGAAATCCAGGCAGCTCATCCGAGAACAAGTCTCTTCGACTCTCGGTGAAATTAAGTCAGATCGGCTCCGATAAGGTCTCTGCGGTTCTTAACCGTAATCTAAACGTCCAAATCAGATCCAGTTTCAGTCTACCCAATTCAAGATAAAGCTGTGGAAATTATTTCTGTCAAGATTAAGCTCGTGCAGCCTCTGACGGAGTCAAAAAAGGAACACTAATCAGTGGATCTACGGAGATCGACCCCACGTAAATTTTCTTTTATTTTTAAATTTTTATTTGTAATTTATTTTTGTATTTTTGAATCTAACTGTTTTAAACTCAAAATTTATCAGTTACAATTATATATATAATATTTTAATTATATAAACAATATTTTATAAAATATAAAAAATTCCAATGACATATTATGTGTTTGTCTAAAATCTTTATATTTCTCATAGTTTGTATAATATAAAATATTTTACATGCAGTATAAATTTTTTTTATTTCTAAATAATTTTTATTTTCAAATAAATTCATGAGATTGTGCGATTTTTTTTAATGAGAGTAACTCTCTTTATCTCTATAATTCTTATAATCTTTATTTCTCAAAAATAGAAGTTGAGACTTTAAAATAAAATTTAATTACTAAAGTATCCTTAAATAACCAATTGTATGCATAGCGTAAGAACTTATATGTCTACCGTTTTCGTAAAAAGTTAATCAAACGTTACAAATCTTACCATGGAAAACCGGCTTTTGAATTTTGAGTTGAATTTGGGTCAATTCGGAATATTTTTTATTCCATGATTTCATAATTTGGTCCTAATAAAACTTAGAAAAATCAATTTATTGTCTCTCTGGTTTTTCTTCGGTCCAATAAAACTTGCGAAAGATTATTTATTGCGTCTTTTGAGAGTCACATGGAGTTGAACTAACTAGCATGTCTTGAATTTAATCGTAATCTCCCAATTTTTCATTGCTCGCGGGAAAGAATTGAGAACTTAACAATTGTTTGCTTTCGGTTTTTTTTTTTTTTTTTTGGTTGGGGGGTGGGGGAACAGAGAACTTAAATAGTTCATCAAACGCACAGCTTTCTCATGTTATTGTTTTGTTTTTCACTTTTTTTTTATTATTCAGATCAATTTCATTAATAATGTGTTTGGATCGTGAGAAATTGATAAAAAAGATAGTTATGAAAAAGAAAATAATTTAGATAGATGAGAAAATTTTGAAAAAGAAAATAATTTTAAAAAATGATATAATTTTAAAAAGTTATTTTCTTTTCAACAAAATTATTTTCTATAATTTTCCTACAAACAAACAAAGCATAAATGACAAGCAGATATAAGTTTGGTACAAGTCCAAGAGGGGCAATTATTATGCTACGTTTGTATAAATATCATCTTGTACACCCCTCCACCCGTAGATATGCCCATGTCTTTATTATGCTATGCTACAAGTATTCAATTTTGCATACTCGTAGAAAGTCCGTAACCAGGTGAGATGTGATCCTAAATTAATAAAAGTACGTAACGAAATAGGCAAATATAGGAGGAGAAAGACACGCAGAAATATAATGGTGAGTATAAAATTAATACTATATCATAAAAAATATATCAATTTTTTTTAAAAAAATAAATAAATCATTAAATTAATAAAGTGTTTTCTATACAATATAGATTACATATCTGTATAATAGTGTCTAATATAAAAATTAGGAACTTCGCTAAGAAGGTGCATTTATTAAACAACATCGCGAAACATACATGCATGCATGCAAGCATTTACTTTGGTCGATCAGCTTAGAAGGTTCATTGATTTAACATTAATGTATGCACTAGGGAAGATTATGCTCTGAGCTTGCAAGAACTTTTGTTTGGGAAAATTTGCGGCGTAGGCGAATATTTGTGGAATAAGACCATAGACAAAGACTGCGACTTCGGATGCAATGGTTGCTGATTCTCCTGGTAGGAGCAAGAGTTGCTCGGAAAATATGTATATTATGGCAAGAGGGATCCCGGTTATCATTAGCAGAGAGGTTGCTCTTTGCAGATAAATGCCCAGCATCTCATACTTGCATGCCCCATAGGCCTGCCCACACAGCGTCTCCACTGCACTTCCCATCCCTAGCTGCATGAGCACGCACGATGTTAATAACATCTAATTTCACCACAACAACACATATATTGGAAACAAATTGCGGGGAAAAGTACTCATTTTTATTTCCTAGTTGCATGAGTTTTCTGTCCTACTTGATTGAATTTGATTTTTCGAGTCAAATATATGTAATCTTATATAGTTATTATTTACAAATAGGTCATTTCTATATCTCAAACACGTGACTTTGATTTAATTTGAACAGCATAATTGATTTATTGGTACTTGACCTTAAGTTGGCCCATAATACTATATATTGGACTTTAGTAACTTTTTTTTTTTTTCTTCCTTTGGAGCTGATACATAGGATCGAGATAGAGGCATAAGGGAGGAACTGAAATTTCAACTTTAGATTCTCAAGTTATCAATTACGTTAGTTATTAGTGAGTCCTCTGACTGACTCCAATACCTACCTACGATAGTAGCATCAAGAAACAAAGAAATGAAGTTGAGAGTATGTACCAAGAGGCCATAGGCGAAGACTTGGATTCCATTGTTACCGAGTGAGGAAGCAGCAAGCTCAAGGTTTCCGAGATGACCACAGAAGATCTGGGTGGAGACGGAAACCACATTACCGAGCACATAAACCACAACTGCTGGTGCTGCTAGCCGAAAGAGGGTTTTCAGTTCCACCAACGTGGCCCTTCCGAGTCGCTGTGATTGTGGCAAATCGGTGTCGGATAATATGTGCTCGATCTCAGAGCTAAATCGTTCCATCGATGATTGTTTTTCTCATGAAACGGCTTCCCGGGACTCGTTTTCAGTGCATTCGATAGGGTCCATGAAGTGCTGTTCTCTCTCACGCTCACTTACTGTCCATAACAGGGATAAGGTAGGGCTACTCTTATAAGGAGAACGATCGTAATTAATTTGTCAGACAGACATTCAGACAGAGAAGTCTTCATGATTGCTTTGAAATTTTACTAAGGATTTTAATAGTTACACATATTATATATATATATATATATATATATATATATATATATATATATAATTTGATAAAAAATTAAAATTTAGATTTAAATAGATGTTATTTTAAAATATAAAGTATAAATATTATATAAATTTTTTTTAATTAATACAGTGCAAAAAATAATTATTATATTTATGTATGTATGAATATAAATACAAAAATTTGTATACCTATCTTTTCCCTTTTACTAATTATGACTCAATTTGTTGTAAAATGTTGTTTGATGGCAGAAAAAATATATGACCATATATGAATAGTATAAAAAAATTTAAAATTTTTTAAAAAAATTAAAGTATAAAAATGACATTAAATACATTTAAAATAACACTAAATATATTTAGAATTTAATTTTTTTAATTAAAAAAATATAACTATATGTGGGTCAAAAATTTATAGTCATGTAATAAAACGGTTAACGGAAATGGGTCCAACCTTATTAAATAGAAAGTTGGTTGGATGGCGGATCATAGTCGTCGAAGGCTTCGGGTGTGTTTGGTATATAGATTAGATAGTGCGATATAAGATAGTATAGGTTAATATAATATATGATAGGTTAGATTACTAGTTTATATTATATTTGAATGTCATCAAACAGTATATAATAGTTATCTTGTTTAATATTTGGATGATATGTGATAAAATAGTATAGTATATCAAAAAAAAATTTTACCCTTAGAAATAATTAATTTACATTTACTATTTATTTTAATATTTTTATTAAAAATAATTAAAATTAAGTAATGAAATTAATATTTATTGTACATGTTATTATACATTATATTGTTTATTTTTTTTCAATTTTGTATAAAAAATATTTTTTTTAAAATTAAGTATTAATTTTATTTATACAAATAAATTTTAAAAATATCAAAAAAAAGATTAATATTTTTTTATTTTTTGAGGAAAAATTAAATAAATTTTAAGAAATAAAATTTCAAATTTATATGAAAAAAAATGAAAGAATGAGCATGAGAGAGAGAGAAAGAGAGAATGACGAGAGAGAAAGGAAGGGAGGAAGGAGGAGAGAGGGAGGAGAAAGGGAAGAGAGAGAGAGATGAGGAGTGAGAGAGAGAGAAGAGGGAGGAGAGAGAAAGGAAAGAGAGAGAAGAGGAGTGAGAGAGAGAGAAAGGAAGAGAGAGAAGATGAGAGAGAAATAACTTTTTTAATTTTATGTTAATTTTTAAAAAAAATTTTAAAATTTATTTTAATTAAGAAGATATTTTAGTAAATATATAATTTATTAACACTAGTCCATGATATAGGATAGACTAGTATATAGGAGTTAAAATGATAATACTATTCTATATTCATATGATAGTAAACTCACACTAGTATAATTTATATCTATCTTGTTAACTAACTAAATATGAATTAAAGTGAAATAGTTGGTCACTAATCTATCATATCTTATTTTATCTTATAAAACAAACGCACCTTTCATCCATACCACAGAATTATGGGTTTAAACTTTTGTTAAAGCATATTGTCTGGATGGTAGTGATTTTTAGTAAATCTGAAGTTTGCTTTTTTGTAATTTAGTGTAGCGATTGGACCTAGCTTTCGATACATATTGAGTGTACTCAATTCTCTTTTGGAGGACTTATCGCAACCCCTACTTTTCTATCTCTTGACAATTTTTTTTTAAAAAAAAAAAGAATGGTCGTTGGAAGAGAAGCTCAGACTTACAATGGGATGGTTGTTTCAGCTAATATCTGTGGGATAAGACATTATAATTCAGTGAACAGAACGGAAAGGAAACACAATTGACAAATTTAAAGTTGGCAGTCAGAACAAAATAATTAAACGAAGAAAAGGCCGAAATGATCTGTCGATTTTGACCATGTGTTTTCTTTGCAAAATAACCTAAGCTTTTTGAGATAAATGAAGTATAATTATCAAACCCAACTAGGAAACAGATTACATTTGATGAGGAAACGAGGATCTTGCTGTCCGGTAATAAGATTACTAGATTACTCACTCAATGGGATGTACAATTCTTTTTTTTCTTTTCGGGAACAATTATATAGATATACAAAAAAATATGTACAAAGTTTGTACGTGACATCCAGGCGTTTAAGATACTATATATATATATATACTAAGGTTGTCAGAACCGGATCGGCTATCGAATTAAAAATATTAGTGGGTCAACATTTAACCAGTTGAATCGGTTAAACCGGTATTTGAACAAATATTTAATAATATAGATATATGTATAAAAATAATTAAAAGAATAATATTTATAGATAATAATTAAATATTAATTTTTTTAATTTTAAGTATTAAATTGAAAAGTTTGATTAAATTTTGGACTAAATTGAAATTGTAATTATAGTTAGAGATCAAATTATAATTTATAAATTTTTAGTTTAATTTAAACACGTCCAACCGGTCTGATTTTTGACTAATTTTTATCGATTTTTATCAGTTTTTGACCGGTTTTAATCAGTCCGAGTCCTTATCCAAAAAATACTATGAACCGGATCAGACCTTTGGTCGGTCACCGGTTGAACCGGTCGGACTGACCGGTCCGGTTCGATTCTGACATCACTGATATATACTGGTTAAAGGTATCAAAATAGGTTATCGGGTCAGATTTAGGTCGAGTCACTTGGATTGTGTCATTTCAGGTCACATTAACTTTGGGTTAAGCTAATCTTCGCGTTATTTCAAGTTTGGGTCGCTTGAGTTCGGGTCATCCCATAAGTTGGTCATGCCATCGGTTTTTATGATGTGACTTTTTATAAGACTTTTTGTAAATGCAAAAAATTTTAAAAAAATCTTTAAAATCAAAAAATTGCTAAATTAAAAAAAAAGGTATTTAAGAGTTTTTTTTTCAAAATAAAAACTAGAAACTTAAAATAAAATTAGTTAATTCATAAAAATCTGAAAATATTTAGAAAAAAATATATAGTTAAAATTTATAATAAAAATAGTAGAAATTATATTTTTTGTGACATAAAATCTATAATTTAAATGCTACAATTTTTTATTTTATTTTTTGATTTCTTAAGGAAAAAAGCGACTGACAGATTAGGTCACTTATGATTCAACCCAACCCGACCCAACTCTAAATTTTTTGGGTCATTTGTTCAGTTCATTTTTGGGTTTGTGCACTTTTAGTTCGAGGTTTAGGTCATGCTTTTCTAGTGAGTTCAGGTCAACTGGTTGGGCTAGGTCAAAATTTGACGCATCTAATTCCACTACATAACTATATTTTAAATAGTATCAAAGCGATCATGTATGATATTTAACAGTTTATTTATTTTTTTAATTTCAATTATAATCATTTAACGGTTCATATCTTTTTGATCTCATTTTGATTCCACTTAAGGACTCAAGCCAAGTATTTCCTAATATATATTAGGGGAACATTATATCGAAAAAATAATTTAACATGAGCAGCAACACATAACTAGAAGCAAGAAGCCTCCCATCTATTCGCACTTATCAAACCAAAAAATTCGTAATTTTCTCTTTTGCGATAGCAATATGAGCTCTGCTCCAAAAATTATTGTTAGCCCACCAAAGAAGAAACAAGGTACATGAACAAATGTTTTCCAATGTCCATGTATATACACGCATGAAATCATATGTAACCAAAAAAAAAAAAACATTGGAAGTTTAAGTTTTCTCGTCCAAATTAAGTGAATGTGCAATAAGCTCCATTAAAAGTGCACCCGACCAATTATAATATGTAACAAGTATTGCACAATCGTATCAATCTTATTGCACATTCACTCAGATTTCTTGCACGTCCAAACATTTTTAGAAAAATTTCAAATTTCAGAACAAATATTAATTTTAAATTTAATTTATGTGGTTATATGTCCATGTACCCAAGCTGCCAACTAAATGTCTTTCCAAATTGTGGTGTCGTTTGTTTACGAATTATTTCTGGTAATCCAACAAACGTTCTTTTCTTATAGTCATATTTATGACTAGTAGAGCACATTTACTGGTCGTCTTTCTACTTGCAAAAGTCGTGTTTCTTAGTCTGGGTTGGGCTAGTCGTACGTAACATGGGATTAATGGTGGAGAATCATTGGAAGGATTTTCAAGCTGGGAGCCAATTCTTTTCGTGCTCAAAAATATTTTTTGAGCACAAAAGTGATCAACAATTGGATGCAATTAATAATTAAAAAAGTTTAAAGTGTAATGGCTAGAGACCATCAAGAGGCCTTTCAGTTTAAACAAAAAAAAAATTGAATTTTTATTTTTAAATCTAAGTTCAGAATAACATTTCATGCATTGAAAATTTAGCTTTTGACGAAAAAAAGTCCGAAGAAATCCTCTGACAATCTATCTGAGACCTTTATATCATTTTATTAATTTATGTCAGCTGTATCCACCGCTTTTGTAACCGTGAAGTTATTTTATTTGTTGGTGGTTGCATGTTAGAAATCCCCTTTTTTTTAATCTTAAAATGGACACCTATTTCATTTTGGAGGCTAATTGACGTACCTCACATCTACTTTTGCTTATTAACAAAAGAACACAATTATGTGACCTCTACACATTAAATAAACAAGTGCACGCGCTTGCAAACACACACACACACACACACACACACACACGCACACACACACACACACACACACTTATATATATATATATATATATATATATATATATATATATATATATATATATATATGATTTTGAGTTATTATTAAAAAATAATATCACTTTTACGTTTTTTTATAAATCTAGTACCACTTTTAAAAATTAATAAATTTAACACAGTTTAATTTTTTTTTTTACAAATCTAGCACAACTTTTAACAATTAACAAATTTAGTACAGTTCAATTATTTTTTAACAAATCTATCATATTGTCAGTTAAAAATAATCAAATTTTCAGTATGTACAATGTACATGTGACATTTGGGAGTTTTAAACTGTATTAGATTTAGACGTAAATGTATCATATGTGTATATTAAAAGATTCAGTTACTTTTAATTAATTATTTTTAACTGACAATGTGTTAGATTTGTTAGAAAATAATTAAAATGTACTAAATTTATTAATCATTAAAGATTGTGCTAGATTTGTAAGAAAATAATTAAACTGTGTTAAATTTATTAATTTTTAAAGGTGGTACTAAATTTATAAAAAAATATAAAAATGGTGTTATTTTTTTTTATAATAACCCTATGATTTTTGGATGTGAAAAAGCTCAAGCGGTCCTCCTTGAGCAGGGCTTTATGCTGATGGCGTCAGGACCATTAGCATGATCATCACTATTATTATCAGTAGGAGGAGAAGCAAGACTTTCAAGATTATATATAAAATATTTTATATTATATATAGATAATATTTTATAGAATATAAAAAAATTCCCATGACATATTATGTGTTCATTTGAAATCTCTATATTTTACATAGTTTGCATAGTACAAAATATTTTATATGTAGTATGAAAAAAAAAGTTTCCACATAATTTTTCTTCTTAAATAAATCCATGAAATTGTGCAAATCTTTTTCAGTGAGACTAGCTCTTTTCATCTTTATAATTTTCATAGCTTTTCTTTTTTAAAAAGAGAATTTAAGGCTTTTAGAATTGAATTTAATTACTAAAATATTCCTGAATAACGAATTGCAAGCCATAGAGTAAGAACTTATATTTCTACCGTTTGTGTTCAAAGTTAATTGTGAATAAGTGACCTATATATTTCGAACTTATAACAATTAGACTAAAAAATACAAGTGCAAATTACAAATGAAAATTTAAAATTTGAGGAGGATCGATCTCTGTTTAATCATCTGATTAATACTCCTTGTTTAATTTCACAGCTTATTCTTGAACTGAAAGAATTAATTCTACTGAGGGGCCAAGACTTGATCTTAGGTGAACTAATGAAACTCTAGTGAGGGCTGTAGAAGATTTGATCCCACTCGGATTGGATGGATTCCAGTGAGAGTCGTATGAAACTTGATCCCACTCGGATTGGTTCTTTTTTTTTTTATGTCATCAAGGGGCTAAATTTTCATAACCTAATTTTGAATTGTAGGAACTACTTCCACCGAGGGCTGAGAGTTGATCTCAAGTAGAATAATTAAATTCCGATGAGAGCCGTAAGATACTTGATCTAACTCGGATATTTAATATCTTAGATTTTTTATCTAACAGACCCAACTTAGTGGCAGTTAAAGAGTATACACTTAAAATATTTTTAGTGAGAGAGAAAAAGAGCAAAACTTTAAAAGTAGAGGATTTAGTTTTATTTGGGATGTGTTAGAAGGCTTGAGAGACTGTGTTTTTATATGCCAAAAATTGTCATCACCTAATCCGAACAACTCTATAATATGAAAAATTCTCGCCATTTTTATAAATCTCATATCATTTCTCAAAATTAAAACTCAAGATTTCTCGATGATAGAAGTCAAAAATCTTCATTAGGGAGCATTTCCTGAGTGACAAATGACAATATTTTATAACTGGAACATGCCTGATTTTGTGGGCTTGAAGCTAAAGCCTTTGTTTTGGTACAGTTTTATTGATCTGTTTCAAATAAAAGAACAACCACGTTCTGCAGAAACATGTGCTGTTGCGAGTTCCGCCCAGTTGAGAAGCCAGGGTAAAATTGCAAGGCCTGCTTATGGATGTTGGACCGAGCTTGCTACTGTGGCGTTATCTGGAGCCCGGGAGGATGCTAATTCGCTTGACACCAAAACATCTATTCCTCCTAAACACCTCTATTAAGCGACAAAAAATTTCCTACCATTACTATATAGTATCTTTATTTGATGATAAATAAAATATATGTACTTTTTTTAATCCCTTAGAGATTTCCGAAGACCCCCAATAAGTCTAACATTCATTATGTGTCCATCGGACAAATGCGTCCTTAGTGACTAAAATTGGTGTCTCGTGTACAAAAATGAGCAGTTAGGTCAGTCAATCCTCCGTGTCTCAAATAACTCAATTTTCTCCCATGAATTATTTGTTTTAATGAATTAAGTCGATCCAAAACTTGCGACAATGGGTGCACAGAAACTTAATCAACCACAATTTGTAAGTATTGGAGGGTGGTAGGCTATGAAGTACGCAACTATACACAAAACACGATAATACGAACACAAAATGATACAGACACAATAACACATTAATTATAAAAAAATTAGGATACATATACAGTTTAAACACGGTTTTAAAAAGAAATGAAGTACTTGCTAAGCGACGGAGGACTTCGGAAGCACCAACAGCACCAACAACCCGTCGCTGTGCACCATCCTTTCTTTAAAAAATTCGATCAAGAAAGGTCTAAAACTAGAAAGTTTTGTATATTTTATTCTTTGATTCTTTCTTTTTATTTCTTTTTTTAAAAAAAAAATTTCAGTGTGTACGGTGACTATTTAAAAACCTCAAAAAATAAACAGAAATAAAAAAATTTTAACTTTTGAATTTTTAAAAAAAATATTAAAAAATATCTAAACGTGTTCGAATCATGTCGGATACTTCTGATCCTCATGCCTAACATGTGTATTCATTTTATTTTCACTTTTTTTATCAGACACTTTTTACTATATTTGACACGTATTCATCACGTGTCAGACGTGTGTCTGTATCTGACACATCTCTGACACTTTTTAGTTGTTAAACATATTATCTAACGAAAACATTTTTTGTATGCTTGTGACAAATATAGTACACATTTTGTATTCGTTCGTCTTTTTGTCATATAATAATTCTGGTGTTGAACACTGGAAAAAAAAGACATAAAACCATAATTTTTCTTTTTTTTTCCAGTGTTCAACACAAGAATTATTATATGACAAAAAGACGAACAAAAATAAAAATAAAAACAAAATGTGTACGATATTTGTCACAAGCATACAAAAAGTGTTGTCGTGAGATAATATGTTTTAACAACCAAAAAGAACGCGTGTAACCGGTTTCGCTTAGTTGTTCCTAGCGGTAAAGTCCTGGGAAGCAGTTTCGGAAAATTCCAAAGCTTTCATTTCCAAAATACCAATGAAAAAGAAAGTTTTTAATCTCACTCCATTAGTTAGTACGTTTCGGGTTCTAATTTTAAAAATAAAGTATAAATTTTATAAAAATAAAAATGTTATAATTATTATATAACTCTACCCAATTAACTCTAAAATGAATTTATTTAAAAAAAAGGGAAAAAAAGGACCATGTTATGTTCCACGTAGGAGCAGAGAGATTTTATTACTCGAAGAGTAGGTCGACAAATAAATGTATCCACAAAAGTTCAACTGTTCAAGAATCCAAATGGCGAAGAAAATGATGGTTCAAGCCCAGGAGGAACCTATCAAAATGATCCATTTTTAAATCAGAAAAATTTTATAAATATAAAATTTGATAGCTGTAAGTGATTACAATATATGATATAATAAACGAAATATACAATATTTATTTATATTTATAAAATTGATATATAATATATCAAATTAAAATATACGATCTGTACATAACTCAACCCAATCAACTTTGAAAAGAATTCAAAAACAAAAAATGGAAAAAGGAACGTAGGAATAGAGAGATTTTATTACTCGACAAGTAGGTCGACAAACAAATGTATCCACGAAAGTTCAACTGTTCAAGAATCCAAATGGTGAAGAAAATGATGGTTCAAGCCCAGGGGGAACCCAGCAAAAAAAGTCAATTTTCAAGTCAGAAAAATTTTATGGATGCAAGATTTGATAGTTGTAGTGGCCCCAGTATACAATACAATAGATTAAATATATAATATTTTTTTTATGTTTATAAAGTTAATATTCAACATATCATAAGAAAAATATGTAATTTGTATGAATAGACAATATACACAATATAATAAAATAATTATAAAAAAATTATACGATATATCAAAGAGAAGTATAAAAATCGTGTAAATAATTATTAAAAATTAAAATTTTTTAATTTAAAAAATATATAATTATTTAAATGAATCATATACTTTTCTTTAATATATTACATATTTTTTTATAAATAAAAAATATATTATTTTTTTTTTATTATATTACGTATTATAATTATTTATAATTACTAAATTTTATAATTATTTAATAATTTTTTTTAAATAAATAACTGAAAAAGTATAGATTTTTTCACGGTACAAATTAATAAGATTTGTACTGCAAACCGGGAGCGATGGTCCCATCAACTTTTTGACTTCCCATGGCTAAGCAGGACAACATCGTTTTGTTCTGGCCACACAGAGCCACCAGCACTCCACTCCAATTTGGAACAAGCAAAAGTGCATCATGTGGTGTCTGTGTAATTAGTTCTCCAATAGTGACTCCTTGTTGTCTTCCCACCCAATTAGTCGATTCCTTGCTTTCTCTACCTGGAAATATGCCCACAAAATTTTATTGAAAAAAAAAGTGAGACAATGTCCAATTGTATATCATTTGTTTATAAAAATGTTATGAAATCCAAACCTTAATTTTAAGGCAAAATAACTTTTGAGTCAGATTTGTATTGACTCAACTTTTGTGCTGAGTCAGATATGTTTTAGATCTTAATAGCATCTTTACAAAAATAATAAGGTGATCGGAATCCTGTAGTAAAATAAACCATCATCTTCCAATTCCTACAAAACAAAGAATCTGGTGTATTGAAAAGCGTCTTTATATTATAGAAAGGGTTAATACCAAAAAATATCATCACTTTTATAATTTTTTTATAAATCTAACATAATTTTAAAAAATTTACAAATTTAATACAATTCAATTATTTTCTAACAAATTGAGCACCAAATTTAAAAACTAACAAATCTAGCACAGTTTAATTATTTTTTAATAAAATTAGTATATTGTCAATTAAAAATAATCGAATCTCTCAGTATACACATATGTACATATAACATTTTAACGTTTTAAACTGTATTTAAACGTAAACGTATCATATGTGTATATTAAGGAATTCAGTTACTTTTAACTGATTATTTTTCTACTGATAGCATGCTAAATTTATCAGAAAATAATTGAACTGAACTAGATTTATAAATTTTTAAATATCATGTTAGATTTGTTAGAAAATAATTAAACTGTGTAAAATTTGTAAATTTTTAAATGTTGTACTAGATTTGTTAAAAAATGAAAAGGTTGTGATTTTTTTTTTAAAATTAACCCTTATGGAAAAGGAGTAGAAACTGTAGTATTAATTGTAAGATTTTACCTCTTTATTCTAATCTATTCGAATAGTAAGCTAACGTAAAATAAGAGATTGCATTAAAGTTCCTCTTACCATTCTTGACCGTACTCCCTATTATATATGACTAAGATACGCATAAATATTAAAATTAAGTCATTCATATATATGTATATATCATGAATAGCAAAAAATTCCATCGCTAGTATATGCGATGTGTGAGCCAAGACTGGGAGTCGTCTGTTACATCCTCATTCAATCTTCTTCGTAAGAAGAACTCGCCACCAAAACACTGATGGAGCTGAATAGACCTTCCTCAGACTAGACCTTAGTGTTAACGAGTTTTAAAATAAATATTGCATCATAACAACATCAGTCATTTTTTTGACAAAACGACAGCAGTAAAACTCGAATCTAAATTAATAACGGAAAAGATCTACTGACTTGTCGGCACGCTATCACCTTAGGTGGTATTCATATATTATATCTAACGTAGTTAATGTAGGACAGACATGAAATACATAGGAAAATGGAAGAAGTGAAAAAATAATTGAGGTCGATGGTAAATTACCTTTGCAACAAAGTCGAACTTATAACCAAGAAGGCATCCCAATGGCAAACCAACAAAGTACTAAGATTCGACATTGACGTATGCAACAACTGCTTGCCATCTACATCCAACAGCCACACCTTCAAGAAATTGTTAAGTTATAATAAAAAAGAAATGATATATATTTGGCAATAAATAAATAAATAAATAAAGAGAAGCAAAACTACTATAGCCAGCGACAGAGACCATGAAGAGGGAGCGCTGTAAGGCACCAAAGGGTTGAAAAACAAAGGGATAAAAACAAGACGAGAATGGAATTAAGAAGCTGCAAAATAGTACATCCCTTGTGGCAATTACCATATTATCATATTTAAGTATACTATACTTCTTTAAAAAAAAATTGTTTTCTCCACTAGAACTGGTTACTTTTAGATTATAACGGAGTAATATTAAGCTAGTAATTATCTGCTAGTTAATTAATTGACTAGGATAACAGACTTGAATTGAATACTTTCTGCATTGAAGACGATTTTAGTACCATTGAATTTTATCTCATTGCAAACACAACAAGTCTTTCAATGGAAAAAAAGGCGCATGCCCAACAGAAAGACTTAAATAAGCAGGTTTCATGTGTGGCACTCCTTTCGCTCAGAACTCCCAAATCTTGTTCATGGATAGCACAACAAATTTATTAATTACAATGATTCTCTTGAGTTATTGTATATTAACACAGAAATAAGAAGTTCAAATAGCTGCTCCAGCGAAGACTTTAGATGCGGACATAACGATTGGCGAACCACAACTCGTGCTTTTTGGCTAGCACAACTTCCACTTTAGGAAAGTTGTAGGTCAACCTTTCTAACCTATCCTTATCGATCGAATGCTTTTAAGACCTTATCAAGTTGATTTGTTGTTGAGTTTATGTCCTTGAGCTCAGGTCAGCTCATAGCAAATCAATGATACTTGCGTTGCCACTTGCCAATACCTTGGCAATAACGAATCCAAAAATATTTGTCAATATATATATATATATATATATAGTAAAAGAGAGTGGATATAAAATTTAGGGAGACAAAAGTCTAGTTTCAAGGAAGTAATAGGTTAAAAACTAAGATAAATTACACTTAAATACATCTATTTATTTATCTTTAGGTGGGGCAATCCATTTGCATCGGTCACTGCTGCCAATGGTAACCTTTTCCATTACAAATACGCATCTCACAGTCATTTGCCTTTGAGTTCTTCTTGTGAAGTTACAGTAGGGATATATGAAGAATCTGCCAGCATGCCTGAGATTGGAGTTTAAGGTTAACTTAATTTTGGCAACAATGACGATATAATTTTTTTGGGACACATTAGCAGTCTATTGAATCGTGAACTATACAATAAGACTAACTCTTATTATTCTTATCAATCTCATATTATTTCTCAAAATTAAAACATGAGATCTTTTGCTGATAGTAGTTAAAAATCTTAATTACAGAATATCTCCTGAGTGACTAATGATAATATATTATAATTGGAATCTGCCTGATTTTTGTGGGCTTGAAGCTAAAGCTTTTGTTTTGGTACGGTTTGGGAATCTTTTTTCAAATAAAAGAACAACCACGTTCAGCAGAAACATGTGTTGTTGCAAGTTCGGCCCAGTTTGATAAGCAACTGTTAAATTGCAAGGGCTGCTTATGGATGCTGGACCCAAGCTTGCCATTGTGGCTTTATGTGGAGCCTAGGAGGATGCCTATTCACTCGATGCCCAACTCCTTCTAAACTCAACCCCGTTGTGACCCGGTCTGTAATTATGATATTCTTAGTAGTTGATTTAGTTAGATGTTAGAGAAAAAGAGGAGTGCTTGTTTTAAGAAAACACAGTGAGTGCATAGTAACCTAATCCACTTTTCTGTGGGCAATCCACATTTTGTAAGAATTGGGAGAGTTGAGAGTCGAACTCTTATACTCTATTTGTTTACCGATTAGAATAGAAAAAGAAAAGAAAAAACATTCTTTCTCACATTTGGAAAGATGAGAGGAAAAATTGTATAACACTATCTGTCAAGCTGTCACATCAAATGAAGAAAGTGAAAAAAAAAAAATCAGTAAAGTGAGATTATTTTTTTTTTAACAAAAAAATTACCTAAATACCATATCTCTACATCCCAACCACAAAATCCTATTCTTTCCCAAACCACCACCGAAACCTACACTAATGTATGAAACCACGATACTAACCTCTAGCTTTTGACAAAGGAGAGACTTCACTCCAATCAGAAAAGAAGAAGACGTGGTGACGTGACTAGAGGAAAAAAAAAACCGAACGAGCATGGACGAGGTGGCCAACGTGCATTTACAACATAGATTTACCAACTATAGTGCAACAAGTGACAAAAAAAAAGTTAAAAAACGATTATTCAAGTCAATAAAGTTAATATAGTAATTTTACATATTATTACTTTTTCATAACTTTTTCATATAATCCAAACATATCAATTTACTTTCTAATCATTTTCTTTCATACATAATCATAATCTATCCAAATAACAGATTCATTCACTTTTCTTTCTCATAACTTTCTTATCAAATTACTTTTTTTCTCATCACTTTCTTTCCCATCAAATTCTTGCAATCCAAACAGACTATTAATGTCTCCTAATGGCCACCCAAACTACCAAAGTGATAAATTCTTTAATATTGGAGGGATTTGAGGGTGGTGGGTTTGAAACCATCACCACCCCTCCGGTGCAAGCAAGTGGCCAGCTAGACTAAACCGGATTGGTTATATTTACAATATCTTGTTATCTTCAATCTTGAAGAAGACACATAAAAACCTTAATTTTTGCTTTTTCCCAGTGTTCAACACAAGAATTATCAGGGTTCCGAATCAAGCCACATTGCCCAACACTCTCTCATGTGTTTTTTGCAGATGACATACTTCTCTTTGGTTCAACTTCTATAGAAAAGCAACAATTATAATGAGATTCATTAAGTCTTTCTGCCAAGCGTCAGGGCAAGCCATGAATAGACATAAGTCTGGGATTGTGTTCAGCAAAAACACCCCAGCTGCTCGACGAAGTGAGATATGTGCGCTGCTACAGATAGGGCCTATCAGTGGCAAGGAACATTATCTTGGCCTTCCCATCAAGCTAGCTAGATCGAAACAAAAGGCAATGCAATTCATTCTGGAAAAGGTAGAACAAAAAGTTCAGTCATGGAAACAAAAGCTGCTGTCCCAGGCAGGGAGGGAGATTCTCATCCAGTAGCCACTGCTCTTCCAACTAAGGTTGTTGAAACTGGACTGATCATCAAACTAAAAATATTAATAGGTAAAGGTTAAATCGGTTGAACTGATATTTAATAATATATATAATTAATTAAAAGAATAATATTTATAAATATTGATTAAATATTAATTTTTTTATTTTAAGAATTAAATTAAAAATTTTAATTAAATTTAAAATTTATATTGTAATTTAAATAAATATTGGATGTCAAATTATAATTTATAAATTTTTGATTTACTTAGAACTAGTCCAACCTGTCTAATTTTGATCAATTTTTACAGTTTTTAATCAATTTTTGATCAATTTTAATTAATTTAATTCTTATAAAAAAAAAATATGAATCAGTCTAAACTTTCGGCCGGTCATGAGTCAAACCGACCAATCCAAGTCGGTTTTGATAACAATGTTCCAACCTATGTAATGTCTATATTTAGATTTCCCTCTAGCTTTTGTTCGAAAATTAACGCAAAACTGTCTAGGTTCTGGTGGGGTCAGAAAAGTGATGAAAATCGCATCCATTGGATCAGCTGGAAGAAATTGACCATGTCAGTGGGGCATGCCCCCAATCCAATCGACTTCACATCCTTTTTACATTGGTGGGAATCTGTATCGGAGACCTTGGTATCGATGGGGCGCAGGTCAGTCCTTGAAGAGATAGCTGTCTTATATGTTGGAACATATGGAAGGCAAGGAATAGCTTCTATTTTGAGCAAGTGAGGGTGGACCCGAGAGCTACTTTTAAGACAGCTCAACAAGAGTACGTGGAGCTGGAGACTTTACCTAGGTTCGCTCTATTGCCCCCACCTTCCTCTGAGCAAATAGAGACAGCTTGGGTCCCTTCCCAAAGAGGCTCACCCAAGATTAATTGTGATAACTCCCTTGACTCTCAAGCTCGCACGGCAGGCATTGCGGCACTCTGCGGAGATGCGCAAGGTAATGTTGTAGAAGCTCGAGCACTGATCAAGAAGGCTCAATCATCGTTGGTGGCTGAAGCATGGGCAGTAAAGATTGCGGCACAGCTAGCTACTTATCTCGGAAGTTCAAGGCTTATAATTGAGACCGACTTGTCGTTAGCATATAAGGCAATGAAGGAATCCGAGAATGTTTGTCCATGGGAAATTGCCCCTATTATTAGAGATGCCAAGAAGGCATTGACTTCGGTTCGAGAATGTTCTTGTAAGTGTATACGTAGGAGTGCAAACAATAGTGCTGATTAGATTGCCAAACATATTAGGCTGGGACTATGTTCCTTAGATTGGGTTGAGAACCTTCCCCAACAATTTGCAAATCTCTTATGTAACAATTTTTATCAGCAATACATATTAGCTCTTGATGTAAAAAAAAAAAAAAAACACACAAGAATTATCATATGACAAAAAAATGAGCAAAAACAAAAAGTGTGCTTTTTTTTATCACGAGCATACAGAAAATTTTGTCATGAGATAATATATTTTATCAACAAAAAAACACATGTAATTGGTGTCACTTAGTTGTTCCTAGTAGTAAAGTCCTGGCAAGCGAAAATTCCAAAGCTTCCATTCTAAAGTACCAATGAAAAATAAAGTTTGTAAATACACTCCTTTAATTGGTTAGGTTTTAATCTTGAAAATGAGACATATAATTTATAAAAATAATAAAAATTATGATTATTGTATAACTGACTACTCCTTGAACTCTTAAATGAAAAGAAAAAAAAAATAAAAAAGGCATTATGCTATGTTTCATGTAGAGGCAGAGAGATTTTATTCCTTGACAAGTACACGGACAAACAAATGTATCAACGAAAGTTTAAGAATTCAAAAGTGAATGAATATGATGGTTCAAGCCAAGGGTGAACCCAACAAAGAGGTCAATTTTCAAATAAAAGACTGAAAAGGCACAGATTTTTTCACGGTACCAATAGGATTCGTACAGCAAACGGGGTACAAAGCAATATCGTGCCATGGCTTCATAGTCACATCAACTTTTTGGTCTCCATGGCTAAGCAGGACAACATCTTTTTTTCAGGCCACACAGAGCCAGCACTCAACTCCAAATTGGAATCAGCAAAAGTGCTGTCTAATTATCCGCACAGAGCCATGTGATGACTCTTTAATTAGTTGTCCAACAGTGGCTCCTTGTTGTCTTCCCACCTAATTAGACGATTCCTTGTTTTCTCTACCTGAAAAAATATATATCCATAAAAAAAAAAAAAGTAAGACAAAGTCTAATTATCATGTGTTTAGAAAATGTTATGAAATCCAAACCTTAATTTCAAGGCAAAACAACTTTTGAGTCAAATTTGCGCTGACAGATGCATGTGCTTTAGATCCTAATAGCATGTTTACGAAAAAATGAGGTGATCGGAATGCTATAGTAGAATAGACCATCTTCTTCCAATCTTTACAAAATAAAAAATCTCATGTATTGAAACGTCTCTTTTTGTTATAGAAAAAAAGTAGAAACTGCAATATTAATTATGGGATTTTACCTCTTTATTCCAATCTGTTCGAATAGTAAACCAAAGTAAAATGAGAGTCTGCATTAAAGTTCCTCCTATCATTCCTGACCATACTCCCTGTTGTATATGACCAACATACGCATAAACATTAAAAGTGTGTGTATAGATATATATATATATATATATATATATATATATATTAAATAAATCGTAGTTAATGTAGTGTAGACATGAAATGTATAGGAAAAATGGGAGCAGTGAATAAATAATTTTGGTCGATGGCAAATCTACCTTTGCACCAAAGTCGAACTTAAAGCCAAGAAGACATCCCACTGGCAAACCAACAAAGTAGTAAGATCCGACATTGACGTATGCAACAAATGCTTGCCATCCACATCCAACAGCCACGCCTTCAAGAAATTGTTAAGCTTTAATAAAAAGAAGAAATGATAGAGATCGGGCAATAAACAATAAAATAAATAGAAGCACAGCTACTATAGTCGAGCGACGGAGACCACTAAGAAGGAGCACTGTAAGGCACGAGAGGGTTAGAAACAAAGGGATAAAAACATTACGAGAATGGAATTAAGAAGCTGCAAAATAGTACATCCTGTTGAGATCCTAAGGTTTCATTATTCGGTTTTGATGATTACAAAACATTGAGAATTACTAATATATTTATTTAAGCGTGCAGTTAAAGGTTTTTAATCAAACATACATAAATTAGAATGGAAGAAATGCAAGCACAAGATAACTACTGATACTGGTTCTATTCAGTTCAAGTATCATCCTATATAGTCAACTTTCAAAGGCTCGTTTGTTAACATAGAGATGAATTAGATGACAAGCCATACATGGTTGGAAAGCTAGAGGAGTCTAGTTTCCAACGCCACTAGAATCGTGACAATTGGAGTTCTGTATAGCAGTTGTGACTAAAAGAGTAATGAGGACTCAAGCTGTGATAACACAACGCATGGGTACATTTTCAAAGAATGTTGCGGATTGCTTAGGATAAATTACATGCCAAGCTATATGTCATTGGAAAGCATATTGAGTCTACTTTCAAATGGAATAATTTTCACATTGATTGGAGTTGTGTGGAAGAAGTTATGGGCAATAAGGTGGAACATGTGCAAGCTGTCAAGACATTCTATATAAGTCAACTTCTAGAAGCTATAATGATCGGATGGAGCACAATTTTGTGGCAAGATATATATGGATAGAAATCTGATTGAGTCTTGGTTTCAAATAATGTAGAATCTCATTAATTGGATATTCCTATAGAATGTTATTGGGCAAAAATGGAAGCTTGGGCAAGCTGTCAAGATACATTGGTTCAGTCTACTTTGAGAGATCACTATGGACAGCTGGAGAATAATCATGTGATTAATCTTATATGGATGGAAATATAATTCTGTCTAGTTTCCAAATTCTCAAGAATCATCTCAATTGGACATTTGTGGAGGAAGTTATGGTCTATGAACTGAAAGGTGCTCAATCTGTCAAGGCAGACAGGATCAGTCTACTTTAAGAGTTGATTACGACCAAATGGGAAAGAATTAGATTTTGAACCTTATATGCATACAAAGATAATTCTGTCTAGTTTCTAAATTGACCAGAATCGCACAAATTGGATTTCTGTAGAAGGAGATATTGCCAAAATACTGAAGGATGTACAGCCTGTCCCGTCCAGCAGGATCAGTCAACTTCCAGAAGGCACCACGGCTAGCTGGAGTGGAATCAGACCATGATCTTTACATGGATGGAAAGCTCTGGATGTCTACTTTCAAACGCATGAATCGGGACGCAATTTGGAGCTATATACAGAGATATATGAATAATTTTCTAAAGAGATGTCAAATCTGTCAAGGCATAATCATCTTTAAATACCACGATTTTTGGGGATCCATTGGCTGTAAAATTAGCCCTCATTAATGTCTTGCAGCAGCCCCTACACCCTCCTTCACCTATAAATAGGTGTCTCCACCAAGACTCCATTCATCTCTCTCCATTCCTCTCATTCTCTCTTAATCTCTCTTAAGTGTTCTTTGCATATGTGCTGTGAGCTTTATTGTGTAAGTATTGAGTGCTAGAAAAAGAAAGAGAGGAGAGCAAGTTTTTTTTTTGTAATCTTTGTAAGAGAGAGTGAAGCCATAAGTGAAGAGAGAAAGGGAGAAAGTGAACTTTAGTGAGAAATCTGTTTTTTTTGTGAGAAAGCTTTGTGAATCTTTATAAGGTCGTGGACCTTCGTGTAACTGTGGTCAAGTGACCATCAAGTGATTGTGAAAAAGCTCAGGTGACCTTTGTGTGATTGAGAAAAAGAGCTAGTGTGCTCTTGGTCAGGTGACTAAAGTGTTGTAAGGGTTTAATCTTCACCCGCGAACAAGATTGATACTGGATTGTGAAATTCCCAAAGATGATCTTGGGGAGTAGATGTAGGCTTGGGATAAGCCGAACCACTATAAATCTCTTGTGTTGATCTCTCTATCTCTTTAACTCATTCATTATCATTGCTTATTAACACACACGTGGCACATATTGTTTATCTCAATTTCTTTCACAAACACACACGATTAAAATTAGTGATTCTTTTGTGTTTGTTCTTATCACTTGCACACGATTCACTTATCTTTCATATCATATTTTTATTTATTCAAGTTTATTTATTTTACTATAAGTTTTTAAATTACCCAATTCACCCCCTCTTGGTAATTTCGGGACTAACACATCCGTCGTGGCAATTACCATATTATCATATGTAAGGACACTATACTTCTAAAAACAAAATTTGTTTTCTCCACCGGAACTCGTTACTTTTATGTTATAATGGAGTAATTTTAGGCTAGTAATTAGCTGCTAGTTAATTAATTTGTAACTATAATAGTTTGTCACCATTCCGTACGTACTCAAATCATTTAACAATTGTTTTTAGGAAAATATTAAGTACACATATTTTCATACACATATAAATATAATAATTATTGTTTATACCATATTAATAAAAAAAGTTTAATAAAATTTTTTTTATATTTTATGATAATAGTCATTTAAATTTTAATTTTAATTTTATTTTTTAGAAAAAAAGAAAAACAATGTAAGAATACTTCCACGTTAGCACAGCACCGCTCGGTGCACCAGCTCGGTGGAAATATTAGCGCCCTTGTTTTTATTGGTTTATGTTATCTGGGAAGACTGCAATGTGTCAAACCGATTCGATGCTTAAAAGAAAAGGATTGAGTTCTTTAAGAAACATTACAATAATTTAAGAATTAAGACCTTCATTTTAAAGATTTTGAATTATAATTATAAAAAGTGGATTATAAGGTTTATAAAAATAAAGAGAATTATTTATGTTGTCTACTTCAAGGTTCGGCCGAACATAAAATAAAGTATAAGAAGAAGAGTGATATGTGCCATGCCCAACTCGTGCTTAATACTTTAGTTTGTGTTGTAAGTTTTTCTAGTTTATTTTCTATCATTTTTATTTAGGCCCCCAAACATTTGGAGACTACTGGGAGCATGGGGACCTCCTAAGTCCTAATAAATTTTACACTTCACAAAAATCATAATATACCATACCCATCGTTTACCTGACACATTAGTTGACATTATGTTAACTAGCAGTAGCATAGCTGCACGTAAAAGAGCTAAGCTGTGGTAAGTTGCGATCATTATATTAATACAAGTACAATTACAAATAATGCTGACTTTTTTTTTTTATTTTTGAGATTTCTTAAATTTAAACTAATAAATTTAAGAAAGAGAGAATAATAACGAAGGTTAAGGATTTGAATCTTGACCTTTGATTACAAATGATGCAACTTTATGTAGCAATAATCACTAATTGTAATAGCAAGTGCTAGTTGAAAATATGTTACATTAATGTAATACTAGAATATTTTTGAACAATTATAGGAATTGGGTCGAATTGAATTTCAGTTAGGTTATTTTGGCCAAAAACAACTTTTGCTATTTATCTATTTATAATCGTATAATCGAGCCAAAAAAAATTACAATGGACCTAAAAAAATAATACTTATTCTTCCATGTCATATTCTAAGTAGTAAAACAAAATGTTATTGAAAGTTTTAGTATCCTTGGCATCAGTCTAATATTCTCGATAATTAATTATAGCAGAAAATTGGTATTTGTATGGAAGAACTTACCAGACAAAACAGGTTGGATTCCATTCAGAAAGACAGAGGCAGCGAGGTAAGGAGAGAGTTCTGCAACGGCGTCAGAAACTGCTGTGCCACCAGTGAAGATATAGCTAAGTTCATGGCGGAATACGAGCGTGAGTACGGCCAATAGCAAGGAGATGCAAAGGCAGCTCGAAGTTGCTATCATAACAGCAAATGATGCTGATCTGGGATGTCCTGCCCCCAGCTCATTGCTTACCCTCACACTGCTTTTAACATATAGAATTGGATCCAAAAGTCAACTTGGTTTATAACTAATTAATGGCACATGTTGTGAGGTTTTTTTTTTAGGCGATTATTATTTTGATTCATAATTTTTCATAAATAAAATTTGTTTATAACTTTATATTATATAATAAATAAAATTTATTTAAAATAAAAAATTAAAAAAATAAATTTATATAAGATAAAATCATGAGTAAGTTATAATAAAAAAGAGTAAAAATAGCAAATATTTTTTTCTTAAAACAGTTGATTTATTAACTTTATGTTAGAGAGAAACTCAAGAATTCGATACTTACTTCTTTTAAATTTTCTCTTTTTTAATTGTAATATGAATTCTAACTCTCTATTTAAACAAAAAAAAAAAAAAAATCTCTTATGTCTCAACCAAGGTTGTCAGAACCGGACCGGTCATCGAACCGGAAACATTAGTGGGTCAAGGTTCAACCGGTTGAACCGATCGAACCGGTATTTGAACCGGTATTTAATAATATATATGTGTATAAAAGCAATTATAAAAATAATATTTATAAATAGTGATTAAATATTAATTTTTCTAATTTTAAGGATGAAATTGAAATTTTTAATAGATTTAGGACTAAATTGAACTTTTAAATTAAAGTTAATGCTTAAATTATAATTTAAATAACATTTGGGGTCAAATTGTAATTTATGAATTTTTTAATTTTATTGGACCGGTTCAACCGGTCCGGTTTTCACCGATTTTTACCGGTTTTGACCGGTTTTTGACTGGTTTTTTCCGTTTTTGACCGGTCCGAGTCACCTTTCAAAATTTACCAAAATCGGCCCGGACCACCGGCCGGTCCCCAATTCAACCGGTCCGACCGGCCGGTCCTCTGTTCAACCGGTCCGACCGGTCGGTCCGGTCCAGTTCTGACAACAGCGGCCTCAACCACGTGTTTCGGGTGTCAAAAACTCGTCCCTATGCACATCTTCATCCTCTCTAATCAGTCTATCAGCTCTAAAGAACTAAAAAAAAAAAAAAAAAAACTTAGTGGTAACCTCCCTCCTCTTTAGTGAGGTTACTAATTTTAAAAGACGAAAAAAGTCTTGACAAAAAAAAAAAAGGACGAAAAAAATTAACTCTACTCAGGCTACCAATTACTCTAAAGTGAAAAGAAAAAAAAAAAAAACTCTTATGAGTGATTAAGCTTGGCTTAAGTTGTGTGGGGAATACATGTACACAATACTAACCTTACAGCTGCATTGAAACCCACTGCAATCATGTACGTCCACCCGAATAGGGACAAGCTGCATTGCACAAATCACAATGCTAAATAAGAAAAGCATTTTACACGTAGCCGGCCATAAGAAAAGACAATTTTCCATTCAAAACCAATAATTTTCCACCCATCCGAAGTCAAGTGTCGCTGTAGCAGAAGTGACAACACGTATTTAGCTCAGATTCAGTATCTCAAAACGGGGACCACAAATGTGCACTCTGTGAGGCAAATGAGAGCAGCTGTAGATTATTTTATCTACAAAATTTGTTATGAATAATTATTTTTTTTATTTTTTATAATTATTAATTAAAAATTAATATATTAATATTTTTTAATAATAATTTATAATATATTTTAATTTTAATTTTATAATAATTAATTAACAAATGACACATGTGATGATTATGAAAAAAAAGTACAAATGATTGTTATTAATAAAATTTTTTATTTATTTAATTAATGTGGAGATGAAGTTTTAATATAATAAAATTTAAAATTTTAATTTCACGTCTCACTTCTAATTATAAATTTAATAACTACTAAATTATGTTGAGTAACTTGAGAACTGCTAGTACCATAGTACCAGATTTATAATCAAAGTTTACTAAAAAAAAAAAACAAAAACTGAATCGCACTCAAATATCGCCAACCATAAAATATAAATTTTTTAATCAATAACCATATGAAATGAATATTCTTATATAGTCCATTTAAAATCCAGCAACTCACGGATCACGTGACATGAAACCGCATCACTCGTTGAACCTGCAGGTCAATCATAATTAATATTTTTTAACATATATATATATATATATATATACACAATCATATTTCAATAATCTTATGAACTCTAAGAAAATGTAAACATTTATTCTATAATCATAAAACAAAACATGCTGAGATAAAAAAAAAAAAAGCAAAAGGTTACTGACTTATTTGATATTTTATGATAAATTAATAATTTAGCATAAAATATAAATATCAATTGTAATATATTATAAATAAAATTTTAATTTTAATTATTAAAATTTTAATTTTAATTATTAAAATTTTATATTATGATTCATTGAAAAACTTAAGATTCAAACTCTAATTTTCTCTCTTTTAACTATAGACTAACATTTTACTACAAATAAAATAATAATAATAATCATAATCATAATCATAATCATAATCATATGAAGCTAGATCTTGGCTTTCCTTACCAGACTGATAGAGAATCGAGGGCAATCTCAGCTTCTTTGAGCAAACCAGCAATCAAGATGGTTATCTGATAGTACCAAGTCTCAAGGCACAACATGACAGCTGATGCTGCTGACAACTTCATGAAGTCCCACAGCCCTGAGAAGGCCTGCAAACTGAATCCAGTCCAAGTCTTCTTGCAAAACATCAAGATGTACACAAACTGTGCCGCCACAACGATCCACCATGACAAGCTCAGCACCAGCGATGCCCCCAAAAGGCCCCATCCCAGTACGTAGATTGCCAGCCAGCTTAGTAAGAGGTGAACCACAAGTGTAGCAACCGATATGTATGCACTAGGGTAGACTATGTTCTGAGCTTGCAAGAACTTTTGTATGGGAAAATTCGCAGCGTAGGCAAATATCTGTGGAATAAGACCATAGACAAAGACTGCGGCTTCGGATGCAATAGTTGCTGATTCTCCTAGTAAGAGCAAGAGTTGCTTGGAAAATATGTATATTATGGCAAGAGGGATCCCAGTTAACATGAGAAGAATAGTTGCTCTTTGCAGATAAATGCCCAGCACCTCATAATTGCGTGCCCCATAGGCCTGCCCACACAGCGTCTCCACTGCACTTCCCATCCCTAGCTGCATGAGCACGCACAATGTTAATAACATACAATTTCACCACAAACATCATATATATTGGAAACAAATTGTGGGGAAAAGTACTCATTTCCGAATTTCCTACTTGCGCACGAGTTTTTTGTCTTATTTGATTGAATTATATATATACAGTCTTATAGTCATTATTTACAAATAGAATGTTACTGCCTTTCAAACCTGTAACTTCCGTATCACAATAATTTTACTATTACGCTAAGCTTCTTCCTTGATTCAATTTGAACGACATAATTGATTTATTGGTACTTGACCTCAAGTTGGTCCATAATGACATATACTCGGCTCCAAAACTTTTTTTCTTTTTCGTCTTTTGGAGCTACTACCTAATAGTTGGAGATAGAGAAATAAGGAAGGAACTGAAGCTTTTCAACCATCTCAACTAAACCACTTCAGTTATTAGTGATTCTTCTGACGACCTTCAATACTTGCGATAGTAGTATCAAGAAACAAAGAAATGAAGTTTAAGTCTGAGGAAGTTGAGAGTACCAAAAGGCCATACGCGAAGATTTGGATTCCATTGTTGCCGAGGGAGGAAGCAGCAAGCTCAAGGTTTCCAAGATGACCACAGAAGATCTGGGTGGAGACGGAAACCACACTACCGAGCACATAAACCACAACTGCTGGTGCCGCTAGCCGAAAGAGGGTTTTCAGTTCCACCAACGTGGCTCTTCCGAGTCGCTGTGACTGTGGCAAATCGGTGTCGGATAATATGTGCTCGATCTCAGAGCTAAATCGTTCCATCGATGGTTGTTTTTCCCACGAAACGGCTTCTTGGGACTCGTTTCCAGTGCATTCGTTAGTGTCCATGTTCTGCTGTTCTCTCTCGCACTCGCTCACTGTACATAACTGGGAGAAGATAGAGCTATTTATAATTAGGAACTTGTCAGACAGACACTCAGACGGAGAAGTCTTCATAATTACTGCTAAAATTTTATTAATTTTGACTCAATTTGTTGTAAAATGCAGTTAGACCATCAGAAATAATAATTTAATGGTAATTTATCGTATCATTTTCAACATCAAATTGAGTTTAAGATTTTTTATTGTCGCTCTTTTCCCATTGAACATATTAAGTATGAGTGCAGTGTATGAGTTTAAAATTTATTAACATTATAATCGGATTTTAAGAGCTTATTTCAAGTCTAATAATATTTCGGTTGTGAGTTCTTCCTACAAGTAAGATTAAATGAGGATGTCAACAATTTAAAAATTGATATTAACTCACCGATTTGATGACCGTCGACCTTATTAACACGGAGGAAAAATATAATTAAATGCGCATAGATAGAAATACAGTGGATATACAGTGATCTGTATTATTAGATTATAAAAAATTTATTTAATTTAAAAATATAAAAAATAGACAAATTAATAAATACTGTAGACTAATTACATACTTTATACGTATCTACTCACGTGTCTCTACGTAGTGCTCCTCTAAAAAGAATGTTAGTTGGACCGCGGCTCAAATCTTGATCAAAGCGTAATGCTAGGGTGGTGGTGATTCTTAATGAATTTGAAAATTTACTTTTTCATAATTTAATAATTCAGCGTAGTGGTTTGATTTACCTTTTGATGCACATTGATTACTGTTCTCTTTAATAAGACTTATCGCACCTCTACTTTTCGATCTCTTGACAAAATTTTGAGGAAAAATTTTAAAAACAAAAAGAATGGTGGTTGGAAGGGAAGCTCAGATATACAGTGGGAAGGTGGTTTCAGTTACTGTCTGTGTGAACAGAACGGAAAGGGAACACAATTTTCAAATTTAAAGATGCAATCTGAACAAAATAATTTAAAAAAAAATAAAAGACTGAAATGCTCTGTCGAGTTGGCCATGCGTTTTCTTTGCAAAATACCCTAGACGTTTTGAGATAACTGAAGGATAATTATCAAACCCAACTGGGAAACAGATTAGATTTGATAATTTAGGAAACGAGGATCTTGCTGTCCTGTAATAAGATTACTAGATCACTCACTCTGTCACTCAATTGGATGCAAGGTTGTCAGAATCGGACCGGTCATCGAACCGGAAATATTAGTGGGTTAAGGTTCAACCGGTCAAACCGGTATTTATTAATATATATATTTATAAAAATAATTTTAAAAAATAATACTTATACATGATTATTAAATATTACTTTTTTAATTTTTAAGGATTAATTTGAAAATTTTGATAAATTTAGGACTAAATTGAAAGTTTTGATAAATTTAGGACTAAATTGAAAATTTTAATTAAATTTAAAACTCAAATTATAATTTAAATAAATATTGGGATCAAATTATAATTTATAAAACTTTTATACCCGGTTTGAACCGGTTGAACTGAGTCCGATTTTTGATCGATTTTGACCGGTTCAAACCGGTTTTGACCGGTCCGAGTTAAGGGGTAACTGTAGCCATAAACCGGCCCGGACCTTTGGCCGGTCACCGGTTGAACCGGTCGGACCGACCGGTCCGAGCCGGTTTTAACAACATTGATTGGATGTGCAATTTATTTTATTTTTTTATTTTAGGTGTAACAGAATGGGATGTACAATTTTAAAAGATAGGACAAAAAAAGGTATAAAATAAATAAAATAGCAAAAAATATTGGAAAATATATATGTGGTTCATTATATAATTGTATTTTAGGTAATATTAAAGTGGTAGTGTAATATATCTGATAATATTTTACAATTTATTTATTTTTTCTTTAATTTTAATTATTTAACGATCTATAATACTTTAATTTCATTTTAATTCTATTTTAAAAATCCCGCTAAGAATTTTCTAATATATAATAGGGGAACAATATGTCAAAATGACCAAAGATATGTACCACAATATTAAGAAAAATAATAATACATATGACGAAAATCATATTATGAAATATTTCGAAACTTATAATTATGAAAAGATTCATCCACCTCTTTCTTTTTTAATTTAATAGTGTTAAAAAAAAATAGATGGTTGTTTTTACAATTATAAATTTCGACACTTATCAAAATACAATTTTTTATAATATATATTGTTACTCTATCGAAAAAAAGGACTTTAATATCAGCAACAATTACTAGAGGCAAGAAAACCTCCCAACAATTCACACGTATCAAACCAAAAATACGTAATATTCTCATTCGCGATATCAATATGAGCTCTACTCCAAAAGTTTTCGTTAGCCTACAAAAGAAGAAAAAAGGTACATGAACAAAAGTTTTCCTATGTCCATGTACACGCATGAAATCATATGTAACCAAAGAAAAAAAAAGGTTTAATTTTTCTCGCCCAAATTGAGTGAATGTGCAATAAACTCCTTTTTTTTTTTTTGACATAAAAATTCTATTGAAATATGCAATTGACCAATTATAATATATAACAGGTATTGCACAATCATATCAATCTTATTGCACATTCACTCAGATTTCTTGCACATCCAAACATTCTTAGCAAAAGTTCAAATTTCAGAAAAAAAAAAATAATTTTTAAGTTAATTTATGTGGCTATCTGTCCATGTACCCAAGCTTCCAACTAAATGTCTTTTTTATTTATGTGGCTATTTGTCCATGTACCCAAGCTTCCAACTAAATGTCTTTCCAAATTGTGGTGTTCCTTTATTTCAGAATTATTTCTGTGAATCCAACTACCATTCTTTTCTTGGGATATGTGTAAAAAAAGTCCTAAACCTTTAGATTTTTTTTTATTTAAGTCTTAAACTTTTTTGAAATTTCATTTCAATTCTAAACTTTTTTATTTTCCTCCAAATCAATCCTTTCGTTAGTCAAACCGTTAAAAATCACTATTCACTAACGGAAATTTTTTTAAAAAGGTAAAATACACTATTTCAATTCACCAGTTAACAGAAATACTTTGTATAATCTTAAAAAAAATAAAATAAAAAATCTAAAATCTAAAATCTCAACTTACATGTTACTATTTGAGAGTAAAATACAAATATTTAATAACAAAAAAAATATTTAAATAGTGTATTTTACCTTTTTAAAAAAATTTCTATTAGTGAACAGTAATTTTTAACGGTTTGACTAACGAAAAGATTGATTTGGAGCAAAATCAAAAGGTTTAGAACTGAAATAAAATTTTAAAAAAATTTAGAACTTAAATAAAAAAGAATTTAAAGATTTAAAATTTTTTTTTAATGCATGTCCCTTCTTTTCTTATATTATAGTCATATTTATGACTAGTAGAGCACCTTTGTCGGTCGTCTTTCCACTTGCAAAAGTTGTGTTTCTTTGACTGGGTTGGGCTGATCACATGTAACATGGGATTAAATGGTGGGCAATGATTGGAAGGATTTTCATGCTGGGAGCCAATTTTTTTCTTGTTCAAAAACACTTTTTGGGCACAAGAACGATATAAACAATTGGATACAATTTATTATTAAAATAACTTAAATATTATCAAAATACTAACGAAATTGGGTTAATCAATAGAGAAAAAAAATAAAGTATTTATATCATCATTAAAAGCCTATGGCCAGAGACCATCCAGAGGCCTTTTAGTTAAAAAAAAAAAAAAAGATTTTTCTTTTAAATTAATATTTAGAATAACGTTAAATATATTAAATATATGGAGGATTTAGCTTTTGACCCAAAAGTCTCTAAAGAGACATATTTCATTTTATGTTATTAAACATTTTATTAATTATGGTTGTTGTATTTATCGCTTTTGTAACTATGTAGTTATTCGTTTCTTATCTTAATATGGAGACACCTATTTCATTTTGAAGGCTAATTGATGCACCTCACGTCCACTTTTGTTTATTAACAAAAGAACACAACTATGTGGCCTCTACACATTAAATAGACGAATTAAGTTATGAAAAAACACAACAAACCAAAACACACACACACACACACACATATGTGTGTGTGTGTGTATCTTTCTTCCTTATCAAAATTGCATGTATGTGGTGATTTTTGGATGTGAAAAAGCTCAGATGGTCCTGCTTGAGCAGGGCTTTATGCTGATGGCTACGGGACCATCAGCATGATTATCACTATTATTATATTTATAAGTACAAGGAGAAGCAGGACTTTCAAGAAGAACCTTGAGTGGGAGATAGGTGCCCCTAGTGGATAGAGTAGAGATGGCCAATGATATCAGCCTGTCATATATCTTTAGTTGTTGTCTTTTTGAAAATAAATTTTATGAATTTTTTTAGATAAAAATTTATATTATATAAAAAAAATTATATTATATAGATAATATTTTATAAAATATAAAAAAATTCCGATGGCATATTATGTGTTCGTTTAAAATTTCTATATTTTGCATAGTTTGTATAATATCAAATATTTCACATGTAGTACAAATTTTTTTTATTTCTACATAATTTTTATTTTGAAATAAATTCATGAGATTGTTTATATCTTTTTTAATGAAAGTAACTCTCTTTATCTTTATAATCTTTGTTTCTCAAAAATAGAACTTTAGACTATTAGAATAAAATTTAATTACTTAAGTATCCCTAAATAACTAGGGCTGCAAATGAGCCGAGCCGAGCCGAGCTTGGCCAGGCTCGAGCTCGGCTCGATAAGAATTTTTGCAAGCTCGAGCTCGGCTCGAGCTCGGTTCGAGCTATGAAGATTGAGGCTCGAGCTCGGCTCGTAACATTTTTACGTAGGCTCGGGCTCGGCTCGAGCTCGACTCAATAATTTTTTTTTTTTTAAATTTTTTTGGTATAAGCTCGATACTAAGCTCGGTTCGATACTAAATTCGGCTCGAAAATTAGCTCGGCTCGATAACAAGCTCGGCTCGACTAGTTAAATGAAAACAATTATGAGCATAATTAATACTTGATACTTTTCAAACGAAAGTGTTATTCAAATTACTAAAATATAACAAATCCAATAATTAATTCTCTACAATAAACAAGATAAGGAAAAAATTCTAAAAATTCAATTCAACAAGGTTTCCAAATGCTTCAAATATACTCAACAGACATTCAAAATCCTCAGCTCTTTTATTTTCTGCATAACTCTTGATAGGGCTTGGGGCTGTGACATTCAATCCGAGAATAACAGCTTCACTGGCAACAGCAATATGTAACCCTCTTGCATTCAAAAAACAAGATACTTCATATATTAGTCTCTTGAATTCAATAAGTAGTAAAGTGACAGTGACAACAACTTCCAAAAAGGTTGCAATATAAAATGGCAGCCTGTAGAAGACAATATGTTGAATTGCTTACTTAAAAATTTCGATACTTGACTCTTCCTCCAAAAAAGAAAAACAAGTAATTGTTAATTTCCTTTGTTATTCCTATTGATAAACATATCCATGAAATATGGGCAATTTGACTAACTTGATCATGGATATGATAATGCTAAAAACTAAGCATTCAAAAGATTCTATTAATGGTCAAAAAATCATTGTTAATGAAGAAATATATAAGAAATTTGGATGCAGACACAAGAACTCAAAGTAAAATAATCTAAAGCAATACAATAATCACCTGGGTATAAATAAATGAATCAGTGAGAAAATTAATGGGGAAAGTAGCATCAAAAAATGAATCAAATAATTGTCATAAAAAAAAAAACTTAGCAAAATTTTGGTACTTTAATGACAAGAAAATAAGAACGATTAATAAAAGATTTAAGATTTTGGTTATATTTAAATGTTTGGCACTACTTTTGGTAATGTGGACCACTATACGCAGTAAAGGTATTATGGCAATGATTTATTGGCATTTTTGAAGCATAAAAGGAAACCAATATCACAAGAAAATGCTCTTACTAGCAAGCTGCAATCAGGATTCATCAATTCAGCCACCTTTACCACATGACAAGTAAAATCAAATGTTAATCACAAGAAAAGCCAGCAGAATTTACCTATTAAAAACCATCATGGGAGCAATATCTCTTTTGTATCCTCTACTTTCTGTAAAGATTGAAATGAGAATATGTTAGTTTCTATTATATACCATATAATATGTTAATAAGTACAAATATAACGATATTAGAAAAACAAAATACCTTAGCTTTCTTTTTAATTCCATAGAAGTTACGAAGCCAATCCTCCCCACAAAGCAACACTTGAACTGTCTCCGTTGACAATGATGCACGATAGGGATCAATCACCCTACCACCAGCACTAAATGCGGATTCAGATGCAACAGTAGTGATGGGAATTGCCAATATGTCACGAGCCATCAAAGACAAAATTCTGAACTTGAGCTCATTTGCCTTCCACCATTGCAGTACATTAAATGAAGAAGTTGCTTCAATATCTTCACATATAAAAACACCTTCACTCAAATACACATCCAAATCTGATTTGGATGTGTTCACGGTATCAACATTTCTTATAAATGCATCAAATTGGGATCTACCACTCTTGATGCTCTTACCCTTGGCCCCATTACCAGATTTTTCAACAATAGAACTACCAACACCACCCTCAACTCCTTTCTCTCTAGTGTTGTTTGTGTGAGCTTCAAGATACTCATTGTAAAGTTCAAATAAAGCATCATGAACAATTTCAATCTGTTTAGAAACCTCAAATTCAGGATACATGATTGGGAAACAAAACTCTATAAATTTCATCTTATTTCTTGGATCCAAGACAGCAGCAATAGAGATAAGCAAATTGCTATCACCCCAATATTTATCAAATTTCTCTTTCATTTTTTCAGCCATATTTTTCATAAATTCACTCCCATTGGCATGATTCTCATCCAACAATTCTTTGACCCTCCAAAGTTCCGGAAGAAATAAATTTGAGGTAGGATATTCAGAACCAGAGATAATCTCAGTGATATCATTGAAAAGACTTAGAAAGCGACATACCTCCTCAACTTTCTTCCAATCATCTTCACTTGGCAAAGTGTTGTAAGATGGATCTCGCTGTTGATATCGTGGAAATACATCTTTGAAATCCAAAGCAGCAGCCAACATTACATAAGTTGCATTCCACCGAGTACAAACATCTAAGATAAGCTTCTTTGAAGATAATTTCAATTGATTTGCAATTTCACTGAAAGTCTTAAGTCGATGCTCAGATTTGTCAAGATATTTGACACTATCACGAACATCACAGATAATAAATTCAATTTCAGACAACCCATCTTGCACCAACAAATTGAGGATATGTGCACAACATCGCACATGGAATAACTGTCCCCTAAGAGGCAACTTGTTTTGGATGGAAAGACTATCCTTCAACATTCTTACAGCAACATCATTATAGGAAGCATTATCTACAGTGATACTAGAGATTTTTTTCTCCACTCCCCACTCAACTAATCGATTATAAATTGCATCATGCACATTAATTCCACTATGAGGAGGAGGACAATCACAAAAATTGAGAATTCTTTTTTGCAAATTCCAATTTCGATCAACAAAATGGGAAGTCAAAACCATATAATGAATTTTTTGACCTGATCTCCACATATCAGTAGTGAGATTGATTTTACTAACCTCTTGCAACAAAACCTTCACTTTCTTCTTCTCTAACTCATAAGCTGTTACACAATCATTCTTCACAGTGGTTCGAGTAATCTTTTGAAAAAGAGGATTGGCATTCTTCATCAACAAATTGAATAATTCATACTCCACAAAGTTGAAGGGTAACTCATGCACCATAATCATATGAGCAGTAATCTCCCTAATCCTTGCTTGACTGTACTTAAAATTTTGGACTGTTGTAACAGTTTCAGCATTCTTTGGTGATACAGTGATGCTTTGTTGTCCTTGTTCAACATGTTTTGTGTAAGGACAGTTATTCATGTGCCTCAAATATGTTGATGTTGCACCACCTTTATTAATTTTGAGTCGATGCTTACAATTGATACACTCTAACTTCTTCGACCCATCTTTGAGTGTGACTTCCTTAAAAGTCTCCCAACACTTAGAAGTCTTTTTTCGTTTCTTCTTCTCGTAAGGATTATCACTATTACCTTCATTTTCTCCTTCTCCTTCTCCTTCTCCTTCTCCATGTAAAATAATTAATTCAGCAACCTCTTCCACCGTTTCTTCGGTGAATCTTTCATGCACATTTGCAATGTTATCATCCATGAATGATGAACCTGAATATAAAGGTTCCAATGATGATCCAGAGACAAATTGAGACATACCTGAATATAATATATACTTTAGTACAATTTAATTTAATAAACATAGTATCCATGGGAGAAAAGGCCCCTCTATATAACCAATATACAATTGTTTATGTGCCAATTGTATAACCTCCAAATAGCAAGGACATGCAATTTCAAAGAAAGTTAAAGAGAGCGAGAGACAATAAAGAAACTTCAATAAAAAACGTACTTGAAAAAAATACGGCAAACCAAGATCGAGAGGAATTATAGAGCAAGGGGTCAAGGGCAATGGTCTTTATAGACTCTGTGCAAAACTAACTGGAAATGTCTGCCCCTTCTGCTCACTAACTGCACCATAAAAAATGCATACAAAAAAGCCAATTGAAAGGGAAAATGCATATAAAGCCAACTGAAAGGAAAGCCAAACAGCCCAAACATCTAGATCATTGTCAGTTTCACTCTACTTACCCTAAGCAAGATACATCTACCAATAAATTAAAATAAATAAATAAATAATCAGTAGAAAAAATGACATATAAATCCCATAAGATTCATCGCATAACGAGATCCATAAAGAGATAAGCTGAAATTTTTCCAAAATCTTCCGAATTGCAACATTCCCTAAATTAGCAACTCAACAGGACACATTTCAATCATAGCAGAATAACAAACAAATTGTACTAAATATACCTTCAGGCACGGGTAAACCATAGAATTTAAATAGCTCATCATTTTGAATACATCAATAGTTAAAGTATCTATAACAACTGTTCTGATTTACATCAATAATCCTTATAGCAGTCTCATATTATTTCCGTTTCATTCTTCTTTAGTCATTTTTTCTTCTAGTTAATTTTGACACCCCAGACCGATCTCCACCAGAGGCCCCATCTACAGAGTTTATACTTCTAGGATGAAGGCAATAAATCACCATAAATACACACACACACACACACACACAAACAAAAGCTTTAAGCAAAGTGAACTTTGTTAGGCTGAAGGAAAAAAAATATCAAACGTGGCAGAAGACCAAATGAAGTCAAGGCAATTGAGTACATGGAAAAAAACATATTTGTTTGCAATAGCCATCTTAAGAAAAACCAACATTTCTTTTTTTAGCCTCCTCTGTTCAGCTGCTTCCTTCAATTTATCACATTCCATATTGGCATGTATAAGTAATCAAAATGATACTCAAAACTACATTGAAAGGATCAATAGAAGGATGCACAGTCAGATGAATTTGGTAGCAAACTTAAGGTTCTAACTTTTCTCTTTCCTTGTGACATATTTGGTTGGTGTTCAATCTACATAGACTCATCATCACTCATAAATACCACCTTCACCTTGGCTGGGTTCTACAAAAGCAGCAGCAATTTGGGTATATGAGTTCCTTTGCTCTTGAATATTGTCGAACCCCCTAATTACAGGGCCAAGTGTCTTCTATCCCTGCAATCATATTTCAATTTTTGTGATAAGAACCGCAGAAGAGGGGAAATTAGCTAAATCTGACCGATGCAACCGACATCGACAGTCCGAGCTCACCGAAACCCCCAAATTTGCGCTTTTTAAAGAAAAAATAGGGAAAAGAGATGAGTTACCTTAGCTTAAATCCAGTTATCAGAAAGATGCGAGATGAAGGCTATAGCTTAGGTACTCCATCGTTGCCTCGCCGGTGGTGATTTTGCTGTGGGAGAATGGCACCGAAAAAAAATCAATTGCAAATAGACACAAGAGAATAGCTGAGGCCAGTGGCTGTGGGCTGCAACGCGAGAGGATAAGTAATAAAAAGAAAAAACCCTAAACATATTATGTCCCTTTTATATTAACAGCTAAATGATACATTTAGGTATTATTGATACTTTAAACGAGCTTATAACGACACATATTAAACAAGTTTTTAATGATACATTAATCGAGCTTTTAAGCGAGCTTTACTCGAGCTTTTAAGTGAGCTTTAATCGAGCTTTTAAGCGAGCTTTAAATGAACTATTCACGAGCCTAAACCGAGTCGAGCCTGTCCCTGTTCAGGCTCAGCTCGTTTATGAAACGAGCTTTAAATTTAAGCTCGTGTATCGCTCATTTAGCTACCCGAACGAGCTCGAGTCGAGCTCTTATCGAGCCGAGCCACCGAGCTTTTAACGAACGTATCGGCTCGCTTGCAGCCCTATAAATAACCAATTGCATGCATAGAATAAGAACTTATATTTCTACCGTTTTTGTACAAAGTTAATAAAACGTTACAAATCTTACCATGGAAAACCGGCTTTTCAATTTTGAGTTGAATTGGGTCAATTCGGAATATTTTTTATTCCATGATTTCATAATTTGGTTCTAATAAAACTTAGAAAAATCAATTTATTGTCTCTCTGTCTTTTCTTCTGTCTAATAAAACTTGCGAAAGATTATTTATTGCGTCTTTTGAGAGTCACATGGAGTTGAACTAACTAGCAAGTCTTGAATTTAATGGTAATCTCCCAATTTTTCAATGCTCGTGGGAAAGAATTGAGAACTTAACAATTTTTGTTTTCGGTTTTTTTTTTTTAGGTTTGGGGGGGGGGGGGGGAACAGAGAACTTAAATAGTTCATCAAACGCACAGCTTTCTCATGTTATTATTTTGTTTTTCACTTTTTGTTTTCGATTATTCAGATCAATTTCATTAATAATGTGTTTGGATCATGAGAAATTGATAAAAAAGATAGTTATGAGAAAAGAAAATAATTTAGATGGATGAAAAAAATTTAAAAAAAAAAATAATTATAAAAAATGATATAATTTTAAATAGTTATTTTCTTTCCGACAAAATTCTTTTCTATAATTTTCCTACAAAACAAACAAAAGCATAAACGACAAGCAGATATAAGTTTGGTGCAAGTCCAAGAGGGGCAATTATTATGCTGCGTTTGTATAAATATCATCTTGTACACCCCTCCACCCGTAGGTCTGCCCATGATTGTCTTTATTACGATATGCTACAAGTATTCAATTTTGCATACTTGTAGAAAGTCCGTAACCACGTGAGATGTGACCCTATATTAATAAAATTACGTAACCAAATAGGCGAATAGAGAAGGAGAAAAGCACATAAAAATATAAAGGTGATTACAAAATTGATATATAGAGATATAAATTATTATATTGTAAAAAATATTTTAAATTTTTTTAAAAAATAAATAAATTATTAAATTAATATTTTTTTTTTACGTAATATAAATTATATATTTATATAATAATATCCAATATAAAAAAAGTAGAAACATCGCTAAGAAGGTGCATTTATTAAACAACATCGCGAAACATACGTGCATGCCTCCAAGCATTTAATTTTGGTCGATCAGCTTGGAAGGTTCATTAATTGAACATTAATCAGCTAGCCAAGAGGTGTCAGGCGAGAGATGTCACCGAATAAAGGACAAAAGCACACACATTATTAAATAATTTGATGCTCCCAACAATCTTCTCTTCCATGTCTAATAGGTGGGTGTTGCTTTCACTTTCAAACCATCAATTAATGTGACCTTTGTTACATGTTCTGCCATCGTTTTGTGCTGCGAGCCCTGAATTTCAATGGACGTGCTGACTTCCATTACTGCACAAGTTAATTCTGCTTTCCCTCCATTCATATGTTATATAAACATATGCAAAATCTTTGGTGAGTATAAATTAGGTATCATTAAAGTATTTGTCAAAAAAAAAAGGTATCATTAAAGTGTAATTAAGTGATATAAATTTTTTAATAATTAGTTGAATTTATGAAAATAAATAAGTTAATATATATTATCAGATATACTATATTTTCACTTATTTTTTCTTACTCGAGACTAATATAGTAAGGCTCATGCTATGCACAATGAGATTTCTATATCACCTCCGAAATATTAATTATAGGATTCGAAAAATAATTCTAAACCAATAATAGTTTTAAAGATTTTGGAGATCCTATATTTTTACTAAAAAAATGTTGGGAGAGATTATGGCAAACAGTTTTTACAGGTTTATTTTTCAACTTCTATGTGCAATAGGACAAAAAATTAATAATTAACTAACAACGTAACACACTTGAATTTATATGGAAAATCGCAATGTAGGTAAAAATCACGGGACTGAAGTACAGTAACACTTGTATCATCAACAATAATGAAGTTACTATGAGTTCTTGTCTGGACAACTTAGAGGTAATCACAACAAAGTTTTCCTAAAAAAATTAATTAATTCTTGGATAACGACAATCTCACCTCATGAAAGAAATATCCAACAAAACTAAATTATATAGGATCAAACTCTTCAAAAGAGAATAAGTATATAAATATATCATTCAAACTGAAACTCTTGTTATTAAAAGTATAGTTTTAAAAATCGGATCGGTTATTGAACCGGTAAGAAGACTGGGTTAGTGGTTTAGCGGTCCAACCGGAAAACCGGCGGTTGAACCGGCGGGTCAATTCTGATTTGATAAAATAATAATTAATACTTATAATTTTTCATTTTTTAATAACAAACAATGAGTATAATTATAAAAAATAGAATATGAGTCTACTTAAATTTAAAATAAAATTAAAATATAAAATATTTATGATAATTTTCTAATTAAATAAATTAATAAAGTATAAATATCAAAAATAAAATATTATAGAATTATTAATCGAATATTCATATCTAAAAATAAATATTATAGAGTTAATATATAATTCAAAAATATTATATTTTTCATCAATATAAATAAGTATTATTTATTCTCATTTTTAATCCAAAAAAATAAATAAAACGACGTCGTTTTGATTAAGATAACATAGTTGTCGGTTCACCGGTCCGACCGGCCGGTTCACCGGTTTTGAAGTTACTGGTTTTTCGGTCTGACCGGCCGGTTCACCGGTTTTCGGGCGGTTCATTTCCTATTCCGGTTTTATCAAAGAATCGGACCGATCCGACCTCCGGTTCACCGGTTTTTCGGTCCGACCGACCGGTCCGGTCCGATTTTTAAAACTATGATTAAAAGCAATAAATTGAAATTACAGGAGAATCGGAAATCAAAATTGTGTCCATAAATTTGATCAATGACCTAGCCTGAAATAAACAAAAAAGAGAACATTAGATTGGGTTACTGTACTTGAGAAGACTAATTTGGTTTCTCTCGGGGTCTGTGTTTTGGCCTTTTGTGATCAATGATATAATACTTTTTTCATGCAGTGCCTTACACCTTGCTTGGATTAGAGGAAAATAGGTGAGGAAAATGATTTTGAGTGAAAAGGGAAAAGATAAATTGTTTGGGATAGAAAAAAGATAAGAAAATTTTCTCTGGCTTCACTGAAAATCAATCCTTGAAAAGGGAAAAGATAAATTGTTTGGGATAGAAAAAAGATAAGAAAATTTTCTCTGGCTTCACTGAAAATCAATCCTCCAAAAGGAATAGGCCAGCTGCCTTTTATAAACTTGTGTAATGACTAACTTATCTTTATTCTTATTTTTTTATTATTATTTTTGAGATAAATTTGATAATATAATACCTATTATTTTTTTAACGTTACGTTTTACTCCTATCAAATCATAAAATTTATAATATTTCTTGTTCACATTATTTTTGCCGAATACAGAGAAAATAAAATAATTTTCCTCAACTCCAAGTTTCCTCACTTTGATATTTCTCTCGCTCCATTTTTGATTCTGGCAAATTTTTTACACAAACTTTTTCATGCAGTGACTTAACCAAACGAAAGAGAGAATACGACACATGCTTAAAAACAATGGCTCGTTGGCTGCGAAATTTAATTCAAGTCTTTTTTTTTTTTTCACGTGAAAAAAAATTTGTTATAAATATATTAATTTTTGAATCTGTAGATCAAAATCAAAGTAACTTCATTTATAATGCCTTATTCAATTATTTTTAAAGAGATAGATCTACCACTTAAGTATTAATGAGACTAAACGTATTCTTATCACTAAAAATTATAATAATTACTAAATATAAAATTTATTGTTACCTCCTAATCATTTTCTACTTTAACAGACACTTAATCATATGTTATGAGAGGCCACAAATATAAAAATTCTAACCTAAATTACCAGCATTAAACACACATCAATTTATTGTTTGTTGAGCTATCATCTCGAATGGGTAAGTCAAGTCTACTGGGCTATGATATGAAATTTACGGTCATGTACCATAAATGTGACAATCAATGATGCATGTATTTGACTATCAGTTGTCGTTCAAGAAACTGAAATGGTACAATCTGAATATTAAAAATTTTGGCCGATCAATTAATTGGTAGATTTAATGGTTTAAACTATGTTTTTGGGAGCAAATAAATTGTCCAAAGAAAAATTATTTTAAGCTTGTTGTTTGCATTTAGATCACGAAAAATGCTTTTCTGCATGAAAAAATGTCACGACACGAATGACTCAGCAATCCTTTCTCTTTATTTATTTTTATTTTTTAAATTTGTTCCATTTTATCTAGGAAAACCAAAAGAAGTTCGACAATTACCTACTGCTTTAATGAAAAAAAATTATGATTTTTTTTTAAAAAATCAAAGTTTAAGATACAATTAAATATATTTAAGGTAATACTAAATACAAAAAATTTAATTTTTTTTACATAAAAAGAGAGTGGGGAATTGTTGGGCCAGTTTGTATTTATTTTAACTTCAATTTTTATTGGTGCATGAACATATACTCTTATATAACATAAAATAATTAGTCAGCCAAGAGCTATGATGTACAAACAATTTTAAAATAATGTGTGTCGTTTGACACTTTACATATTTGTGTCGAATACTTTAAAACGTATTTAACAAAAAAAAAATTCAAACACTTTTGACTCTTGTATCGGACAGATAACACTTTTAATAAAAGTGTTTGATATTTTTAATTAGTATATATATATATATATATATTAGACACGTATAATATTAATCTCAAATCTATTATTAATTAGTGTTAACTTTTTTTTTTATGACAAATAAGGTTGAATAGTTTCATTACTCAATTGAAACTCTACCAGGGGCCCTCGTCTAGCCCAATCATCTCATGATACTACAAAAGTTCCTCCCTCCTCTAACGTTTCCTTGGCCTTTCTGTTGGAGCCAATCTGGATAATACACCCACAAAACCTGCCCCATCTAATTCCCCCTCCTTATTAGCCCATACTGCCATACTTAACCCATCTCCACATCCTCAACAATTTTCGCTCAGCTCTTCAATGAATGTCCCTTCTTCTACAACTTATAAATCCAAGAATCTAAAAACTTACCCCCCATTCCTTCCAAAAGCTAGCAATCAAACGATCCTTACCACTGCCACTAAATGCAAACCACAGTCCTACCACTCAAACAAGGCTCTATTGCTCCTCCAATACCCAAATGCAGTCGAGTCCTTTCCCACTGAACTTCACATGTTGCTACAAGTTCATCGGCAGTGGCTATTCGACAGCCTCGCCGATCGCCATAAATGTGTTGTGTTGCTACAAGTTCACCGATCGCCACGGTCAGTTCTTCGATTAAAGAAGCTTCTTAATCTTGGAGTTTGGCAAGGCAGCAACTACCATTGTCCTTCCCTTCTCTTGTTTCTGCTTATAGTAATGCCTTGAAGCAGTGGAATAAAAGTACTTTTGGCTATGTCAATCGCCCGTTGAAGAGCTTTGTGTAGCACAGGCAACAATGGAAGCTTTACCCCCAATAATGGAGCATTTGCAACAACCTAAGACTCGTCGGGGTCAGATAGATGAACTGCTAATAAGGGAAGAACAGTTATGGGCTCAAAGATCTTGTGCTTCTTGGCTGAAAGAAGGAGATAAAAATACCCGATTCTTTCATTTCAAAGCAACATAGTGATGTAAGAGGAATAAAATCTGTAACATTCAGGATTAGAATGGGGTTTGGAAGCATGACATTGAGGATATTGCCTCGGTTTTCACTTCTTATTTTGCTGGTTTGTTCAACTCGGATATGCCAACTATCTTCGATTCGGTACTTGATGTGGTAGATCGCAAGGTGACACCGGAGATGAATGCCTTCTTGACTTTAGAATTTACAGATGAAGAGTTCTTTGCTGCTCTCCAACAAATGCATCCGACAAAAGTACCCGAACCTGATGGCATGCTAACCTTGTTTTATTAGCAGTTTTGGTCTATTGTGGGGGAGGATGTGGTTAAAATTGTGCTTCACATTTTAAACAACTAGGGAGATCCAAAAAACTTAAATCATACATTCATTTGTCTTATCCCAAAAATGACCTCACCAGCCACTTGCAAAGATTTCCGCCCAATCAGTCTCTGCAATGTGATTTTCAAACTAGTTACGAAGACATTGGCAAATAGACTTAAGACTTTGTTGCCTCAAATCATCTCAGAGACCCAAAGTGCTTTTGTTCCTGGGCATTTGATCATCGATAATGCTCTAATTGCTTATGAGTGTTTCTATTATATGCAGTCCAAATGTCGTGATTCACGTGTTTATATGGCTCTAAAGTTGGACATGGCCAAAGCCTATGACCGGGTTGAATGGTCGTTTCTTGAACAAATGATGCTACGGTGGGGTTTTAATGCTAATTGGGTAGTGCTTATTATATGATGTGTTACTACTGTGTCGTATTCTTTGCTTTTGAATGGTGAGCCGCAACAGCCTCTTTCTCCATCTCGAGGACTGCGTCAAAGTATCCTTTTATTACCATATCTATTTCTCTTTTGTGTTGAGGGTCTTTCAACTTTGTTAAATAATTCTTATAATAAGGGTGTATTTTTTAGACTACGAGTTTGCAGAAGAGTGCCTCCAATCACGCATCTGTTTTTTGCTGATGATAGTCTCTTATTCACAAGTGCAATGCCTCAAGCTTGTCATCACCTGAAGCAACTGCTCCCCTCTTATGAAAGGGCATTGAGTCAGCTAGTCAATTTGGACAAATTGGAGGTTTTCAATAGATGCAATGTGCTTTCTATCGAAAAATTAGCATTACAAACATGTATGGGCTTAACAGCAACAGATAACCCCAAAAGATACTTGAGTCTCTCGATGGCAATTGGCATATCAAAGAGGCGTGTTTTCAATATGGTGGTAGATAGAGTTCGAAAAAAATTGGCTGGCTGGAAAGAAAAGAGTTTGTCTAAGGCCGGTAAGGAAGTTCTCCTCAAAGCAGTCGTGCAGGCTATACCAACTTATGTTATGAGTTACTTTATGCTTCCATTGTTTATTTGTTATGAGATTGAGAATCTTTCAAATAAATTTTGGTGGGGTAGCACAGATTCTAAAAAATTAATTCATTGGGCTAGCTGGAAAAATATGTGTTGTTCTAAAGACCGTGGTGGATCAGACTTCCGTGATCTGCATTCATTTAATTTAGCGATGTTAGCTAAGCAGGCATAGAGGCTGACTGTTCATCGTTTGTCTCTTCTAACTCAATTTTTTGAAGGTCTCTATTTTCCCCATGCTACTTTCCTTCATTCTTCTGTTGGTTTTTGCCTCAGTTTCATTTGGAGGAGTATATTAAGATCCCACTGGTTACTCCAATAGGGACTACGTTGGTAGATTGGTGATGGCCAATAGGTTAAGATTTGGGAGGACCCATGGTTGCTACAACAACCAGGCTTTCGAATCCTATCCAGGCCAACCTCCTCACTCTATGCCTATGTTGTTGATTTGATTGATTCAAAGAACTTAATATGGAAACGGATTTGCTAAGTTGCTTTTTATGGAATCTAATCTCCAACAAATTTTATCTTTGCCCCTTAGTTGTCGTGCTCCACCTGATTGTCTAGTTTGGCACTTTAGCCAATTTGGGATATTTACTGTAAAATCAGTCTATCATCCAGCCATCTCGATTGCTCATATAAGGCAAGGAGGGGCGTCATCTTCAATGACACAAATGCAACATTTGTGGTACAAAAAATCTGGACTAGTCACATACAAAATAAGGTTAAAGTGTTTACTTGAAGGGCAGTCAAAGGCTTTCTCCTAACCAAGGTCCGTTTGTTGGAATGTGGTTTGCAAATGGACACATTTTGTGATGCATGTGGCTACCTGGGAGAATCTCTTTCCCATGTTCTATTGGATTTTCCTTTTGTTGTTGGCAATTGGCTCCTTTTCCCTTTGGGATTTCATGTGCGTGAGAGACAAAGTGTGCAGTTTGGTTACTGGCGTGAACTGATGGCAAACCAACTTGATAAACAAAGTTTTGAGCTTCTTTTAATTTTTATATGGGCCATATAGAGGTCTAGAAATTTATGGACCTTTAAGCATAAGTTTTTGAGTGCTTAGCAGACAATAGATAAAGTTAGCCAGTTATATTCAAATTATCAACATCAGCTTCCTGATTAGCTTCTTATAGGGGACTCTCCATTATCTCTTCATTGGACCACTCCACCATTGGGATATTATAAAATAAATACTAATGCTTCTCTATTCCCTAGTGGTGGCAGTGCAGGTATCGCTATCCGAGATCATGAGGAAAGGCTTATCTTTGCTCTATCATGCTCCTTTTCAGTTTGCTCTTCAGTGGAGGTTCTTAAATTAATGGCTCTCCGGCTTGGGATACAATTGGCTAACTCACTTTGGATGAGTTGTATTAATGTAGAATCCGATTGCCTTGCTGCTATGCTTGCTATTCAACGTCCACACTCAGAGATGACTCTTGTTCATATGTTGGCAGCAGATATTTGCTTCTATTTTAAGGCTTTTCAGGATTTCCGCATCCAACATGTTCCAAGGGAAGCTAATAGTTTAGCTTATGTTTTAGCTTATATGTCTAATCCTTCAAAAGATAAATGTATTTGGCAAGGTACTTTACCTATGCAAATCACTTTTATCTTATCTACTGACCTGATGTAACCTCTACTTTGTTAATGTTAGTTGACTTTTTCCTATCAAAAAAAAAAAAAAAAAGAAATACTTTTCTTTTTCTCATAGTGTCTAGCAAGCTAAGAAAAAAAAGTTAGTTTTATATGTTTGACGATTTTGTAATTAAGTTTTATATGTTTGGATCATTTCAATTGAGTACCAATCATTAATGGATTCATTTACTTTCTTTTCAATTTTTTTTCTCACTTAATTCTAACATATCTAAACAACTATTAAAACATATTTTTCTTCCCTTTCAATTTTTTTCCTACCTAATTCATTCTCATCACTTTTTTTCTCACCTCACTTCTATATCCAAACAAACCATAAGGTCCCAAAATCTTTACCCGCTTCTGCTGTAAGGTCATTAAAAATGAGATCCTAAATAGGATTGATTGGGGATATTACGGATCAGATCGTATGGTGAAATTGTAAGATTCTACTAAAAATTTTAAAAAAATAATTATATATATAGGTTTAGAATTGTACCTGAGGGTTTATCCTTGATTTGAAGTGGTTGAGGTTTATTTTGTGAAAGATTTTAGAGGGTAAGAAGCATTTCTGGGTTTTGAGAAAGATTCTCAACCCATTGATTTATCTGTGACTTTTTATAAAGCTTCTTGGTTTTCTTGGGAAAAGGCTTTTTATAATAAGTATCTTCTTTTGATACAAACTATTTACGGGATTTAAAGAAAGATTTCTTCTTGGAGGGTTTGGAATAAGTTTTACAAGAAGTTGAAGTTTCAAGAGGATTGAAATCAAATTGTTGACAAAAACTACCTAGTTCTTACCTGGTTTATATATATATAGTAGTGTATGGGTTTTAAAATCGAACTTTATGGTTCTACTATCTTGGGATTATAAACCCCAAAATATTAGAAACTGATGCTTCTGAACTTGGATACAGTGGAATTTTAAAACAAATTTCTAATGGCCAGGAATGTATAGTACAATACACTTCTGGACATTGGAATCAATCTCAATTAAACCATCCTACTATTAAAAAAGAAATCTTGAGCATTGTTTTGTGTATTTCAAAATTTCAATTAGGTTTACTCAATCAAAACTTTTTACTTCGTATTGATTGTAAATCTGCAAAAAGAAATTTTACAAAAAGATATTCAAAACATTGCTTCTAAACAAATTTTTGCACGATGGCGGGTTATACCTAATATATTTGATTTTGATATCGAATATATTAAGGGAGAAAATAACTCTATTCTAGACTTTTTAACCAGATAATTTCTCCAAAATAGATCTTTGTCATCATACCTCCAAAGAAAAATAAACCTAAAGACAAAGGTAAAACTCAAGTCTCTGATAAGACTATTGAGAGTCCTTTAAAACCTAAACCAGTTGTTGAAAAGCTTATGATGTCTGCTATTAAAACCCATATACCTTTGGTTACCTCTTGTAACTTTAAACCTGTTTCTTCCCCAAAACCTATTAAATCTTGGATTGACATAGTTGAAGAGGAAGAGAAAGAACAGAAACAAGAGAAAGAAGCCCAAATAAAAAAATGGGTAGAAAGTCTTTCTCAAAACCTAGAAATACTTCTTACTCTCCAAACCCTTTTACAAAATAAACCACATGAATAAGGAAATCCCTCAAGTATGATTTCTAAACCTATTTCTAAACAACTCGTGAAAGAAGATTATTTCTCTAAAATCTCAAAATGTTTTACAAAATAAACCACAGCCTAAATAAGGAAATCCCTCAGGTATGGTTTTTGAACCTTCTTCTAAACAACTCGTGAAAGGAGATTCTTCCTCTAAAACCTCAAAATGTTTTATCTCAAAATCTGTCTACTCCAAAGTGGACAAAATATTTTTTAAAACCTGTTTTCCAAAATTTGGTTGTAATTGAGGATGGATATGCTGATAGCAAGCCCTCATATTCAACCCACAATATTTTTAGGGATACTTGGGATTATAAACCCTGGGATTGGGAAAAACCCATACACTACTATAAGGCCATCCTTTCTCAGACCCAACCTCCCTCTGTCAAATTTAAACACCAACCATTTGGCAAAAATAAAACCAACAAAGACTGTGCTGAACCCAACAAAGACTATGCCTATTCCACTTTCCAAATCCTAAACATTCTTCATCCAATGGACTTTAGTTTTCCCTCAGGATTGAAAGCTTTTCCTAAAACTTATGTCTCTAAAACCTAGCATTGTCCATATTATTCTTACTGGAATTACCAACAAGCATGGTTCAATGTTTTCTTTTATGAAAATTATAAACGTGGCCATACTTGGTTGATCTATTTTGATAAAACCTTCAAACCCACAAGTATTTCAAACTGGTTTCTTCAGTGATGAGATCATTTTGGATGCATTCCTGAAATCCTTGACCCATAAATAATACCCAGTTTCTCTTTGTTTAAATCCAACTATAAACCTTCAGAACAGGAAAAGAAATTTCCTCTAATCTTTTCCTTCTGTACTAATTTCTTTGTACTTTGGGTCTTAAAATGGGAATATAAGTATGCACAACATAAAACAGAACTCATGCTTGTTAAAAGATTCAAGGTTCGGTGGTGGAACAAATATAACATGTCGTCATCACTCTCTAAATTAGCAGTCCAAACATGGCTGTTAAATCAAGATAGACCAAAATCCTTGCCAAGACTGTCTAAACAGTAAAAGGTTATCATGAATAAAAAATATGCTGCCTTTCTTGCCGAAAAGTCTCATTGACAGAGTCGACTTGCTGCTGCTAAAACCAAAGATGAATATCTTGCAATTTTGTAAGAAATGTCTCAGAAAATGCCTTCTCATCCCTCATCTTCAAGTTCAAAAGGAAAGTTTGTTGACCTTGCCCAAGATCATGAAGATGAAAAAGAAGAAGAAGAACAAGACGACTATTTTGATAATCATTCCATGTAAGCTTGTGAACTCTACTATTTTTTTACTGTTTGTAATATTTACAAAATTGCTACCAGTCATGAACAGTAAAACACTGTTCACACAAATCACAAAAATACCACTGGTCAGTAATAGTACCTAAACAGTACCCTTAACCTCTATAAAACCAGGCTCCCACTTAATTTGTTCCTCAGAAGTTGTCTAACCTCCTCTCTCTCTAAGCACTCATAAATCAATCCTCTCCTTTCTCTCTAAACAATTTCTCTCTAAAACTCTTCCTCCCTAAATACTCAAAAGGCCTCCTTCTCCATAAAGATCCCTTCTTCAATAGGTCCTCTTTGCTTAAACCAAATCCCTTTTCCTATATTAAAACTTTTGTAAGTATTTTCTCTATATAAATTTCTTTATGTACTTTAATATTTAAATCAATAATAAAAGTTCTTATTTAATATACATATATTTGCTTAAAAATACCAATGCGGACAGGCTCTGTTGCCCACCTAGTTGCAATTTATTTTGTTTTCTGCCATCTTCATGCACCAATGTGGACTGGGTTTGCCGCCCATCTAGTGGCTCTTTTAAATTTTGTTCTTATAAATTATTTTGATAAGTACAAAAGTATATAGACTGGAATACCAGTAACCATCCATGCCTGCTGGGCTAGATCTCAGAACAAATGGGATAACTTCTGGTTTAACAACGCTACGTACTTTTGGAAATTGTTTCTTTTAATTCTAATTATTTTTATTTTTAATCTTTTCATTTAGTTTGTTTTTTCTACTTCCCTCTGTAGATCTCGGGGCGTCTTTGGTGTATATATATATCAAGATTAATAATTTATACATATTAATTTAGCAATAATGAGAATAATTACAATAATTCTTTCGATATATAAGAGAAAATTAATCTCTCTTATTCATAGTCGTCACAAACTAATTTTAATAAGTTAGACATCTTTTTTTTTTTTTTGTTATCTAATCAATTACTTTTCCATATTTAGCAATTAAATTTAAATAAAGACATATGTTTATAATGTTTTGTTGTATTATTAATAAGGATGAGTTTCAAGTCAAAAACTTGTTATCTAAAAAAATGATGATCATAAAATCAAATCATGATTCTATGGATCTTACGATTTGGATCGAGATCCCACCACAAAAGAATCCTACCGCAATCTAGATCGTTGAATTCATATATGATTGTAGGATTGTAAGATTCCATGATCCTGATCAGGATTTTAACAACTATGTTATCCTCAAAAAGGCAAGAGATGCATAGTGCAACTAGGCCATTGGTCCACTTCCCTCAGCTCCATTTTTTTTTTTAATTTCATGCTTTTAACAAAAGAAGCAGTGCTAAAAAGGAGGCCCGATGGCAGTGATGGAGGTCGATTAATACTTAACAACCCTAATGCAACCTAGCAAAAAGTGCTTCCCTAAGTTCACCATTGAAATATTTTCAACTCGTCTAAATTTTTTTTTTTCGGTGGCCTACTTATTGTATTGGTTGTATAAAATCGGGAAAACCGAGACCTATTTGCTAGTTTATGGTCAAATCGGTCAATTCACCGGTTTTGGCACCAATTTTTTAACATCCAATTGTAAGGTCCAACCAAACCAAACCACGAAACAGTTTTTAAGTTTTTCTGGTTAAACAAGCCAATCCAGCCCAATTCTTAAACTATTGATTCAAACTCACAACTTGTGAAAATTTGAGAAGCTAAGGTTTCAACTTGCAAAAATTTGTACTATAACTTTTGTAATCATGATCATGTGTAAACTACTTGGTCAATTTTTTTTTGAAATTTTCCAATTAAAACTTATAATCTAAACTCTAATTAAATATGGGATCCACCTAAGATAAAAAAAAATATTAAAGTGATGCTATAAGTTAGAAAAGTATAAAGTTATCCTAAACTAATGAAAAACAAATATAGTTTTTTATGCATCAGATCTAGTTAGATGTAAAAGTCACATATTTTTTTGTGGAATAATTATTTGCTATAGAATTAAAGTTTTATAAATAAATGGTTTTATGTTTAAATTATGTTGCTTTTATATTTAGTTGTGAAATTTTAAAGGTGCAACGAATCCCTCTTTCATTTACACTTTTAGTCAATAGATTTTAGCATGAAAAAGTTGTTAGTGTATGTCCTAGCAACCAATTAGTTGGCTATTTGTTATGGACATATTTGATATTTCATGCATGCAATTATTAATAAAAGGCATTTTATCTTTAGTATGTTTATATAGTTGATATGATAATCAAAAAAATCTAAAGATAAAGTCTATAGAATACATATACTTTGCAAAGGTAATTATGATGTGATCATAATTATGAGATACCTATTGCATCAAAGTATTATTTCTAAATATTCCTAATCGATGATTAATCAATCGAAACAGGACATTGATGGAGCTATAAGACTAGCATATATTATGTTTCTTTTTTGTGAAGAAAGCAGTCGATTTCATAAACTAGAGCATAGATATACTTGAACAAACATGTGGGTGCTTGTTAGTTGAACAATTTCACTGAATTGACCAATTATGAGAATTCCCAAATGGAACATTACTTGTGTGTCTGAGAAATTTCTCATGTAACGGTTGTGTAAGTGATCCTTAGACTTGAGATTACTAACATATCTCATATAGAAATTGATATGCTTTGATCTTACTTTTGGGTTGCCTTTATCAAAGATCACATGTCGGAGTTTGCATTGGGCATATCATGAACTGTATAGAGATAGTTGAGAGATCAATAACGGATTCATCGCCTTAAAATGATTATGAAAGAATGTTACACCATTCTCAATAGGTATTGATTTAATAAATCATTGCGCAAGGTGGAATGAGGATTATGAGGAGTTATAATCTCATTCATGAAATTAATGACTAAATTATTTAATTATTAGAGAATGAATACAATTAGATAATGTAGAATAGACACTAATTTTATTCTCTATGTCTAATTGGAATATTTGGATAACGAAATGATAGAATTAACTGAGAGACCATGCACTGAAGGGATTTGTCAAACCACTTTTATAGTCCTGACATTTGGGTAATCATGATACGTTACTAGACATCAATCTTGATCTATAGGTATAGATTCATTAATTAGATAATTAATGATAAATTAAAATAATTTAATTTATCTAATCTTTGGGGATTTTAATTTATGTTCATTGTCAACATATCACAATCCTAATGGGTCACACATATTAAGGAAATTGGTGAAAGACGTAAAAGGAAATCAAGTCGGATTTAATTGTAAAGTTTGAGAAACTTTTGGGGTCAAGTATAAGATATTTAAAATTATAAAAACTAATGTGTAATTTCATCACCTAGCCTAAGTTCTTTATATAGAGCTCATAAGGTCTGTCTAACAGACAATTTTTTTTATTGTTCAGAGCTAGCACTCTTAGGATAGTTGATTTTTGTGATTCCTATGTGGATACTATTAGAGGCCAAACATTTAGATGATGGTAATTTGTGACAACCAGCTGAATAAACTTGAAAGAGAAGAAAAGATTTGATTCGTTGGTAATAATTTCTTTCTCTTAGTTTATTTCATGATTATATTTAAAAAATCATCAATTTATTTTTTAGAATCAAAAATTTAAATATTTATTATGTTGTAATTTTATTCAACGCATGACCGTTTCATTCTTAACAAAAGCGTCTTAGGGCATCTTAGACTTTTATCTACAATTTATATTTTAAATCTCTCCCAACAGTTTAAATTTTTGATGAATTTTTTTTTTTAAGTAGCAACAAAATGTCCAATTAATAGAGGACCTTTTTTAATTTTTTTTTGAGAAAAACACATCAATCTTTCATTTATAACTGCAAACCAGATACATTATTCTTAAGAATGGGAACAAGCTCAGGTTGATCTTATAAAGACCACATAATGTCATCATGTCTTAATAGAGCCTTCTTAGCCAATAGATGTGTTGCAATACTGCCTTGGTGTAGCACATGGATCACCGAGAAGAAGAAAAAAACCTTTAGACATAGCACAAACATAACCAGCCAATTGACTTTTAACATAACTGACAACTTACTCAGTTGAAACCACTTGTTTAGCTAGTAAGGTATTTGTCTCCACACAAATATTAGTGTAAAAGAAAATAGTGGCTTTCTGGACAGTATATTTGATGGCCAGTAGCTCCATCAACTCCAACTGAAAGCTATCCATGATAGCACAAGAGAGGATCTTCATAAGATATCCATGGAAATTGTGTACAATAGCAACAATCCAGCCCAAGCAGCCCCAGTGGTAGCATTGATGGTGATATTTACCGTGTCTGAAAGCGGTGGGCACCAGCAACATTATAATAGAGTTGGGCCATATAAAGTCTATTGTTGTTGTACCCTTTTGAAATCCTTGTGCAAGGTTAAAGTCATTTGAATGATATCAAAAGGAGTTGTTGCCTTTCCTTGCATAACCTGTAGATTTTGCCCTTTCTACATTGGCCAGAGAAGCATAGCCATAATCTCATGCATCCACTCATCTCTACCTTAAAAACAGATTGGACCCAATCTATTAGCATTGTTGAACCACAATCACTTGTTCGCCAGCCTAGTGGGCTAACCAACCAAATAGTAGCTGACCGGGGACATAAAAGTAGAGCATCAAATACACTCTCAGAAGCCGAGCCACAAAATATGGAAGAGCCATCCACAAGTAAACCTTTATTAACCATGTTCTGCCCTGTAGGGAGCAAATCCCTATATGCTCTCCAAACTAGATGTTTTACCTTACTTGGGACTGCCAACTTCCATATTCAGTTCTAACTACAATTAGCCTTTCCATTATTAACCGAAGATGAAAAAGAATGACCATTTGCCAACCTGGAAGATTGAGCCAATTTGTAGTTATCTCCAATCGTGTAGCAACCATTTCGATCGTAGTGCCAAGTTAATTTATCCTCTAATTTTCTGCAACTCAAGGGGATTGAAAGAATTTGATCACATTCTACAAGAGCAAAGCAATAACGAACCAGTCCTTTCTTTCACCACCTAGGATCCTGGTCAATAAGGCATGAAACTGTATCCCTTTCCAAAACCAAAGGGGGTAACAAAGCCCGAAATCCATTCTGAAAAGGTAACCGTGGGTCTGACCATATTTGAATCCTCTCACCATTAACGATTAGCCATCTAATCCCCTTAGATAGAAGTGACCTTAAGCCTAAAATACTTTTGCAAGTGTAACTAGGAGAATAGCCCAAAGATGCTTCCATAAAAAAAGACTGCAGATAATAACGTGCTTTAAAGATTTGCGCTACCAGAGAATTTTCCTTTGACAACAAGTGTCAGGCTTGTTTACCTAGCATTGCAATATTGAAATCATAGAAATTTCCAAAGCTCAGATCACCAGAAAATTTTGGTTTGGCCAGCCGACTCCATGAAGCTAAGTGAATCTTCGTTGAATTATCAGTGCTGCCCCACTACAACTTATTAGCTAGAACAACTAGCTCACTGCATATGCCTTTAGGTAAGAGAAAGCAGCTCATGCAATATATGGGAAGTGACTGGACCACTACTTTCAACAATACTTCTCTTTTTACTTTAAATAAAAATTTCTCTTTCTATCCTTGCACACGCTTCTTAACCCGGTCAATAATAGAGTTGAATACTCTCTGCTTTGAATAGCCAATGCCCATAGGTAAACTGAGGTACTTAAAAGGTCTCCTGACTGCTGTTACATTCAAATAATTTTGAATTGCATCTTGAACATTTTCTCTCACATTCTGGCTAAAATGGAGCTTAGTTTTGCCTAAGTTAACCTGTTGGCCCAAGGCTTGTTCATACTTAGAGAGAATATCCAATAATGTTTGAGTTTCATTGACTGACGCAACAGTAAACATTAGACTATCGTTAGGAAAAAATAAATAAGATAGAGCTGGCGCTCGACGGAAAATTCTAAATTTGTGCAACTATCCTTACACACTAGTGGAAGCAAAGAGAGTATAGAGACCTTCTGCACAAATAATGAAGAGATAAGGCGAAAGAGGGTCTCCTTGTCTTAGCCCTCTTGATGGAACAAAAACTCGTTGTGGCACTGAATTCATCGAGAGAGAATACAAAACAGAGGAGACACACTATATTATAAAGCTAACCTATTCAGAGTGGAATCTCATATTTAGCATAATAGCCTCTAAAACAGCCCACTCAACCCAGTTATATGCCTTACTCATATCAAGTTTCAACACCATATAACCCCGCTTCCCTGCATACTTGTGCTGTAAGGCATGGAAAGCTTCATATGCAATCAAAGCATTATCAGTAATTAACCTACAAGGAACGAAAGCACTTTATGTATCTAAAATAATATCAGGGAGGAGAGGCTTTAGTTTGTTGGCTATGATTTTGGGAACAATTTTCATGAAGACATTACAAAAATTAATAGGGCGATAGTCTTTACAATGTTTAGAAGAAGACACTTTAGGAATAACAGCCACAAAAGTGTGATTGATTGAGCTAGGGTCCCTTATGTTATTCAAAATATTAGGCACCATCCTCCCCACATCACTCCCAACTACATACCAAAAAGACTGCTAAAAAGAAGCGAGCAAACCATCAGGACCTGGGGCCTTTGACGGGTGCATCTGTTTTAGAGCAATGATCAATTCCTCTTCCAAAAACGGCCGCAGTAGTAAGTGATTCATATTATCATTGACACGCCATGATAGACATTCTAAAACTGGTCCTAGTGTAATAGTCCCCCGAGAAGTAAATAACTTCTCAAAGAAAGAAGTGAGGCTTTTCCCAATACTAGAATCTACTCTATCGACACAGCCACTGTCATCAATTAAACGGCAAACTGCGTTATGCCTCCTTCTCTGATTACCTGCCATGTGGAAAATTTTGGTGTTTTTATCCCTGTCCTTCAACCAAGAAACACGAGACCTTTGAGTTCACATTATTTCCTCGCTACGCAATAATTCATCAATGCTCATCTAAAGCCTACGAAGTTCCTCAATGTTAGATTGGTCGGTGAAGCTCTTTCAATATCTTCTTGCTGCTTATGTAACCTTTGAAGGTCCCTAGTCACATATCCAAATGTCCGAGTACTTCACTGTACAAGAGCCTACATGCAAATTTTGGTTTTATCAGAGAAATCTGAGGCAGCCAATAAATTAGTAGAAGATATCCAAGCTTCGACTATTGTTGCCTCACAACCCGGATCCCTCAACCACATCTACTCAAACTGTAAAAGACTCTGTCGATTGCATTGGAAGATAGCGTTGCTCTCCAATTGGATCACTAAGACATTATAATCGGATCCAAACTTTGAAAAGTGGTGGGTAACAACATCAGGATATAATTCAAAGAAGCTGCCCGTAGCAAAGAAGCGGTCTAATCTTTTATGAATATTTTCATCTCCTCCTCGACCATTAGACTAGGTAAAGTCATAACTAATAAAAGGAACTTCAGATAATTGACAAGAATTAATAGCATCCAAGTACCTGGTCATGAACTATGTTGGTCTTGGTCTCCCTCCCTTATTTTTCCAAAGAAAAGCAAATTTCATTCCAATCACCTCCACATAGCCAAGGTTCATAAGACGATGCAGCCAGACTTTTAAAGAGCTCCCATGTGTAAATTTTTTCATCATCACAGGGCCAACCATGAATCCTAGAAAATTGCCATGGGTTATCAAACTTCTGATCAAGAATCCTGACATCGATGTGATGGAGCAATAAGGATATCAGTGAAACATACAAAGAATCATTCCAGAAAAGAGCCAAACCACCTGATCTTGAGCGACCATTGCCATCGCAGTCTACAAATAGACCATTATTAAACCTCAACGAGCATTTTAATTTCTGTGCTTCATAGGACTTTAATCTTGTTTCCATGAGAAAAACAAGGTTGGTAACATGAAATTGCACCAGCTTCTGAACCCTATTGACTGCTTGGGGTGTCCGCAACCCCTGGCAATTCCAACTTAAGAGTTTAATGCGGATTGAGATTTATTGGCAAAGAAAAAGAAAAGAAAAGGCTTGAAATTCCAAATACAAGTTAAACTAAAATTGGGTAGGATCCAAGTGATTTTTTTTTTTTTGGATCATTTAACTAATTCAACTCAATAGTTTTTTTATTTTTTTTTTGATTAATTGACTAGGATGAGAGGCTTGAACTAAATACTTTATGCATTGGAGATGATTTTAGTACCATTGAACTTTATCTCGTTGCAAACACAATAGGTCTTTCAATGGACAAAAACTTAAAACAATGAAAGGGGCATGGCGCATGCCCAACCGGACTTAAATAAGCAGGCTTTATGTGTGGCACTCCTTTCACTCAGAATGCCCAAATCTTGTTCATGGGGCAAGGCGCATACCCAACAGAAGGACTTAAATAGCAGATCAATGATATTTGCATTGCTACTTGCCAATACTCTGCCAATAGCGAATCTAAACATTTTTGTCAGGGGGCGAAATTTACAAACGTATATATATAAAAAAAAAAAAGTAGTAAAAGAGAGTGAATATAAAATTCAGGGGGTAAAACTTTAGTTTCAATGAGATAATAAGTTAAAACTAAGATAACTTACACTTAAATACATCTATTTATTTAGTTTTAGGGTAGGCAATCCATTTGCATCCGCCACTGCTGCCAAAGGTAACCTTTTCCATTTCAAATGTGCATATCACATTCATTTGCTTTTGAGTTCTTCTTGTGAAGTTACAGGAGGGATACATGAAGAATCTACCAGCATGCCTAAGATTGAAGTTTAAGCCTAATTTGATTCAGGTTAACTTAATTTTGGCAACAACAATAATATATATATATATATATATTCTATCGAGTTATAAGTTATATAATAGGACTAACTCTCACTGTTCTTACAAATCTCATACTACTTTTCAAAATTAAAACATGAGAATTCTGGATGATAGTAGTTAAAAACCTTAGTTACAGAGCTATTTCTTGAGTGACTAATGATAACATGTTATAATTGGAACCTGCCTGATTTTTGGGGCCTTGAAGCTAAAGGTTTTGTTTTGGTACAGTTTTAGAATCTGTTTTCAAATAAAAGAACAACCACGTTTGGCAGAAACATGTGCTGTTGCAAGTTCGGTCCAGTTTGAGAAGCAACTGTAAAATTGCAAGGCCTGCTTTTGGATGCTGGACCCCAACTCCTCCTAAACTCGACCAGTTATGACCCGTTCTGTAATTATGATATTCTTAGTAGTTGGTTTAGTTAGATGTTAGAGAAGAAGCGTGCATGTTTGAAGAAAACGCAGTGGGTGCATAGCAACCTAATCCACTTTTCTGTGGGCAATCCACAATTTGTAAGAATTGGGGGAGTTGAGAGTCGAACTCTCAATCTCTCCCAAAGGCCACCCAACTCACCAAAGTAATAAATTCTCCAATATTAGAGAGATTTGAGAGTGGTGGGGTTTGAAATTATCACCACCCCTTGGTGCAAGCTAGTAGCCAACTAGGCTAGGTCGGGTTGGTTATATTTACAAGATTGCTATCTTCAATCTTGAAAAAGACATATAAAAACTTAATGTTTGCTTTTTGCCGTGTTCAACACAAGAATTATCATATGACAAAAAAACGAGCAAAAACAAAATGTGTACTATTTTTATCACGAGCATACAGAAAATTTTGTCATGAGATAATATATTTTATTAACAAAAAAAAACATGTAACTGGTTTCACTTAGTTGTTCCTGGTAGTAAAGTCCTGGGAAGTCGAAAATTCTAAGGTTTTCATTCTAAAGTACCAATGAAAAATAAAGGTTTTACAGACACTCTAATGGTCAGGTTCTAATCTTAAAAATTAGGCATATGATTTATACAAATGAAAAGAGTTACGATTATTGTATAACTAACTACTCAATAAACTTTTAAATGAATAAAAAAAAAAGGACTATGTTATGTTCCATGTAGAGGTAGAGAGAGTTTATTCCTCGACAAGTAGGTCGACAAACAAATGTATCAACAAAAGTTCAAGAATCCAAAAGTGAAATAATGTGATGGTTCAAGCCAAGGGGGAACTCAATAAAAAGTTCAATTTTCAAATAAATGGCTGAAAAAGTAGAGATTTTTTCACGGCACAAATAGGATTCGTACAGCAAACTGGGTACATAACAATATCGAGCCATGGTCCCATGGTCCCATCAACTTTTTGGTCTCCATGGCTAAGCAGGACAACATCCTTTTTTTCATGCCACACAGAGCTAGCACTCCACTCGATTTTGGAATAAGCAAAAGTGCATCATGTGATGTCTCTTTAATAGTTCTCCAATAGTGGCTCCCGGTTGTCTTCCCACTTAATTAGACGATTCCTTGCTTTCTCTACCTGAAAATATATATATCCATTAAAAAAAAACGTAAGACAAAGTATAATTACATGTGTTTAGAAAATTTTATGAAATCCAAACCTTAATTTTAAGGAAAAACAACTTTTGAGTCAAATTTGCATTGACAAATACATGTGTTTTAGATCCGAATAGCATCTTTACAAAAAAACGAGGTGATCGGAATACTATAGTAGAATAGACCATCATCTTCCAATCTTTTACAAAATAGAGAATATCGTGTATTAAAACGCCTCTTCTTATTATAGAAAAGAAGTAGAAACTGCAATATTAATTGTGGGATTTTACCTCTTTATTCCAATCTGTTCGAATAGTAAACCAAAGTAAAATGAGAGTCTGTATTAAAGTTCCTCCTACCATTCCTGACCATACACCCTGTTATATATGACCAATATACGCAAAAACATTACAAGTAAGTCGTTCATATATATATATAGTGTAGACATGAAATGCATAGGAAAAATGGACAACGGTAAATATACCTTTGCACCAAAGTCGAACTTAAAGCCAAGAAGACATCCCAATGGCAAACCAATGAAGTAGTAAGAGCCGACATTGACGTATGCAACAAATGCTTGCCATCCACATCCAACAGCCACGCCTTCAAGAAATTGTTAAGCTTTAATAAAAAAAAATAAAAAAGAAATGATATATATCGGGCAATAAATAAATAAATAATTCCAGCGACAGAGGCCATTAAGAGGGAGCACTGTAAGGCACAAAAGGGTTAGAAACAAAGGGATAAACACATGCCGAGAATGGAATTAAGAAGCTTCAAAATAGTACATCCCTTGTGGCAATTACCATATTATCATATGTAAGTATACTATACTTCTAAAAAAATTTGTTTTCTCCACTTGAATTAGAATGGAGTAATCTTACGCCGGTAATTAGCTGCTAGTTAATTAATTTGTAACTACAATAGTTTGTCACCATCCCGTACGGAAATATTAGGTACACATATCCTCATACCCACACTTATACATATATGAATATGATAATCATTTTTTGTACTGCATTAACAAAAAAAATAAACTTTTTTTATTATAGAGAATTTTATATGATATCTACATTTTATATTCTAAGCTAATAACCATTTAAATTTTAATTTTAATTTTAATTTTAATTTTTTTTAAAAAATAAAAACAATATAATTATATTTCCACGTCATCCGGTGCACAACCGGCTCGGTGGAAGTATTAGCGCCCTTGATTTTGTTGGTTTATGTTGTCTGGGAAGACTGCAATGTGTCAAACCGATTAGATGCTTAAAAGAAAAGGATTGAGTTCTTTAAGAAACAACACAATGGTTTAAGAATTAAAACCTTTATGCTGGAGATTTTGGGTTGATTATGAAAAGTGCATTATAAAGTTTATGATAATGAAAAGAATTATTCACATTATTTAGTTTAAGGTTCGGCCGCCTGACGAACATAAATTAAAATAAAAGAAGAAGAGTGATAAGTGTCATGCCTAACATGTGATTAATACGTCTGTGTCTAAGTTTTTCTACTTTATTTCCTATCATAATTATTTAGGTCCCCAAACATTTGGAGGCTACAGGGAGCAATGAGTGTTTGCAGGTCAGATTAGATTAAGTAGTTTTAGGAGATGGTTGATTAGATAATTTTCCATCCACATTTAATCCGTCATCATAACTAATCTGTCTAATCGGATTAGATCGGTTTTAGCGGATTACATGCGATAAAAAAAAGTATAATTTTTTTTTAATTTTGAGTCATCATCAATCATTAAATTTGTAAATATTAAATTTGTAAATATTTCAACCGGTAAGATAACCAGGGAAATTAATCACCCGAAAATTAAATACATCATTATTGCATGTTTGCTTCTCTTTCTGTAATTCAGCATCTAGAAATACATGCACAAAACTTCTACACATATGAGTTCAACAAACAACAAGCTGTGGCCTTCCAGGGGAGGCTTTGAGGCTGAACAGGAAGAGAAGGGACTGTAGGGAGGGTCACACAATGCGAGGATCCAGCAGCCGACTGGTGAGGAGGCTTGGCATCCACGAGGGTGAGTGAGGAGGAGATTGATAAGGTTGTGGAGGAAATATAGGCCATGTCTATATTGAATTCCTACAGGTTATTGTTCTGTCGTCCTAGGTGAGATTCTAGGCCAACTGGGTAACAAATGCAGGAAATGTCGCTTTATGATGGTTGTGTTGTAATTGTTGATTTCTCCCCACCCCCCATTTTTTCAATTTTTTTGGGAGGTTTTGATTAGCTGTGATTTAAAATGTGGAGGACTTTGCTCTTCTTCCAAGCTTTAGAGCTAGAAAACCACTCATTGTTTTGGTCTGGATAGTGGTAATATAGTTATTAGAAGCCAATTTATGCTTCATGATTGTTTAGCCAATTTATAATAAAAGGGATAGATTGGATTGAATTGGGCGAATTTAAGAATTCTTAATTCATATTTAATATGCTCTTAACATATTTTAAAACTTTAAAATTGCAATCAATCCAAGCACATACAATTTTGGTGGATGCCGATTTGTGCAAGTCGAATTGATCAGTTTAAGATGAATTGGTTGATTTTTAACAGCCCTACAGAGAACAAGGGAACCTTCTAAGTCCTAATAAATCTTACACTTCACAAAAATCATAATATACCATACGGTCCATACCCACCGTTTACCTGACACATTAATTGACATTATATTAACTAGCAGTAGCATAGTTGCACATAGAAGAGCTAAGCTGTGGTCAGTTGCCATCATTATATTATTACAGGTACAATTACAAATGATGCTGAATTTTTTTTTTTTTTTTTTTTGAGATTTCAAAAACTTATATCAATTGATTTGAGAGAGGGATGACAATCAAGAAAATTAAGAGTTTTAATCCTGACCTTTGGCTACAAATAATACGACTTTATGCAGCCGTAATCACTAATTGTGAGAGCAAGTGCTAGTTAAAAATAAGATTAATGTACAAAAATATCAAAAATTTTATTTAAAATAACAAATCTACCATTAATTTTAAAAAATAATAGTTTACCCTTTTTTGAATTTTTTGTAATAAATTTAGCACACAATAATTTCATTTGAATAGAATCTGTCAGTTTCGACGATAGATTTACAGGAATGTGTTTGTTTCGATGACATGATAATCATATACGTTAATACCACTTCATTGAAACAAATAAATTCTGTTCAAAAAATTTCACGACGTGCTAAATTTGTTACAAACAAATTCAAAAAAGGGTAAACTATTACTTTTTAAAATTTGTATTAAATTTGTTACTTTAAACAAAATTAGTAATATTTTTATTACTTTTTAAAATTTGTGTTAAATTTGTTATTTTAAACAAAATTAGTGATATTTTTATATATTAACTATTAAAAATATGTTACATTAATGTAGTACTAGAATATTTTGGAACAATTGCAGGGACTGGATCAGTCGAATTTCGGTCAGGTTATTTTGGCCTAGACAGCTTTTGCTGTTTATCTATTTATAATCGTATACTCGAGCCAAAAGAAATTACAATGGACCCAAAACATAATACTTATTCTTTCATCTCATATTCTAAGTAGTAAAACAAATGTTATTGACAGTTTTAGTATCCTTGGCATCAGTCTAATATTCTCAATAATTAATTATAGCAGAAAATTGGTATTTGTATGGAAGAACTTACCAGACAAAACAGGTTGGATTCCATTCAGAAAGACAGAGGCAGCGAGGTAAGGAGAGAGTTCTGCAACGGCGTCAGAAACTGCTGTGCCACCAGTGAAGATATAGCTAAGTTCATGGCGGAATACGAGCGTAAGTATGGCCAAGAGCAAGGAGATGCAAACGCAGCTCGAAGTTGCTATCATAACAGCAAATGATGCTGATCTGGGATGTCCTGCCCCTAGCTCATTGCTTACCCTTACACTGCTTTTAACGTATAGAATTGGATCCAAAAGTTAACTTGCTTTATAACTAATTAATGGCACATGTTGTGAGTGTTTTTTTAGGAGATTTAAAATTTAATTCACATTTTTTGAAAAAATAAAAATTATTTATAATCTTATACCACGTAATAAATAGAGTCTATTTAAAAAAAATTAAAAAAATATATTTGTATAGTATAAAATCATGTGCAAATTATACTAAAATAAAATGAGTTAAAATAGCAAACAATTTTTTTTTCTCAGAACAATTGGTTCATTAACTTTATGTTAGGAAAAAGGTCAAGAGTTCGATATTTACCTCTTCAAAATGCCCTCTCTCCTAATTGTAATATGAACTTTAATCCTCTCTTTAAACAAATATACTCTCTTGGGCCTCAATCACATGTTTCAGGGCTCAAAAACCCATCCATGCACTTATCTCCATCCTCTCTAACCAGTCTATCAGTTTTAAAGGACTAAAAAAAAAATAAATCCTTGTAATCACCTCCCTCCACTCTAATCAGGCTACCAATTTTTAAAGGACATAAAAAATTAAACAAAAAAATCAGAGAAAAATCACTTCTGTGAGTAATTTTTTTTTTAGTGATTAAGCTTGGCTTAAGTTGTGTGGGGAATACAGGCACAGAATACTAACCTTACAGCTGCATTGAAACCCACAGCAATCATGTACACCCACCCGAATAGGGACAAGCTGCATTACACAAATCTCTATGCCAATTAAGAAACGGATTTTACACCGTAGCTGGGCATAGGAAAATACAATTTTCCATTCAAAACCAATAATGTTCCACCCATCCGAAAGTCAAACTCTCGCTATAGCTGAAGAGATAGTAAATATGTAGCTCACATTCAGTATCTCAACATGGGGATCATATCTGTGCATTCTTTGAGGCAAATGAGAGCTGCTGTAGATTATTTTATTTATTGAATTTGTTATAAATAGTTACTTTTTTTTATTCTCTTTTATAATTATTAATTAAAAATTAGCATATCAACACTTCTTAATGATAATTTGTAATATATTTAATTTTCAACTTTTTGATAGTTAATCAACCCATAACACGTGTGATAATTATAAAAGAGAAGATAAAAAATAATTATTACTAGCAAAATCCTTTATTTATTTGGTTAGAGTTGAGATGGTGTTTTAACATAGCAAGATTTGGAATTCTAGCTCCACATCTTACCTCAAGTTATAAATTTGGTGATTACTAAGTCATACTTAGTGATTAGTGAACTCCTATAATAAGTATCAGATTTACAACCAAAGTTTACTCAAAAAAATAACTGAATCGCACTCAAATATCGCCAACCATATAATATAACTTTTTTAATCAATAACCATATGAAATGAATATTCTTATATAGTTCATTTAAAATCCAGCAACTCACGGATTACGTGACATGAAAATCTTCCCTTAACCACCTAACCTAAGTGTAGGTGGATATGAAATTTTTGTAATGCACATTCAAATATGATCACCAATTAGTTGTGCTAGCTAGTTCACCATATCACTTGTTGAACCTGTGGGATCATAACATAGTTCATTTAAAATCCAGCAACTCACGGATTACGTGACATGAAAATCTTCCCTTAACCACCTAACCTAAGTGTAGGCGGCTATGAAATTTTTGTAATGCACATTCAAATATGATCACCAATTAGTTGTGCTAGCTAGTTCACCATATCACTTGTTGAACCTGTGGGTCAATCATAATATATATATATATATATATAATATATATATAGACATTCATATTTAAATAATCTTATGAACTCTAAGTAAATGTAAACAATTATTCTATAATCATAAAAACAAAAACATGCTGAAATAAAAAAAATAAAAGCAAAAGGGTACTGAATTTTTTTATATTTTATGATAAATTAATAATTTAGTATAAAATATAAATATCAATTGTAATATATTATAAATAAAATTTTAATTAAAATTATTGCAATTTTATATTATAATTCATTGAAAAAACTGAGATTTAAACTCTAATATTCTCTTTTGTAATAATAGATTAACATTTTAATACAAACAAAATAATAATAATAATAATAATAATAATAATAATCATATGAAGGTAGATCTTGGCACTCCTTACCAGATTGATAGAGAATCGAGGGCAATCTCAGCTTCTTTGAGCAAACCAGCAATCAAGATGGTTATCTGATAGTACCAAGTCTCAAGGCACAACATGACAGCTGATGCTGCTGACAACTTCAGGAAGTCCCACAGCCCTAAGAAGGCCTGCAAACTGAATCCAGTCCAAGTCTTCTCGCAAAACATCAAGATATACACAAACTGTGCCGCCACAACGATCCACCATGACAAGCTCAGCACCAGCGATGCCCCCAAAAGACCCCATCCCAGTACGTAGGTTGCGAGCCAGCTTAGTAGGAGGTGGACCACAAGTGTAGCAGCCGATATGTATGCACTAGGGAAGATTATGTTCTGAGCTTGCAAGAACTTTTGTATCGGAAAATTTGCGGCGTAGGCGAATATCTGTGGAATAAGACCATAGACAAAGACTGCGGCTTCGGATGCAATAGTTGCCGATTCTCCTAGTAAGAGCAACTCAAAAATACAAAAATAAATTACAAATAAAATTGTAAGAGAAGAAAAAAAATCAAAAAACCAAAAAAAAAAAAAGAAGAGAAGAAAAAAAAATCAAAAAAATCAAAAAAAAAAAGTAAAAAAAAAAAAAAGGTAAAAAAAAAAAAAAAATCAAAAAAAAAAAAAAAAAAAAAGTTCGGAAGTCCCGATCTGAAAGTCCAAGCGAAAATCCAAACCCAAAAATCCAAACCCAAACACTTGAGCCCAATTCAGAAAACACAAAAACTAAGTCCAAAACCCAAACACTCAATCCAAATCCAAAAGTCCAAACCCAAACATTCGATCCAAAAACCCAAATCCAAATCAACCCAAATTCAATTCAAAGCCCAAAACCCAAAAAATTCCAAGTTCTAAACACAGTCCAGAAACCAGGTTCAAAATCCAATCCAACTCCTGGCCCGCATGAGTATAAACTGTGAACGGCCCAAAAATATAAAAGCAACGGAGGGTTTGAGTCTGAAACTCAGCATCAGTCTCAATCGATCTTCACCACACACCAGACCTTTGCTCCTCTGCCACAAGAAAGATGGAACCAGTTGCAGAACCTCAAGACAAGGGAGAAGAAAGGTCACCCCGCACAAGGTGGCAACCAACCATGGCGCAACTGCAAATTCTAGAGGAAGTCTTCCACAACAATGGAGGTATTATGCCTAATGCATCTCAGATTTACCAACTTGTCTCACGATTGCGCCCACTCGGGGCAATCGAAGGAAAAAATGTGTTTTATTGGTTCCAGAATCGGAGAAGCAGGAAGAAACCAGCACTGAGAGCTGATTTTTCCAAAGAACAGTCTGCTATTCCGATGGTAGATCCCACCAGTACAACTTCGCCGTCAAATGAAGCAGGTCCGAGTTCTTCCACCGCAATAGTCTCTCCACGGTATGTTCATCAAGGCCGTAGCCCATGGGAGCATGCACGCTGGTCCTGGTGGTCTTACGGAGTCAGCCAAGGGTTCATCCCTCCTAGGTACTTAAGTCTAGGAGGACATTTTCTAGCAGAAAGGAGTCATTCCAGCGAAACTTTGCCTCTCTTTCCAGAATATTCCGGCAGCATCAACCAGCCGGAAAGCGACGTCGACGTTGACATCATCGGCCCACAAGACGAGGTCGAGCTTGACTTGGAGTTGCACCTCGGGCCCCGCTAGGACGGCCGACAAGATAAGGTGCAACGACTTCTGCAACGACTTCCGCAGCACACGGCAACGACTTCTGCCACACACGGTAACGACTTTCGTGACACGCGTCAGCCGCTGCCTCTTTTGTCTCTTATGCAGGAAAGGGACGTGGATGGCCCTACCCGATTCTGCATACCCTTTTTGACTTTTCAAAAAAAAAAAAAAAAAAAAAAAAAAAAAAAAAAAACTCTTTATTATTTGTATATATATCCTGCATGCCCGAGTCGTAATATTCACCCCTCAGCTCTTCTTTCTCAAAAGAAAATGGCTAGTCTCTGCACTTGTCTCAGGAAGTTCTTCGATCAAGAAGTTGGAGGCGCACGAGCTAAGAAAAGAAGGAGTAGTCTTCTTCGAGGGATCCCTAAAAGCCCTCGAAACTCAATCTCCAACGCCATCGGTGTCATGAAGTTCCAACTACTCTCCTTAGTTCACATCTACCACAGAGGGATGAGAAGCTGCAATTATCCTAATCTTTCTTTGGATGCAGCGACGTACAGGGAAGTTCCAACTACTCTCCTTACGTCGAAGCAGACTTGGAAATCATCACTACAGTCAGTCTCTCTGTGAGCCGGTCTTGAAGTTCCAAGGTCCTGAGCCTTTCTCTTGGGGAGGTTGAAGTTCTTTGCCTACTGGATCATCCTCACCAGAGCTCTGGAACTTTAAGAGATATAAAAAATCCTTTGCGGGCTATGGAAGCTCGAACGCACCTGGAACCAGAATATCAATTTTTATATTGGCTGGGGTGCTAACTTTCTCAAGATCGTATCGGGTTCCTATTGTGATCCAACAACAGCAAGCATGGTCAAAGATAGAAGACTCCAAGATTCAATGTTCATCAGGACGTTTCCAAGTTTCAAACTGGACTTCAAGACTCGGTGCGGATCACGTCTGCAAAGTTCTTCCTTACCGACCCCTGAAGTGGGGGCATTTGTAAAAAAAGTAAAAAAAAAAAAAAAAAAGTGAAAAAAAAAAAAAAAAAATTTACAGGTGTTCAGCACATTAAATGGCACCGAAAAGGAGTACAACTGCTGCCACAAAAAAGAAGGCAACGGCTCTATTGCCTGCATCAACTACCCTACCTGGGTACGCAGGTCCAGAAACCCGGGGACGGACACAATTTCTTGCCGTCCAAACCCGACAAAATGTCGAAATGGAGAATCCACAGCTTGCACAACAGGATCTCTCCCCAGACTCTCTTGCCGCATGGAGGAGTCGATCACCCACCCCGATCGAAGTCGGGGGCAACACAACGAAGTCTGCTCAACAGAATCCAACTCATTCTGTAGAAATCCACACAGAAGAATCAGAAGAGCTTTCTCCCCCAGTCTTTCGCGGAGCCTCATCTGTTGCCGTTATGATGACCAACACAACCAGTACAGAAGAAAGAATTTCAGACTTGGAGAACAAAATTTTGCAGCTGATCAGAGTTGTGGAGGAAAAAGATCAACAGATCGCCGCTCTCAAAGGAAAAGCCCCAATCCAAATTGATCCCGAGATCCGCGAGGAGCAACCATATCCACCCGGTTTCACTCCAGAAGCCACACCAGCCGACGTCTTCCCTGCAGAAAAGCGACCAGGTAGTTCTACACAGCTACCACCCTCAAATTCTGTAGCTTCGCTATCTGTTCAACAATTGCAGGAAATGATAGCCAATACGATCCGATTGCAACAAGCTACATCCTTCCAAGGATCACAGATGTACGTCAAACCGTACACCAGACGGATCGAAAGTCTCAACATGCCCTTGGGCTACCAGCCGCCCAAATTTCAACAATTCGACGGACGAGGCGATCCCAAACAGCACATCGCCCACTTCGTTGAAACCTGCAACAACGCAGGGACTTATGGAGATCTCTTGGTAAAGCAGTTTGTTCGTTCACTCAGGGAGACCGCTTTCACCTGGTTCATAAATCTTGAACCAGAATCGATCGACAGTTGGGAACAGCTGCAACGAGAGTTCCTCAACAGATTTTTCAGCACTCGAAGGACGGTAAGTATGATGGAGCTTACCAGCACCAAACAAAGAAAAGGAGAGCCCGTTGTCGAATACATCAACAGATGGCGTGCCCTCAGCTTGGACTGCAAAGATCGCCTGACGGAGACTTCTGCCGTGGAGATGTGCATCCAAGGAATGCATTGGGAGCTGTTATACATCCTGCAGGGTGTCAAACCCCGAACCTTCGAAGAATTGGCGACCCGCGCACATGATATGGAGATAAGCATCCAGACTTCCGGAGGCACGGTTCCCATCCAGTTGGACCAGCAAGGGGGCAGAAGGGAGATTAAGAAACCCAACAGCTCCGGAAAAGGGAAAGAAGTGATGACTGTTGAAGCCGCACCAGTAAAAGTGGGAGCTAAAGCCAAGGTAAATCCTCCGACCCAAATAACTCAGCCAAAACAACAGGAAAGGCGGAAGGTGACATTGCGAGAGTTGGAGCAGAAGCAGTATCCATTCCCCGACTCAGACGTTCCTGACATCCTTGACCAACTCTTGGAGGCGAAGCTGATCGAACTCCCAGAGTGCAAGCGGCCGAATGAAAAGGATCGAGTCAGCGATCCTAGATTCTGCAAATATCACCGGATAGTAAGTCATCCAACCGAGAAATGTTTCGTCCTGAAGGAGCTAATCATGAAGCTCAAAAGCCAGAATAAAATCATTCTGGACCAGGAAGGCGTAACCTCGGCAAACCAAACCACCATCACTTCAAAACCATCAGAAGAGGTGACACATCGTAAGGAGGAGCCGCTCGACAACAAAAAGTCGACAACGGAGAAGGTATATGAAGCTCTCCAAACCCTTATCGCTAACCCTCAGCTGTTTATAGCTTTGCAATCAACAGAAGTGTGGCAAAATCAAGTCAGCAATACTCTCCAGACCTCGGCTGAATCTCAGCCATCAAGTAATTCCAGCTCGACGGAGCATCAGGCGGACCAAAATCACGTCGGATGTTACTCTGCTATCTCATTTTCAGATGAGGATCTCTTGCTGGGGTCCAAACCCCACAATCGGCCGCTTTATGTATCAGGCTATGTGAGAGAACAGAAGGTCCGACGTATTCTGATCGATGATGGCTCAGCAGTCAATATTATCCCAAAATCCACCATAAAGGAGCTCGGCATCGGCATTGATGAATTATCAGACAGCCGCTTGATGATTCATGGCTTTAATCAAGGAGGACAGAAAGCAATTGGGATGATTCGCTTGGAGCTAACTATCGGTAATCTCACTTCTAGCACTCTATTTCACGTGATTGATGCACGTACCACATATAAGATGTTGCTAGGACGACCATGGATTCATGGAAATGGAGTTGTGCTCTCAAGCCTGCATCAGTGCTTCAAGTACTACAATGGTGGCGTTCAAAAGGTCAATGCTGACTTAAAGCCGTTCGATGATGCTGAATCACATTTGGCGGATGCAGTCTTCTACACCGACACAGACAATCCGGAGATCATTCCATCAAAAGCTACTTGGACTGGAGGCATCCACAAAAAGGGAAAAGCTGTCGAAGAACCTGCCAATGCCCAACCCCAGGCTCCAACAAATGAAAAGCTGCCACAGCCTGCTGAACTTCGTTCGAAGGATGTTGCATCTTCAAGCTCCACTCCAGTCCTACGCTATGTGCCTAGGTCACGACGCTCAGAAGGTCAACCCCCTTTCTCTTATTGTATTGATCTTAAACAGGAGCAAGGTCATAGCCAACCCAAAACAAAGGAGCTGCACAACCTGAATGAGACTTACACTCTGCCGATACCAAAGATTGAGCCGGTTTTATCTTCAAAACCATTAAAAGGCTTCGTCAAACCACACACGGGGGCAGTCGAAGGCGGCTCACTTCCAGAAAGAAGAACATATGAAGGATTTGATCCTAATGCATACAAGCTTTTGGCAAAGGCGGGCTATGACTTTTCAAACCCGAGCACAATGGGTACGCTGCCGTCCACACATAGCGCCGCTTCTCAAACATCACAGTCCCGACCTGGCTTAGGCTATCAGGAGAAGTCACCTGTGCGGATCACGCTAAAGAGCCGAAGCCAAGCAGCTGATGCACGTGCCATCACCACCACTACCAAACAGGACAGGCTTATCCAGTCAAACGAAGAAGGTGAAGTCAGAGGTTCTGCATTTCATGTCACAATTAGCGAGGAGGCTGATTCTGACTCATCAGATGGTGAAGTGAAGGAGGCTCCCCCGGAACTTGAAGACGGTGGCCAAGCAACTGTTGATGAACTCAAGGAGGTCAATCTTGGCTCTCCGGAAGATCCTCGACCTACATTTGTAAGTGCTTTACTTACTGCAGAAGAAGAGCAAGAATATGTTCAGGTATTAAGTCAATACAGGGACGTGTTCGCATGGAGTTACAAAGAAATGCCTGGACTTGACCCAAAAATTGCGGTGCATCGTCTAGCAGTAAAGAAGGGTGTCCGTTCTATCAAGCAGCCACAACGACGGTTCCGCCCGGAACTCATTCCACAAATCGAGGAGGAGGTGAACAAGCTGATCAATGCCGGCTTCATCCGAGAGGTCACCTACCCAACGTGGATTGCCAACATTGTCCCAGTAAGAAAGAAGAATGGACAGTTGAGGGTATGTGTTGATTTTCGAGATCTTAACAAGGCCTGCCCGAAAGATGACTTTCCATTGCCCATAACGGAGATCACAGTCGATGCAACAACGGGTCACGAAGCATTGTCTTTCATGGATGGTTCTTCAGGCTATAACCAAATCAGAATGGTACCAGAAGACGAGGAGTTGACAGCATTCCGCACCCCAAAAGGTATATACTGCTATAAAGTTATGCCGTTTGGATTAAAAAATGCTGGCGCCACTTATCAACGTGCTATGCAAAAAATTTTTGATGACATGCTGCACAAGATTGTAGAATGTTATGTTGATGACTTAGTTGTAAAGACTAAGAAGCGCAAAGACCACCTTGAGGATCTCAAGACAGTGTTCGAAAGACTTCGGAGGCATCAGCTCAAAATGAACCCTCTCAAGTGCGCATTCGGTGTCACATCAGGAAAGTTTCTTGGGTTCGTGGTGCGCCATCGTGGAATCGAAGTTGATCAGTCAAAGGTTGAGGCAATTCAAAAGATGCCTGAACCTAAAAACCTGCACGAGCTGCGAAGTCTACAAGGAAAGCTGGCTTACATTCGCCGTTTCATCTCCAATTTAGCTGGTAGATGTCAACCTTTCCATCGGTTGATGAAGAAGGATGTCAACTTCGAGTGGGATGAAGCTTGTAGCAAAGCCTTTGAGAGCATAAAGAAGTACCTTTCCAATCCACCGGTCCTAGGTGCTCCAATTCAAGGAAAGTCGTTGATTCTCTACATTGCAGCACAGGAAAGATCTTTGGGAGCCTTGCTTGCACAGGAAAATGAGCAGGGAAAGGAAGTTGCTCTGTACTACTTGAGCAGAACACTAAATGGTCCGGAGCTGAGTTATTCGCCCATTGAAAAGACATGTCTAGCACTGTTCTTTGCCATTGACAAGCTGAGGCACTACATGCAGGCTCACACGGTACGTCTCATTGCCAAAGCTGATCCTGTCAAATATATCTTATCCAGACCAATCTTGTCAGGACGACTTGCCAAGTGGGCAGTAATCCTACAAAGCTACGACATTGTCTACGTGCCTCAAAAAGCAGTCAAAGGACAAGCTCTAGCAGACTTCCTTGCAGATCACCCTGTTCCGTCAGATTGGGAGTTCACAGATGATCTTCCAGATGAAGAGGTCTTTTACATTGAAACACTGCCACCATGGACGATGTTCTTTGATGGTGCAGCAAGGCGTGATGGTGCTGGTGCCGGCATAGTGTTTGTCACTCCTCAACGACAAATTCTACCATATGCTATCATTCTCGGTGAGTTATGTTCAAATAATGTTGCTGAATACCAGGCTTTGATCATTGGTCTTCAAATGGCTGTCGATATGAAGATTCCAACTATAGAAGTCCATGGAGATTCCCAGCTCGTCATCAACCAACTTACAGGATTGTATGACGTGAAGAAAGAGGATCTTGCGCCTTACCATCAACGTGCTCGACAGCTAATGGATGAATTTGAAAGCATCACCTTGGAGCATGTGCCTCGACGAGAAAACACTCAGGCAGACGCGTTGGCTAACCTGGCTACTTCTCTTGCAAAGTCAGGAATCCAGGCTACAGTTGTTGCTGTATGTCAGAAATGGATAGTGCCACAAAAGGATGATGAAGAAACTACAGCAGCCAACGCTGTATCTGTACGTCTCGCGGAGGACGAAGATTGGCGTCAACCAATCATTGACTATCTACAGCACGGGAAGCTGCCCGAAGATCGTCGTCATAAGACAGAAATTCAACGACGAGCTCCCCGCTTCATATATCTCAAGGATGCTCTGGATCGAAGGTCTTTTGATGGAGTTCTACTTCGCTGCCTAGCCAATGAAGAGGCAAAACAGGCTCTCACTGAAGCACATTCTGGTGTTTGTGGCGGACATCAATCAGGGCCTAAGTTGCACTTCCAACTCAGAAGGATGGGATACTACTGGCCAACTATGGTACGTGATTCAATTGAGTTTGCTAAAACCTGTCAAGCTTGTCAATTTCATGCGAATTACATACATCAACCACCGGAGCCACTGCATCCAACTGTCTCATCCTGGCCCTTTGAAGCTTGGGGTCTCGACTTAGTGGGGCCCTTGCCAAAGTCATCCCTAGGTCACCTGTACATCCTCGCAGCAACCGATTACTTCTCAAAATGGGCTGAAGCCATTCCACTTAGAGAGGTAAAGAAGGAGCATGTTGCCAATTTCATCCGGACTCAGCTGATCTATCGCTATGGAGTCCCTCGATTCATCATCACTGATAATGGTAAGCAGTTCTATAACAGCTTAATTGACAAGCTCTGCGAGAAATTCAAGTTCAAGCAGTACAAGTTATCCATGTACAATGCCCCAGCAAATGGCTTGGCTGAAGCATTCAACAAGACCTTATGCAACCTGTTGCGAAAGGTAATCTCTAAATCCAAAAGAGATTGGCATGACAGAATTCCGGAGGCATTATGGGCGTATCGTACAACTTACCGGACTCCAACACAGGCGACGCCATACTCACTTGTCTACGGTGTCGAAGCAATACTGCCGTTGGAAACACAGATTCCATCCCTGCGCATGGCTGTTCTGGAAGGACTCACACAGGAGGAGAATGCTCGCCTACGTCTGGATGAGTTAGAAGCTCTCGATGAAAGGAGGCTCGAAGCACAACAGCAACTTGAGTGCTACCAAGCCCGGCTCACCAACACGTTCAACCGCAGGGTCCGTCTTCGATCTTTTCAAGTTGGAGATCTTGTTCTTGCAGTGCGACGGCCCATCAACATGAAGCATCGGCCTGGTGACAAGCTTACTTCCAAATGGGACGGGCCATACTTAGTGCAGGAGGCCTACACTCACAACGCTTACATGCTGTCAGACCAAGAAGGCGTCCGAATCGGCCCAATCAATGGTAAATTTCTGAAACAATATTATGTGTAAATATGTTTGAAAAAAAAAAAAATCAAAAAAAAAAATCAAAAAAAAAAGAAGAGAAGAAAAAAAATCAAAAAACCAAAAAAAAAAAAAAGAAGAGAAGAAAAAAAAAAAATCAAAAAAATCAAAAAAAAAAAATCAAAAAAAAAAAAAAGAAGAGAAGAAAAAAAAAAAAAAAAAAAAAAAAAAAAAAAGTTCGGAAGTCCCGATCTGAAAGTCCAAGCGAAAATCCAAACCCAAACACTTGAGCCCAATTCAGAAAACACAAAAACTAAGTCCAAAACCCAAACACTCAATCCAAATCCAAAAGTCCAAACCCAAACATTCGATCCAAAAACCCAAATCCAAATCAACCCAAATTCAATTCAAAGCCCAAAACCCAAAAAATTCCAAGTTCTAAACACAGTCCAGAAACCAGGTTCAAAATCCAATCCAACTCCTGGACCGCATGAGTATAAACTGTGAACGGCCCAAAAATATAAAAGCGACGGAGGGTTTGAGTCTGAAACTCAGCATCAGTCTCAATCGATCTTCACCACACACCAAACCTTTGCTCCTCTACCACGAGAAAGATGGAACTAGTTGCAGAACCTCAAGACAAGGGAGAAGAAAGGTCACCCCGCACAAGGTGGCAACCAACCATGGCGCAACTGCAAATTCTAGAGGAAGTCTTCCACAACAATGGAGGTATTATGCCTAATGCATCTCAGATTTACCAACTTGTCTCACGATTGCGCCCACTCGGGGCAATCGAAGGAAAAAATGTGTTTTATTGGTTCCAGAATCGGAGAAGCAGGAAGAAACCAGCACTGAGAGCTGATTTTTCCAAAGAACAGTCTGCTATTCCGATGGTAGATCCCACCAGTACAACTTCGCCGTCAAATGAAGCAGGTCCGAGTTCTTCCACCGCAATAGTCTCTCCACGGTATGTTCATCAAGGCCGTAGCCCATGGGAGCATGCACGCTGGTCCTGGTGGTCTTACGGAGTCAGCCAAGGGTTCATCCCTCCTAGGTACTTAAGTCTAGGAGGACATTTTCTAGCAGAAAGGAGTCATTCCAGCGAAACTTTGCCTCTCTTTCCAGAATATTCCGGCAGCATCAACCAGCCGGAAAGCGACGTCGACGTTGACATCATCGGCCCACAAGACGAGGTCGAGCTTGACTTGGAGTTGCACCTCGGGCCCCGCTAGGACGGCCGACAAGATAAGGTGCAACGACTTCTGCAACGACTTCCGCAGCACACGGCAACGACTTCTGCCACACACGGTAACGACTTTCGTGACACGCGTCAGCCGCTGCCTCTTTTGTCTCTTATGCAGGAAAGGGACGTGGATGGCCCTACCCGATTCTGCATACCCTTTTTGACTTTTCAAAAAAAAAAAAAAAAAAAAAAAAAAAAAAAAAAAACTCTTTATTATTTGTATATATATCCTGCATGCCCGAGTCGTAATATTCACCCCTCAGCTCTTCTTTCTCAAAAGAAAATGGCTAGTCTCTGCACTTGTCTCAGGAAGTTCTTCGATCAAGAAGTTGGAGGCGCACGAGCTAAGAAAAGAAGGAGTAGTCTTCTTCGAGGGATCCCTAAAAGCCCTCGAAACTCAATCTCCAACGCCATCGGTGTCATGAAGTTCCAACTACTCTCCTTAGTTCACATCTACCACAGAGGGATGAGAAGCTGCAATTATCCTAATCTTTCTTTGGATGCAGCGACGTACAGGGAAGTTCCAACTACTCTCCTTACGTCGAAGCAGACTTGGAAATCATCACTACAGTCAGTCTCTCTGTGAGCCGGTCTTGAAGTTCCAAGGTCCTGAGCCTTTCTCTTGGGGAGGTTGAAGTTCTTTGCCTACTGGATCATCCTCACCAGAGCTCTGGAACTTTAAGAGATATAAAAAATCCTTTGCGGGCTATGGAAGCTCGAACGCACCTGGAACCAGAATATCAATTTTTATATTGGCTGGGGTGCTAACTTTCTCAAGATCGTATCGGGTTCCTATTGTGATCCAACAACAGCAAGCATGGTCAAAGATAGAAGACTCCAAGATTCAATGTTCATCAGGACGTTTCCAAGTTTCAAACTGGACTTCAAGACTCGGTGCGGATCACGTCTGCAAAGTTCTTCCTTACCGACCCCTGAAGTGGGGGCATTTGTAAAAAAAGTAAAAAAAAAAAAAAAAAAGTGAAAAAAAAAAAAAAAAATTTACAGGTGTTCAGCACATTAAATGGCACCGAAAAGGAGTACAACTGCTTTCAGATAAATGCCCAGCATCTCATACTTGCATGCCCCATAGGCCTGCCCACACAGCGTCTCCACTGCACTTCCCATCCCTAGCTGCATGAGCACGCACGATGTTAATAACATATAACTTCACCACAACAACACATATATTGGAAACAAATTGTGGGGAAAAGTACTCATTTTTTAATTTCCCAGTTGCATGTGTTTTCTGTCCTATTTGATTGAATTTGATTTTTCGAGTCAAATATATGTAATCTTATGTAGTTATTATTTACAAATAGGTTGTTTCTGCATCTCACTTTGATTCAATTTGAACGGCATAGTTGATTTATTGGTACTTGACCTTAAGTTGGCCCATAATACTATATATCGGACTCTAGTAACTTTTTTTTCTTTTTTTTTTTCAATCCTTTGGAGCTGATAACTAGGATTGAGGATAGAGGCATAATAGAGGAACTGAAGATTCATCTTTAGATCCTCAGGTTATCAATTACGTCAGTTATTGGTGAGTTCTCTGACTGACTCCAATACCTGCCTACGATAGTAGTATCAAGAAACAAAGAAATGAAGTTTATGTATGAGGAAGTTGAGAGTATGTACCATGAGGCCATAGGCGAAGACTTGGATTCCATTGTTGCCGAGAGAGGAAGCAGCAAGCTCAAGGTTTCCGAGATGACCACAGAAGATCTGGGTGGAGACGGAAACCACATTACCGAGCACATAAACCACAACTGCTGGTGCTGCTAGCCGAAAGAGGGTTTTCAGTTCCACCAGCGTGGCTTTTCCGAGTCGCTGTGATTGTGACAAATCGGTGTCGGATAATATGTGCTCGATCTCAGAGCTAAATCGTTCCATCGATGGTTGATTTTCCCATGAAACGGCTTCCTGGGACTCGCTTTCAGTGCAATCGTTAGGGTCCATGTTCTGCTGTTCTGTCTCACACTCACTTACGGCCTATAATAGAAATAAGGTAGAGCTATTCTTATAAGGAGAACAATTATAATTAAGAGGTTTGTTACAAACAGTCACTTTTTACCTTCTCTTTTACAGATATCAATTACAAATTAACACATCAATACTTTTTAATAGTATTTTTGTAATATTTTTGATATTCAACTTTTTGATAATCAATCAACACCTGTCACGTAAGTAACAACTGTAAAAAATAAGGTAAAAGTGATTGTTTCTACCATTTTTCTTATAATTAATTTGTTAGACAAACATTTAAACAGAGAAGTCTCCGTGATTGCTTTGAAATTTTACTTAAAATTTTAAGTAAGTACACATATATTTATACATACGTCCGTATACATATAAATATAATAATTATATTTTTACTGTATTAACAAAAAAAATTATTTTTTAATAAAAAATTAAAATCTAAATCTATACTAGTGTTACCGTAAAATGTAAAATATATATATTATATGAAATTTTCAAAAAAAAAATTTTTGCTTTGAAAAAAAATTTTTTAACTAATGTACTGCAAAAAAGTAATTATTATATTTATATGTGCACAAAATGCATATATACTAATCTTTTTCCTTTTACTAATTATGACTCAATTTGTTGTAAAATGTTGTTTTGATGGAAGTTTTTTGAAACTTTTTTAAAAAAAATTAAAGTTTAGAGATAATACTAAATACATTGAAGATAACTATGAAAATATTTAAATTTTAATTTTTTTTTACAAAAAAATGAATATAATCATATGTTTAATAAAAATGTATAGTCATATAATAAAGTGGTTGACAGAAATAGATCAAACCTTATTACGTAGAATGTTAGTTGGATCGCGGATCATAGTCGTCAGAGACTTCATCCATACCATAGAATTATGGGTTTATATTTTTGTCAAAGCATACTGTATGGATGATGGTACTGATTTTTAGTGTAGCGAATGTACCTACCTTTTATTACGTATTGAGTGTGCTCAATTGTCTTTTGCAAGACATATCGCACCCACTTCTTTTCCATCTCCTGACAAAGTTTTAAAAACAAAAAGAATGTTGGTTGGAAGAGGAGCTCGGACAAACAATGAGATGGTGGTTACAGCTAATACCTGTGGGATAAGACATAATAATTCAGTGAGCACAACGGAAAGGAAACACAATTGACAAATTTAAAGTTGGCAGTCAGAACAAAATAACTAAACAAAGAATAGGCTGCAATGACCTGTCGGTTTTGACCATGCGTTTTCCTTTTTTTTTCATTTAAAAACTTATCCAATTATAAACTACTCAACAAAAAAAATTAAAATAATTTATCAATTTTGACTGTATATTTTTTTATTTATTTAAAAATTTATTGAGTTATAAGTTACATAATAAAAATAATTCTTTTCTTTTCATAAATTTTTCATCTCTCTTCTCTAAATTTGAACTCAAAATTTTTATAATAAAAATTTAAAATTTAACTACTAAATTATCTCCTAAAAAACACCATGCATTTTCTTTGCAAAAGACCCTAAACAGACAACGTTTTGAGATAAATGAAGTATAATTATCAAACCCAACGACTAGGAAACAGATTACATATGATAATTAAGGAAACGAGGATCTTGCTGTCCTGTAATGAGATTACTAGATTACTTTTTTTTTTTATCTGAAACCAACAGTATCCAGTCTAATAGACTGACTAATTTAGACCGACTCAGACAGGACTCCGAAGGGCGGCAAAAGTCTCCCAACAGGTATTTAACGCAACTGCATTCTCAGAAACTCAAACTTGACACCTCTAATTAAGCGATAACGGACTTCTGTCATCTGCACCAATGCCTACCGGTGAAATTACTAGATTACTCACTCAATGGGATGTACAATTCTTTTTTCTTTTCGAGAAAAATTATATAGATTTGCAAAAATATATACAAAATTTATACGTGACATTTGATCTATTGGATCGTAAAAAATATATTAAATTTAAAATAAGACATTAGATTAACTGCACACTTTTTACGTATCGCAGATTACATGTCTACGTAATCATTCCCTTTCTTCTTTGGAGTACAAAACCTTTTTTTCTTTTTTTTTTGCACGGAATGGGATGTACAATTCTAAAATAAAGGAAAAAATAAAAAATGGTATAAAATAAAGAAAAGAACGAAAAATGTTCAAGACCATATGTCTATGTTGCAATTAGAGATATTAAAATAGGTCATCGCATTAGATTTAGGTCAAGTAAATTGTGTCATTTCAAGTCAAATTAAATTTGGATTAAATTATCTTCGTGTTATTTCAAGTTTGAGTCGCTTGAGTCCAAGTCATCCTGTAGGTAGGCCATGTCATCGTTTTTTATAATGTGACTTTTTGAAAGACTCTTTGCAAATTCAAAAAATTCATAAAAAGCTTTGAAAAATCTTTAAAATCAAAAAATTACAAAATTAAAAAAAAAGGTATTTAAGAGTTTTTTCCCAAAAAAGACTAAAAACTTAAAATAAAATCAGTTAATTCATAAAAATCTAAAAATATTTAGAAAAAAATATATGGTTAAAATTTATAGTAATAGTAGTAGAAACTATATTTTTTGGGACATAACATCTATAATTCAAATGTTATAATTTTTTTAATTTTCTGAAGAAAAAAAAAAGCAACTAACAGATTAGGTCACCTATAATCTAACCCAACCCTACCCAACTCTAAATTTTTTGGGTCATTCGTTCGGGTCATTTTCGGATTCGTGCACTTCCAGGTTAAGGTTTAGGTAATGATTTTCGGGCGAGTTCGGGTCAACTCGTTGAGCCAAATCAAAAAACGATGCATCTAATTCCACTACATAACTATATTTTAGGTAGTATCAAAATATTCATACACGGTATTTAATAATTTATTTATTTTTTTAATTTCAATCAGAATCATTCAATGATTCATATTATTTTGATCTCATTTTGATTCTACTTAAAAACTCAAGCCAAGTATTTCCTAATATTTATTAAGGGAACATTATATTGAAAAAGGAATCTAATATGAGCAGCAACACATAACTAGAAGCAAGAAGCCTCCCATCTATTCGCACGTATCAAACCAAAAAATTCGTAATATTCTCATTCGCGATAGCAAATATGAGCTCTGCTCCAAAAGTTTTTGTTTGCTCACCAAAGAAGAAAAAAGGAACATGAAGAAAAGTTTTCCAATGTCCATTTACACGCATGAAATCATATGTAACCAAAAAAAAAAAAAAGAAAGTTTAAGTCTTCTCATCCAAATTAATCAAATTGTACACACATGAAATCATATTCAACCGGTACTTTATCCGTTAAATTGGTTAACATGGCAATTAACAGAGTGCCACATCAGCCAACTTATCTCCCAATATTTGATGATGGGCATTTTAATATTAATTAAAAATTTTAATTATTTTTATAAAAAATTATACAGATTTTATCATAAAAAAATCAATTTCTCCAATTTCTTCATTTCTCTTCGGAGAGAGAGAGAGAAGGAGAGGAAGGAGAGAGAAAGGAAGAGAGAGACATGGAGAAATTGATTTTTTTAAACAAATATATCTATTTTTTTTATAAAAATTATTAAAAATTTTAATCAAAATTAAACATCATCATTATTTGATGACGTGGCAATTAGTAAGAGATAAATTAGCTGACATGACACTCTATTAATTGCGACACCAGCCAACTTAATGGATAAAATAATGGTTAGATAAAATTATTATAACAAAAATAACGTAGTACATAGATTTTCACACAAAAAAAATATAATAAATAAAAATTAATAAACTAACAAAAATTTTGGATAAAATTGACTTTTATATCTTAAAGAAACAGAGTTAGAAAAAATATACAAAGAACCAAACCACACACGTGCGTGCGTGTATATATGTGTGTGTGTGTGTGTGTGTGTGTGGATGTGAAAAAGCTCAGGCGGTCCTGCTTGAGCAGGGCTTTATGCTGATGGCGTCGGACCATCAGCATGATCATCACTATTATTATCATTAGGAGGCGAAGCAGGACTTTCAAGAAGAACCTTCAGTGGAACTAGGTTACCCCTAGTGGATAGAGTTGGGATGGGCAATGATATCAGCCAACAATATATCTTTAATTGTTGTGTTTCTTGAAAATAAATTTTATGGATTTATTTACATAAAAAAAATTATATTATATAAAAAATATTTTATAAAATATAAAAAATTCCCATGACATATTATGTGTTCATCTAAAATCTCTATAATTCACATAGTATGCATAATATAAAATATTTTTTATATAGTATAAAAAAATTTTATTTTCACATAATTTTTATTTTCAAATAAATCCATGAGACAGTGCGAAGTTTTTTAATGAGAGTAACTCTTTTCATCTTTATATTTTCCACACTCTTTCTTTTTAAAAAAAAAAAACTTAAGACTCTTAAAATAGAATTTAATTACTAAAGTATTCCTGAATAATGAATTGTATGTCATAGAGTAAGAACTTATGTTTCTACCGTTTTTGTTCAAAGTTAATCAAACGTTACAAATCTTACGGTGGAAAACCAGATTTTGACTTTTGAGTTGAATTTGTGTCAATTCGGAATATTTTTTATTCCATGATTCATAATTTGGTTCTAATAAAACTTGCAAAAATCTATTTATTGTGTCTCTGGTTTTTCCTCTGTCTAATGAAACTTGGGAAAGATTATTTATTGCGTCTTTTGAGAGTCACATGGAGTTGAACTAACACATGTCTTGAATTTAATTGTAATCTTAAACACATCGCTTTCTCATGTTATTATTTTGTTTCTCGCTTTTTTTTTTTTATTATTTAGATCAATTTCATTAATAATGTGTGTAGATTATAAGAAATTGATGAGAAAATTATTTATGAAAAAAGAAAATAATTTTGATATCTGAGAAATATGTAAGAAAGAAAATTGTGATCAGAACAAATTGATGTAATTTTAAATCTTCATTTTCTTTCCAGCATAATTCCTTCCCATAATTTTCTTACAAAACAAACATAGCATAAATGCAAGCAGAAATAAGTTTGGTACAAGCTTTAGAGGGACAACTATTATGCTACATTTATATAAATATCATCTTGTACAGCTCTCCTCGCCCACCTGTAGATCCGCCCATGATTGTCTTTATTATGATATGCTACAAGTATACAATTTTGCATACTTGTAGAAAGTACGTAACCGCATTAGATGTGACCCTAAATTAATAAAAGTATGCAATCACATAGGCAAATATAGAAGAAAAAAGTTACATAGGAATGCAATGTCAGACATAAGTTGATATATACAAATTTAAATTATTAGATTATAAAAAATATATTAAATTTTAAAAAATAAATTAAATAAATTATTTAATTAATTATATATCTTCTGTATAATACAAATTACATATCTACGTAATGATATCCAATATAAAAAATAAAAGCATCGACTAAGAAGATGCATTTATTTAACAAAATCAACATCCTGAAACATGCATGCAAGCATCTAATTTTGGTCCATAAGCTTAGAAGGTTCATTTATTTAACATTAATTGCTAGCCAAGAGGTGTCAGACGACGTATCTCAACGAAATAAAGAACAAAAGCAGACACAAAGTTAAATAGTTTGATGACTAACATCGACTAAGAAGATGCATTTATTTAACAACATCCTGAAACATGCATGCAAGCATTTAATTTTGGTCCATATGCTTAGAAGGTTACTGTCAAAAAAAATAAGCTTAGAAGCTTCATTTATTTAACATTAATTGCTAGCCAAGAGGTGTCAGACGACGTATCTCAACGAAATAAAGAACAAAAGCAGACACATATGTAAAGCGTAAATTTCGAGCCTAAAACAATTAAACTAAAAAATACAGAAATAAATTACAAATAAAAATTGTAAAGTAAAAGAAAATTTACGTGGGGTCGATCTCCGTAGATCCTCCGATTAGTGTTCCTTTTTTGACTCCGTCAAGGGCTGCACGAGCTTGATCCTGACAGAAATAATTTCCACTGCTTTTTCTTGAACTGGGTAGACTGAAACCGGATCTGATTTGGACGTTTTGACTACGGTTAAGAACCGCAGAGACCTGATCTGAGCCGATCTGGCTTAATTTCACCGAGGGTCGAAGAGACTTGTTCTCGGATGAGCTGCCTGGATTTTGCTGAGGGCCGTATGAGGCTTAATCCCAGCCGGATTTGTAGTAATTTGATATTTTTAACTCTATATTCTCAGAAATTCAGATCTAGAACGATCCAAGAATATAAATTTAAAAATAACTTTAGAAATGGAAACAGCAAATTTTTTGGGCTTTACCCCTGAAATATCTCTCAAAACGAAGTTAGGAGAGTATACTGCTAAGTAAAAGCACGTAAGAAAAGGAGAAATTTTCTTGAGAGATTTTCAAAATTTTCTTTTTTTCTCTCAAATTCTCTGAATTTTTCTGTTTACAGATTTGCTGAATGTCTTTTGAACTGAGGGGCATGGGCCTATTTATAGGGTTTCCCCTCTCGTGTGAAAGCACGCGTGTGAAAGGCATAAGTCGACTTTTCCGTGTGAAAGGCATAAGTCGACTTTTCCGTGTGAAAGCACGCGTGAGAAAGGAATAAGTCGACTTTTCTGACTTTTCCGTGTGAAAGCATGCGTGAGAAAGGAATAAGTCGACTTTTCCGTGTGAAAGCACACATGCGAAAGGAATAAGTCGACTATTGACTTTTTTTTTTTTTTTTTTTCTTTTTTTTTTTTTTTCTTCTTCTTCTTTTTTTTTTTTTTTTTTTAATGTTTACAAATGCCCCCACTTCAGGGGTCGGTAAGGAAGAACTTTGCAGACGTGATCCGCACCGAGTCTTGAAGTCCAGTTTGAAACTTGGAAACGTCCTGATGAACATTGAATCTTGGAGTCTTCTATCTTTGACCATGCTTGCTGTTGTTGGATCACAATAGGAACCCGATACGATCTTGAGAAAGTTAGCACCCCAGCCAATATAAAAATTGATATTCTGGTTCCAGGTGCGTTCGAGCTTCCATAGCCCGCAAAGGATTTTTTATATCTCTTAAAGTTCCAGAGCTCTGGTGAGGATGATCCAGTAGGCAAAGAACTTCAACCTCCCCAAGAGAAAGGCTCAGGACCTTGGAACTTCAAGACCGGCTCACAGAGAGACTGACTGTAGTGATGATTTCCAAGTCTGCTTCGACGTAAGGAGAGTAGTTGGAACTTCCCTGTACGTCGCTGCATCCAAAGAAAGATTAGGATAATTGCAGCTTCTCATCCCTCTGTGGTAGATGTGAACTAAGGAGAGTAGTTGGAACTCCATGACACCGATGGCGTTGGAGATTGAGTTTCGAGGGCTTTTAGGGATCCCTCGAAGAAGACTACTCCTTCTTTTCTTAGCTCGTGCGCCTCCAACTTCTTGATCGAAGAACTTCCTGAGACAAGTGCAGAGACTAGCCATTTTCTTTTGAGAAAGAAGAGCTGAGGGGTGAATATTACAACTCGGGCATGCAGGATATATATACAAATAATAAAGAGTTTTTTTTTTTTTTTTTTTTTTTTTTTTTTTTTTTTTTTGAAAAGTCAAAAAAGGTATGCAGAATCGGATAGAGCCATCCACGTCCCTTTCCTGCATAAGAGACAAAAGAGGCAGCGGCTGACGCGTGTCACGAAAGTCGTTACCGTGTGTGGCAGAAGTCGTTGCCGTGTGCTGCGGAAGTCGTTGCCGCGTGCTGCAGAAGTCGTTGCACCTTATCTTGTCGGCCGTCCTAGCGGGGCCCGAGGTGCAACTCCAAGTCAAGCTCGACCTCGTCCGGTGGGCCGATGATGTTGATGTCAACGTCGACGTCGCTTTCCGGCTGGTTGATGCTGCCGGAATATTCTGGAAAGAGAGGCAAAGTTTCGCCGGAATGACTCCTTTCTGCTAGAAAATGTCCTCCTAGACTTAAGTACCTAGAAGGGATGAACCCTTGGCTGACTCCGTAAGACCACCAGGACCAGCGTGCATGCTCCCATGGGCTACGGCTTTGATGAACATACCGTGGAGAGACTATTGCGGTGGAAGAACTCGGACCTGCTTCATTTGACGGCGAAGTTGTACTGGTGGGATCTACCATCGGAACAGCAGACTGTTCTTTGGAAAAATCAGCTCTCAGTGCTGGTTTCTTCCTGCTTCTCCGATTCTGGAACCAATAAAACACATTTTTTCCTTCGATTGCCCCGAGTGGGCGCAATCGTGAGACAAGTTGGTAAATCTGAGATGCATTAGGCATAATACCTCCATTGTTGTGGAAGACTTCCTCTAGAATTTGCAGTTGCGCCATGGTTGGTTGCCACCTTGTGCGGGGTGACCTTTCTTCTCCCTTGTCTTGAGGTTCTGCAACTGGTTTCATCTTTCTTGTGGTAGAGGAGCAAAGGTTTGGTGTGTGGTGAAGATCGATTGAGACTGATGCTGAGTTTCAGACTCAAACCCTCCGTCGCTTTTATATTTTTGGGCCGTTCACAGTTTATACTCATGCGGGCCAGGAGTTGGATTGGATTTTGAACCTGGTTTCTGGACTGTGTTTAGAACTTGGAATTTTTTGGGTTTTGGGCTTTGAATTGAATTTGGGTTGATTTGGATTTGGGTTTTTGGATCGAATGTTTGGGTTTGGACTTTTGGATTTGGATTGAGTGTTTGGGTTTTGGACTTAGTTTTTGTGTTTTCTGAATTGGGCTCAAGTGTTTGGGTTTGGATTTTTGGGTTTGGATTTTCGCTTGGACTTTCAGATCGGGACTTCCGAACTTTTTTTTTTTTTTTTTTTGATTTTTTTTTTCTTCTCTTCTTTTTTTTTTTTGATTTTTTTTTTGATTTTTTTGATTTTTTTTTCTTCTCTTCTTTTTTTTTTTTTGGTTTTTTGATTTTTTTTCTTCTCTTCTTTTTTTTTTTGATTTTTTTTTTTTGATTTTTTTTTTTTCAAACATATTTACACATAATATTGTTTCAGAAATTTACCATTGATTGGGCCGATTCGGACGCCTTCTTGGTCTGACAGCATGTAAGCGTTGTGAGTGTAGGCCTCCTGCACTAAGTATGGCCCGTCCCATTTGGAAGTAAGCTTGTCACCAGGCCGATGCTTCATGTTGATGGGCCGTCGTACTGCAAGAACAAGATCCCCAACTTGAAAAGATCGAAGACGGACCCTGCGGTTGAACGTGTTGGTGAGCCGGGCTTGGTAGCACTCAAGTTGCTGTTGTGCTTCGAGCCTCCTTTCATCGAGAGCTTCTAACTCATCCAGACGTAGGCGAGCATTCTCCTCCTGTGTGAGTCCTTCCAGAACAGCCATGCGCAGGGATGGAATCTGTGTTTCCAACGGCAGTATTGCTTCGACACCGTAGACAAGTGAGTATGGCGTCGCCTGTGTTGGAGTCCGGTAAGTTGTACGATACGCCCATAATGCCTCCGGAATTCTGTCATGCCAATCTCTTTTGGATTTAGAGACTACCTTTCGCAACAAGTTGCATAAGGTCTTGTTGAATGCTTCAGCCAAGCCATTTGCTGGGGCATTGTACATGGATGACTTGTACTGCTTGAACTTGAATTTCTCGCAGAGCTTGTCAATTAAGCTGTTATAGAACTGCTTACCATTATCAGTGATGATGAATCGAGGGACTCCATAGCGATAGATCAGCTGAGTCCGGATGAAATTGGCAACATGCTCCTTCTTTACCTCTCTAAGTGGAATGGCTTCAGCCCATTTTGAGAAGTAATCGGTTGCTGCGAGGATGTACAGGTGACCTAGGGATGACTTTGGCAAGGGCCCCACTAAGTCGAGACCCCAAGCTTCAAAGGGCCAGGATGAGACAGTTGGATGCAGTGGCTCCGGTGGTTGATGTATGTAATTCGCATGAAATTGACAAGCTTGACAGGTTTTAGCAAACTCAATTGAATCACGTACCATAGTTGGCCAGTAGTATCCCATCCTTCTGAGTTGGAAGTGCAACTTAGGCCCTGATTGATGTCCGCCACAAACACCAGAATGTGCTTCAGTGAGAGCCTGTTTTGCCTCTTCATTGGCTAGGCAGCGAAGTAGAACTCCATCAAAAGACCTTCGATACAGAGCATCCTTGAGATATATGAACCGGGGAGCTCGTCGTTGAATTTCTGTTTTATGACGACGATCTTCGGGCAGCTTCCCGTGCTGTAGGTAGTCAATGATTGGTTGGCGCCAATCCTCGTCCTCCGCGAGACGTACAGATACAGCGTTGGCTGCTGTAGTTTCTTCATCATCCTTTTGTGGCACTATCCATTTCTGGCATACGGCAACAACTGTAGCCTGGATTTCTGACTTTGCAAGAGAGGTGGCCAGGTTAGCCAACGCGTCTGCCTGAGTGTTTTCTCGTCGAGGCACATGCTCCAAGGTGATGCTTTCAAATTCATCCATTAGCTGTCGAGCAAGTTGATGGTAAGGTGCAAGGTCCTCTTTCTTCACATCATACAATCCTGTAAGTTGGTTGATGACGAGCTGGGAATCTCCATGGACTTTTATAGTTGGAATCTTCATATCGACAGCCATTTGAAGACCAATGATCAAAGCCTGGTATTCAGCAACATTATTTGAACATAACTCACCGAGTATGATAGCATATGGTAGTATTTGTCGCTGAGGAGTGACAAACACTATACCGGCACCAGCACCATCACGCCTTGCTGCACCATCAAAGAACATCGTCCATGGTGGCAGTGTCTCAATGTAAAAGACCTCTTCATCTGGAAGATCATCTGTGAACTCCCAATCGGATGGGATAGGGTGATCTGCAAGGAAGTCTGCTAGAGCTTGTCCTTTGACTGCTTTTTGAGGCACATAGACAATGTCGTAGCTTTGTAGGATTACTGCCCACTTGGCAAGTCGTCCTGACAAGATTGGTCTAGATAAGATATATTTGACAGGATCAGCTCTGGCAATGAGACGTACCGTGTGAGCCTGCATGTAGTGCCTCAGCTTGTCAATGGCAAAGAACAGTGCTAGACATGTCTTTTCAATGGGCGAATAACTCAGTTCCGGACCGTTTAGTGTTCTGCTCAAGTAATACAGGGCAACTTCCTTTCCCTGCTCGTTTTCCTGTGCAAGCAAGGCTCCCAAAGATCTTTCCTGCGCTGCAATGTAGAGAATCAACGACTTTCCTTGAATTGGAGCTCCCAGGACTGGTGGATTGGAAAGGTACTTCTTTATGCTCTCAAAGGCTTTGCTGCAAGCTTCGTCCCACTCGAAGTTGACATCCTTCTTCATCAACCGATGGAAAGGTTGACATCTACCAGCTAAATTGGAGATGAAACGGCGAATGTAAGCCAGCTTTCCTTGTAGACTTCGCAGCTCGTGCAGGTTTTTAGGTTCAGGCATCTTTTGAATTGCCTCAACCTTTGACTGATCAACTTCGATTCCACGATGGCGCACCACGAACCCAAGAAACTTTCCTGATGTGACACCGAATGCGCACTTGAGAGGGTTCATTTTGAGCTGATGCCTCCGAAGTCTTTCGAACACTGTCTTGAGATCCTCGAGGTGGTCTTTGCGCTTCTTAGTCTTTACAACTAAGTCATCAACATAACATTCTACAATCTTGTGCAGCATGTCATCAAAAATTTTTTGCATAGCACGTTGATAAGTGGCGCCAGCATTTTTTAATCCAAACGGCATAACTTTATAGCAGTATATACCTTTTGGGGTGCGGAATGCTGTCAACTCCTCGTCTTCTAGTGCCATTCTGATTTGGTTATAGCCTGAAGAACCATCCATGAAAGACAATGCTTCGTGACCCGTTGTTGCATCGACTGTGATCTCCGTTATGGGCAACGGAAAGTCATCTTTCGGGCAGGCCTTGTTAAGATCTCGAAAATCAACACATACCCTCAACTGTCCATTCTTCTTTCTTACCGGGACAATGTTGGCAATCCACGTTGGGTAGGTGACCTCTCGGATGAAGCCAGCATTGATCAGCTTGTTAACCTCCTCTTCGATTTGTGGAATGAGTTCCGGGCGGAACCGTCGTTGTGGAAATGTAGGTCGGGGATCTTCCGGAGAGCCAAGATTGACCTCCTTGAGTTCATCAACAGTTGCTTGGCCACCATCTTCAAGTTCCGGGGGAGCCTCCTTCACTTCACCGTCTGATGAGTCAGACTCAGCCTCCTCGCTAATTGTGACATGAAATGTAGAGCCTCTGACTTCACCTTCTTTGTTTGATTGGATAAGCCTGTCTTCGAAGCACTTTTGACTCGGGTTGGGTATGTCCTTCCTCCTATTTAAGATTAGTACAATAATAAAAAAAAAGGGCAAAGGGGGCTAACCTTCTAGACGTCGTGACTTCGACACATAGTGTAGGAATGGGATGGTGCTTGCAGATGGAGCCTCCTATAGGCAAAGTTCGGCAGGCTGTGGCTGCTTCTCACCTGTTAAGCTCTGCATTGTTGTATTATCGCCTTTTATACTCGTGCGAGGTAGGAGTGTTGAATTGTGGTGTCGCCTTTTATGCTCGTGCGAGGCAGGAGCGTTGAACTGTGATGTCGCCTTTTATACTCGTGCGAGACAGGAGTGTTGAACTGTGATGGATTGATTATCGCCTTTTATACTCGTGCGAGGCAGGAGCGTTGAATTGTGGTGGATTGATTATCGCCTTTTATACTCGTGCGAGGCAGGAGTGCTAAACTGTGATGGATTGATTATCGCCTTTTATACTCGTGCGAGGCAGGAGTGCTAAACTGTGATGGATTGATTATCGCCTTTTATACTCGTGCGAGGCAGGAGTGTTGAATTGTGGAGCTGTTCGCCTTTTATACTCGTGCGAGACAGGAGTATTTTGTTGAACTGGTGAGCTGTGGAGCCGGAGAGTTGGTGAGCTGCTGTGCTGTTGAGCTGCTGAGTTGTTTGGTGAGCTGCTGAGCTGTTGAGCTGCTGAGTTGTTGAGCTATTGAGTTGCTGAGCTATTTGGTGAGCTGCTGAACTGTTGAGCTACTGAACTGTTTGGTGAGCTATTGAGCTGCTGAGCTGGACTTTGATTCAGGGTTTAAGTTTTACCCTCGAATCTGGATTTGGACTTGGAATTTAGATTTGGGCTTTGAGCCCGAGTTTAGCCGAGTTTATGTTTGGCTTTGAATTTGAGTCGGGATTTGAGATTTGCCCCCGAATCTAAATTTGAATTTTGATGAAGGGTTCTGACAATGCACAAGAACTTCAGACATTTTTTTTTTGGCCTTTTTGTGCTTTTTGTGCTTTTTTTTTTGTGCTTTTTTTTTTTGCACTTTTTTCTTTTTTTCTTTTTTTTTTTGAATTTTTGGCTTTTCTTTTCTAATTTTTTTGATATTGTTTTGCTTTTTTTTTTTCTTTCTTGTTTTTTTTTTGTGTCTTTCTTTTTTTTTTTTTTTGACATAACAGTAATTTCGAAATTTACCTACTTTATTGGGTCAGGTCGAAATACATTTCTGACCTGAAAATATGAAAGCATTTTTTTTTTTGAGCTAGACAGGACCCATTCCACTTGGAAATGAGCTTGTGGCTGAGTCGGTACTCTCGTCCTTCTGTTGGTCCGATTGGCTAAAAATTGTGCCCCCAAATCGAGATGATTGAGGACGATTTTCGCGGTTGACTGCATCAGCGGGTTGGGCTTGGTGAAGCCCTTTGTTGACGTCATCTATTTGCTGTCTTAATTCCTTCATATTTTCAATCAACTGTGCATATCCGCTAATCAGCTGTGAATATCCGCGGTTTAAATCTGCAAACATTTTTTCTATTCTGGTGATGTTGGTCAGCCTGACATCAGCAGCGGTAGATGGTTCTCCACGGAAGACTGTTGTAGAGGGCCCGTCGGATCTTTCCTGACTTGTTTCAGCACAACGCGTTGGATTTTGCTGTTCAGCAGAATTTGATGCTCTATAGAAGACTGGAGTAGAGGGATCTTCTTCTTCCTCTGTGTTTGTTTGTGCAGAATAGGTCGGATTCTGTTGTTGGGCAGAATTTGATGCTCTACCCCTAACTTCGGTAGGGGTAGGTGATCGACTCCTCTGTTTAGTGACAGAGTCACGTGAGAAATCTAACTGCTGTGTGAGCTGCAAGTCCTCAATTTTAACTTTGTTGGTGGCGAGGAACTTTGTTCTTGCGCGAGTCTGTGGACTCAATTGAGTGGCAAGAAACTGTGTCCGTCCGCGGGTTTGTGGTCCTACGTACCCAGGTAGGGTAGTTGATGCAGGCAGTGGAGCAGTTGCCTTCTTTTTTGAAGCAGTGGTTGTACTCCTTTTTGGTGCCATTTGATGTGCTGAACACCTTGTTAAATTTTTTTTTTTTTTTTTTTTTTTTTTTTTTTTTTTTACTTTTTTACCTTTTTCGTCTTTTTCTCTATTTTATCTTTTTCTCTTTTTCTTTTTCTTTTTTCTTTTTTCCTTTTTTTTTTCCTTTTCTTCGGCTCTTTTCTTTTTTCCTTTTTTTTTTCTTTTTTTCTTTTCTTTTTCCTCGGCTCTTTTCTTTTACCTTTTTTTTTTTTTTTTTTTTTTTTTAAGGAACAAGAGATGGGAGGTGAAGTTGTCCCACCGAGCGTGCCAAAAATTTGTAAAGCGTAAATTTCGAGCCTAAAACAATTAAACTAAAAAATACAGAAATAAATTACAAATAAAAATTGTAAAGTAAAAGAAAATTTACGTGGGGTCGATCTCCGTAGATCCTCCGATTAGTGTTCCTTTTTTGACTCCGTCAAGGGCTGCACGAGCTTGATCCTGACAGAAATAATTTCCACTGCTTTTTCTTGAACTGGGTAGACTGAAACCGGATCTGATTTGGACGTTTTGACTACGGTTAAGAACCGCAGAGACCTGATCTGAGCCGATCTGGCTTAATTTCACCGAGGGTCGAAGAGACTTGTTCTCGGATGAGCTGCCTGGATTTTGCTGAGGGCCGTATGAGGCTTAATCCCAGCCGGATTTGTAGTAATTTGATATTTTTAACTCTATATTCTCAGAAATTCAGATCTAGAACGATCCAAGAATATAAATTTAAAAATAACTTTAGAAATGGAAACAGCAAATTTTTTGGGCTTTACCCCTGAAATATCTCTCAAAACGAAGTTAGGAGAGTATACTGCTAAGTAAAAGCACGTAAGAAAAGGAGAAATTTTCTTGAGAGATTTTCAAAATTTTCTTTTTTTCTCTCAAATTCTCTGAATTTTTCTGTTTACAGATTTGCTGAATGTCTTTTGAACTGAGGGGCATGGGCCTATTTATAGGGTTTCCCCTCTCGTGTGAAAGCACGCGTGTGAAAGGCATAAGTCGACTTTTCCGTGTGAAAGGCATAAGTCGACTTTTCCGTGTGAAAGCACGCGTGAGAAAGGAATAAGTCGACTTTTCTGACTTTTCCGTGTGAAAGCATGCGTGAGAAAGGAATAAGTCGACTTTTCCGTGTGAAAGCACACATGCGAAAGGAATAAGTCGACTATTGACTTTTTTTTTTTTTTTTTTTTTTCTTTTTTTTTTTTTTCTTCTTCTTCTTTTTTTTTTTTTTTTTTTAATGTTTACAACATAGTTAAATAGTTTGATGACACAACGTTCTTCTGTTCCGTAACTAATAGTTGGGTGTTGCTTTCACTTACAAACCATTGATTAATGTGACCTCCCTTATATGTTCTGCCATCGGTTTGCGCTGTGAGCCCCTCAATTTCAATGGAAGTGACTTCTGCTACCAACAAGTTAATTTTGCTTTCCCTCCATTCATATGTTAAATAAAGATATGGAAAATCTTTGGTGGGTTAAAGTTAGATAAGATTAAAGTATGATTAAATAATATAAATTATTGAATGATTTAATTTAAAATAAATAAATTATTAAATATCGTCAGATAAATTATTTTTTCACTTATTTCTTTCTACTCTACACTCACATAGTAGGGCTTATGTTATACATAATGAGATTTCCATATCACTTCAGCAACATTAGTTCTAGGTTTCGAAAGATAATTCTAAACCAACAATATTTTTAACCATTTTGGAGATCCTAGAAAATGTTGGGAGAGATTACGGCAAACAGTTTTTACCGGTTTATTTTTCAACTTCTTTGTGCAATAGGACAACAAAATAATAATTAACAACAACATAACACACTCGAATTTATATGGAAAATCGCAATGTTTGGTAAAAACCACGAGATTGAAGTACAATAAAACTTGCACCATCAACAATGATGAGATAACTACTGAGCTCTTGCTTAGACATCTTAGAGACGATCACAATAGTGTTTTCCTACAAAATTGATTAATTCTTGGATAACAACAATCTCACCTCGTGAAAGAAATATCTCACAAAACTAAATTATATAACAACGGACTCTTCGAAAAAAGAATAAATATACAAATATATTAGTCAAACTGAAACTCTTGTTATCAGAAACAACAAACAAAAATTACATGAAAATCGGAAATCAAAACTGTGTCCATAGATTTGATCAATGACCTAGCCTGAAGTAAACAAAAGCGAGAACATTAGATTGGGTTACTCTACATGAGAAGGCTAATTTGGTTTCTCTCAGGGTTTGTGTTTTGGCAATTGCGATCAATGATATAGTACTTTTTTCGTGCAGTGACTTACACCTTGTTTCGATTAGACGAAAATGGGGTAGGAAAATGATGTTGGGTGAAAAGGGAAAAAAAATGTTGTTTGGGAAGGGAAAAAAAAAAGTGTGGTCTAAGAAAAATTTTTGTGTGTTCCATTAAAAATTAATCCTCCTAGAAAGGGAATACAAGCCGACTCTTTTAAACTTGTGTAATAACTAAAGTATACTTAATTTTACTTTTTTAATTATCATTTTTGATGGTAAAATTAGTAATATTATACCTATTATTTTCTTAAACTTACGTTTTTCTCCTATCAAATCATGAAATTTGTAACATTTGTTTCTCATATTATCTTTGCCAAACACAGAGAAAATAAAAATCTTCCCCAACTGTAATTTTCCTCACCATGAGATTTCTCTCACCTCATTTTTTACGCAAGCAAGTTTTTAAACAAACTTTTTCATGCAGTGCCGTAAGCAAACAAAAGAGAGAATAAGACGCATGCTTGAAAACAATGGCCACGAAATTTTAATTCGAGTCTATTAGGCTATGATGTGAAATTTACCATCGTGTACCATAATTGCGACCATCAATGAGCATGTATTTGACTGTTAGTTGTCGTTCAAGAAACTGGAAGGTACAATCTATCAATGAACAACATATAGAACTATTTGTGGATTTAATGATTTAAACTATATTTTTGGGAGAAAATAAATTGTCGAAAGAAAAATTATTTTAAGCTTATTGTTTGTATTTATATCACGAATAATACTTTTCTGCATGAAAAAATGTCACAACTGTCACGCTAATGACTCAGTAGTTCTTTTTCTTTTTTTATTTTTTAGATTTTTTTCCTCCTATTTTATTTAGGAAAACCAAAAGAACTCTGAAAATTGCCTACGGACTTAATGAAAAAAAATTTTGAACTTTTTTTTTGAAAATCAAGTTTAAGATATAATTAAATATATTTAACGTAACAGTAAATACTACTTAAAATTTAATTTTAAAAAAAAAAAAGAGTGGGCAATTGTTGGGACAGTTTGTATTTATTTTGATTTCAATTTTTATCGGAGCATCAACAAATACTCTTATATAACATAAAATAATTAGCCAGCCAAGAGCTACGATGCACAGGAATAAAAAAAAATTCAAACACTTTTAACTTCTGTATCGAATACACCTAATACACGTATTAGACACTTTCAATATATATAAGTGTCTATATATATTAGACACATATAAAATTAATCTCAAATCTATTAAAAATTATGCACATAATATTTTTTTCTAATAAATATACTAATAAATAGTTTGATAGTAAATAAATTGATAATTGATAAATATTATTTATTCTATGAATTATTTTAATTATTTTAATTTTTTTGAGCTAATTAACTATTTCAAATGTAATAATTTATCAACTATTATCTTTTATATATATATATATATATATATATATATATATATAATTTACATATTTTTGATAAATTTATTATTTTTTAAGGTATAATTCATAATAATTATTATTATATATATATATATATATATGTATATATATAATATTTAATATATAATTTATAATTCAATACATCTTTTACCCGCATCCTAATATCTAAGAATCTATGCATCTCTATGTTCGTGTCATGATGTATCATGTCCTGTGTTCATTTTCGTACGTTCTAGCATGGGGTGTTGGTCTGTTAGACGCCATATCTAATCGAATCCAGGACAAAAGTACCATCCTTAATTGACTCGTACTTCTTAATAGTTGATCCCCCGCAAACGCTTCCGCGACTCAGTAGTAGGTGGCTGTTTACCTTTCTTTTTCATGTAGTGTCTACGAGGCAAGAAAAAAAATTAGTTTTATATGTTCGGTGATTTTATAATTAAATTTTATATATTTAAATTATTTTAATTGAGTATTAAATATTAATAAATTTATTTTTTTTTAATTTTTTCATCTAATTTTAATATATCCAAATAACTAGTAAAATGTCTACTTCTTTCCTTTTAATTTCTTTCCCACCTAATTTTTTTCCATCATTTTGTTTTTCACCCGATTTCTATATACATACACACCATAAGGTCCCAAAATCTCCAGCCGCCTTAAGGTGCCTCTTCTCCAAGATTTTTAAAATCGAGATCTTAAGTATGATGGATTTGAGACATTAAGAATCAAATCATAGAATTGTATTATAAAATTGTAAGATTCTACTAAAAATAAGAAAATTAAAAATTAACTAATACTTCTTTAAAAAAAATTAACTAATACTAATATATATAAATGAAAATTAATAATTTATACATATCAGTTGAGCAATAATAAGAATAACTACAATAATTCATTTATTGTTTAAGAGAAAAATAGTATCTCTCCTCTTCATAGTCTGGCATAGTATAATTTTAATAAGTTAGAGATCTTTTTGGTATCTAATTAGTTACTTGTCCATATTTAACAATTAAATTTAAATAAAGACATATGTTTATAATTTTTTATTGTACTATTAATAAGGATGAGTTTTAACTCAAAAGCTTATTATATAGAAAAACTTATGATATAGAAAAACGAGGATCGTTAAATCGGATTGTGATTCTACCGATCCTACAATTTGGGTCAACATCCTGCCTCAAAAGAATCCCAGTACGATTCGAATTGTTGACTTCATATATGATCGTAAAATCATAAGATTTTACGATACAAATTAGGATTTTAACAATTATGCTCTCCTAAAAAAGGCAAGAGATGCCTACTGCAACCAAGCCATTGGTCCACTCCCCTCAACTCCATTTTTTTTTTTCTTTAATCTCATGCTTTCAACAAAACAAGAAGTGCTCCAAAGAAGGCTCGAAGGCAGTGATGGAGGTCAGTCAATACTTGACAACCCTAACATAACCTACAAAAAGGCATTTCCCTAAGTTCACCGTTGAAATATTCTCAGCTCATCTAAATTTTTTCTTGGTGCTCTACTTGTAGTATTGGATCTATAAAACTGGGAAAGCAGGGACCTATTTGTTAGTTTACACTCAAATCGGCCAGTTCATTGGTTTTGGCCGCAATTTTTTAACTATCTGATTTTCAGGCTCAATTGAACCGAATTATGAAACAGTTCTCAATTTTTTTTGTTAAATCGGTTGATCCAGTCTGGTTTTTAAACTATTGATTCAAACTCACGACTTGTAAAAAGTTGAGAAGTTGAGGTTTCAAACTGCAAAAACTTTTCCTAAAACTTTTGTAATCGTGATCATGTAAACTACTTGGTCAATTATTTTAGAAATTTTCCAATTAAAACTTATAAACTAAACTCTAATTAAATTTGGGGATGCAGGCATAATATAAAAAAAATATTAAAGTGATAATATAAGTTGGAAAAGTACAAAGTTATCGTAAACTAACGAAAAATGAATATAGCTTTTCATGCATCAAATCTGGTTAGATGTAAATGTAGCATATTTTTTGATAGAATAATTATTTGATATAGTATAAAAATTTTATAAATAAGTAGCTTTATGTTTAAATTGTACTACTTTTACATTTAGTTGTGAAATTATAAACATATAACAAATCTGCCTTTTATTTATACTTTTAGTCAATAAATTTTAGCATTAAAAAGTGTGTTAGAGCATCTTAGACTTTTATCTATAATTTATATTTTAAATCTCTCTTAACAGATTAATTTTTTATAATTTTTTTACAATAATAATTTATTATATATATATATAGCAATAAAATATCCAACAATTAATAAAGGACCTTTAACCCATGAGCCGTAGAGAAACTGGATCCCTATCTCTGTGTCCCACCAAATCCATGGAGCTATTGCAAATGTTGAATTATTCATGGAAAGGCTGCTAAAACAGTATTAGAATGGGGAAAAAAATAAAAAAAAAATAAAAAATAAAAAAGCAAAGAGGCCACCGTGAGACAAACCTGAGCAAACGGACAGGAACCGAATCAAGATCAAATCAGAATTTCTTTTCAATCACGGATCTTCTGGGTGGAATTTCTTTTCAAATTATTCGCTCTGGATTTACATGTGTATTTTCACCAACTGGCATTCAAGCTACCATTCAAACTATTTTCCATGAATTTTTCATAAACGATAAATAATCTTAAATGAATCAGAATTTTATAATATGTGATTATAGAAATTTTTTGACAAACTATTCGCTTTATGTAAATGGATCTTTTAGAATAACCAAAGAGCTAAGTGGCTGACAATTGGAAACGATAAATGGTTAACACGTGGCGTAGCTCATAAAAATTGATGAAACTAAAAAGTAGAAAAATTACTTTGTTACTCTCCCTCACTTGTCTTGTACTCCTTGCTGTCTTTGTTTTTTTTTTTATTATTATTATTACTAGAATTTGATTGGGACTTAAATTTAAGAGACATTCGATCGTAAAAACGATTTTAACTTCAACCTAATATGGATCATTAGTGTTTGACTCACACGATGTATGTGTTTGTAATATTTATTTAGAAGTACTAATATAATTAGTTATGTTATTGAAACAAAAAAGCTCTATCCGATAAATTGCACCCCAAAAAAAAAAAAAAGACTCTAGAAAAGGAAAGGTTGTGGATGAATAGAAAAAATTGATTAAAAAATAAGAATATAGGAACAAAAAAAGATAATGCTAAAAAACATAAAATTAATAAAAAATTGTAAGTACTTTTGTTTTCTTTTTTAAGAAAATAAAAAGAGAATTTGAAAATATTTTTTTTCTTTCATTTATCTTGATTGTAAATTCAAGAAAAACTGTCCATGAATAAAAGAGATGATGTAACTAAAGTTAAATAAGTTGACCTTTTTCTTTCAGCTTTCTTTGTGTGTGTCACATTATTACTGTATGGTCATTACTCATTAGATTATTATTGTATTTCTAGATAGAGAAATATTAGTTGATAACATTTACACTCATAAAGCTACCTGTCAGGTACAAGACATATGTAGATATCATATCTCTCTTTCTATCATAAATAAATGAAGTTAAAAATAGCAAAATAAATTTAATGTTCTCTTGTGCTTATCATGTATCCTCATGAGCATTGCTAATTCTATAAGAGTCAAATAAATAACCATGCAAGTGTTTTAACCTTAATATGAGTTTCCTAAATATGAGTTGAAAAGAGAAAGATTACTCTAGCATAACTTATGAGATAAGTGATTAAGAAGTCCTAAATCTTTGAGAATTTTTGCAATTGAATTTTAAATATTTTTTAATTTTTAATTCAGTCCTAAACCTTTAATTTTTATTACACATGAGTCCTTTTTTAAACAAGTTTTGGTCAAATTGATAGAAATATGGTTCGACATTGAAATTGTATAAAAAAATATATCTTAAATACATAATTATGTTTACGTATGCATTTTACTGAATTTCTCTTCTATCTCCCACGCATAAAAAGCAAAAGCCATAAAGTTTTGCTACGATTTTTTCCTCTTATATATGAAAGAAAGAAAAATTAATTTAGGTAGTGAACATGTTTCTATATTTTTAAGATTTCAATTATATCAAAATGTGTATCTATCAATTTGATCAATTCATGTCCAAAAAAAGAGACTCATATAGAATGAAAATCAAATGTTTGGGGCTGATTTAAAAACTCAAAACTATTTAAGATTTAATTGTGAAAATCTCCAAAATTTTAGAATTATTATGACCTTATCCCATAACCCACGATCCGGCCGGACTAGAAAAAAAATTAAAACTTAACCCACTATAAACTAGAATATCACCAAACTCACCGTCAAAAGAACAGGTCCAAACCAGTAGGCGCTGACTCAGATGGCAAAAGTCTGAGTTTGCTTAACTAGAGGTCTCGATTTCGAGCTCTAGAAATGCAACCGCGTTAAATACCTGCTGGGAAATTTTTACCACCCTTCAGGGTGCTACCCGAGTTAGTCCAGATTAGTCAGTCCAATAAATTGGATACTTTGCGGTGTAGACAAAAAAAAAAAAAAAAAAGAAGAACAAGTCCATCTTTTTATCTTTTTATTAGTTAACATTTCAGCTTTCATAAGCCCTCTCATGATCACTTTAGCCCATTGAGAGAGGCGATAATTGCTTGACAAACCAGCACGGCCATCTTGGTTACAAAAGGAGCAAACCGGGCAGTGATCATGAAGCCCAATCAGTCAGCCATTTTTTTTATTTATTTATTTACAAGGAGCCTTAATGGGCATATAAGAAAAAGGAAGAATAAAGTTGATGAAAGTTAAATCCCTCGCCTTATAGTTGAGGGATACTCCCTCAACCACTATAACAAATGTTCAACCTCCCGATCAGTCAGAATTTGAATTTTGAAGGCATTTCCCAGTTATAGACAGCCCAGTTGAGGAACAGCCCTACATTTAAGATCTGAGATCAGCTTACACCAATTAAAAACCAGGCAGTTCCCTCAGCATTCAGGCCTGAGACCTTTTTTGATCTAGGCCTGAGACTGACCAAGTGATCATGGCCACATAGAGGTGTTTTGGGTGCGCTGGGCAAGCCCATGATCATGAAGGCTTTTTAATGGGTTCTGTGAAGCCGAACAAGAGAGTCCAGTTAAATTTTTAATGGAAAGTATCTTCTATTTTATTAGACTACTATTTGGGCCATTAGAGTGCTTGCAGTTTTGTGCCCCACATGGAAAATGAAGGTTTGAAACCGCATAAAGTTAATTAACGAGATTAAATATATAGCTAGAGTGAGTACTAAAACATAAGTTTGCTTGTCCTCACTTGATACCTCTTTTCCACAAAGTTCCAATCGTCTCTAATAGTATTATAGCCTTATAAAATCTCAAGTTGCTTGTCATTTTTTTACCCAAAAAAAAAAAACCAGGAAAAAAAAAGAACACCCTTATTAGAATATCTTGGCTCTATATTCGCGTCCGACTAGCTCTGATTAATATTTTTTGGTCAAAGAAAAAACTAAATGGTGTGACAAGCTATACTCATACGTCGAACTCATAATCAAATCCTTGTAGGCACAACGGCAAATATCAACTTCTCCACATAAACAAGTATACCTTTGTTATGATTACATTTTCTCTACAAAATTTTATTAGACAAGCAAGCAAGAATGAAGAATTTGTACAATGAGAAGCCCCAAACACGAACCCAAATTCAGGTCGACACTCTCCCTCCCAAGTAAACTTTGAATGGGCCGGGGGGGTCAGGCATGTAAAACATCTCCCTAAGCTCAATCAGATTAAATCATACTACAATAACTAATTGAGTCAATGTACTCAAGATAATCTCCTCAATGTACATAAAAAGTAATATAGGTTCAAACAACTCTATAAAATCGCCATCATAGCTAAGGAGGCTGCAAATAGCGCATAAATTATCACAACTTCATGGAAAAGACCTGTGAAAAAAAAAAAGAAAAGAAAAAATAAAAAAAAAGAGAGAATTTGAGTTAGAAGATGCAACAATAAAGCCAAAACCATCGATATATAGACATAAGGGGTCCTGATCCATTTTTATGTTGCTGACCATGCTAGGACTTCTGTTGCCAGAATTCATCCAAAATGTTGTGGGGAAACAGATAATAATTCTGGGTTTCATATTTAACTTTATTTACGAAGGTTTTCATCTCAACTTGGAAGCTTTCTTCACAGAAATATCAGTTCCTTCTAATGGAGGCACTAGTCCCTTCATAGGCAATATGTTGAACCAATGTCACTTACAGGCATTGTTATTGACTCACAACCAATGTCATTCTTAGTTCATAACACTCTTAAAAAAAATAATAAAAAAATAAAAAAACAGGGATGGGTAGAGAAGGTTAGTGAGCAAAGCAAAACCCCAAGCATTTAAAGGAGGATTTAATAGTGCAGGTCAGAAGTTTTATAGGAACTGAAGCAAACCATCAACAGTCCTTAGGCCTAAAATAAATGTTCGGCTCATCTTTCAAATATTTTACTATGTACAACATAGTGATTCTTTAATACCAGACTAAGTTATTCATCATCAAGGCCATAACAGCACAAGTTCATCGATGCATTCTTACTGCTTTGAGCAGATGCCGCTGCAGGAAGAGCTGGAATTTTGACAGCTGCAAGTTCAAGAAGTTATATCATCAATGAAGATGGCTGAAGCCAAATGAATAGCATCCTATGAATATCATGAGTCAGGGTTTCAGGCTTACTTTTATTGCATGATGGGGATGATATTTGTGACGAAGAAGGCCATGGGGCTGGAATATTGTCATTCAAATCACAAATGAAGCTGATCCCTGAATACTGGTCAAATGTTGCATCCGAAGGCAGGCTTGGTAGAAGGCATCCAGACTCTGCTCCACAATGTTAGATAATGTGATAAAGCAAACCAATTGAGGAACTAATAGTCCCAACTGTTAAACACACACGCACATATGCTTACACACACAAACACGCCATATACCAGTATCAAATCTTTCTATTAGTGCAATTAAAAGTTACAAGCATAGGAAATGCCACAGACCCAAATAAACTACAAAACCCCTTCTCTAAGGAAGTAAGGCCATAAAATTCTTTCTTAAGACAACTATTCTTCCTCCAAATAGGTACAATGGTCCACAAATCTCTAATCATTCCCTAAAACACACACTATAGAGTTCCATCCCGCTTATGACTGGAGGCAGGAGGATCGCTCCTTTCAGTGTTTTAAGTGTCAAGTCATATTCTAAAGTGCCAAACCCGAGGGACATACTCCAGGAGGGAATCAGGAGAAAACACACGTATAAGCAACAGGTTCCAGATAGAGAGAAAACACCATAAAAAAAGTTAAACAAAGTATCTAGATTACCTTGTTTTGTAACTGACACGTCCAAATTGCCGATTGCCAGTATCGTTTCAATGAGAAAAACAACAAGAAAACAGCCAAATTAGTACCTTATCCAAATTTATCTAAAAGAAAAAACTTAGGTTTGTTCATCAAAGCAACATTCAGCTATGCTAAAGGGAAATATAAAGAAGGAACAAGAAATGAAAAGATGAGAAAATAAACAAAAGAAGAAAATACGTAAAAGCAAACCTTGGAGGGAGAAATCCTTGAGGCTTATGTGGCAAAGGCTATAAATATCTTTGCTAATATTTGATTTCTGTAACTTCATCCCTAGGGTTGTAGCACAATCCAAAGCCTGCAAGTTGGTTATGAGGCTCTGTTTTTGCAAATGTGAGACATAGCTCTCCATGGCATTGCAGCACTCTGCCTCATTACTTATCCCATTCCCACAGGCCTTTGAAATGTTTCTTATTCCCGGGAAAATCAGAGGGCAAACTGATGTACCAAACACAAGAGAAACACTAAGAATGAGAGACTAATAAAAACCATGCAATGACTTCAATAGATTAAGTCAAAATAATGATGTGCAAGCATAGACTATGATATTTGTTATCAATGTCATGAACTCTGTAAAGATAACCAGCACTTTCTTTTTTAGTACATCAGGATTTAAGATAACCAGCACTTGATGAATAAAGATGCTCGCACAAAGATATCAGTGATGAGTTACACGACTTCCTAGTAAGATTGTCAGCTGTAATTTAGATGCATGATGAGAAAAACAAGAGAAACCTTGTAATGATCAGCATTCTCAAGAAATCTCTTGATCCTATTTGCAGGGAATTTATAAAGACGCTTCAATAACCACAAGCCTTTTTTTTTCCTCTCAAGGAAGGAAATACAAAGAAGAAAAAAGAGAGCACTGCGTCTCTCCTACATCACAGAAAATTTAATCTCTCTTTTTCTTTCCCTTGTTTCCCACCTTCATAACAAACATAGTTGACAGAGACATAAATATTGTTGGTGACAATAAATTTCTTTAATATGAGAGTTGACTAATGATACTTTTAGCTCCTCCATCTGCCCCAACTGATAGCCACAAGAATTGCAGCTACTCTAGGAATGCCAGGAATCATCTAACATGTTCAGGCCATAACAAAAGAATTTAGTATCCTACACCTGTACCTTTATTGACGTTGCAATTGGATAATCCTCTAAGAACCTCTTTTGCATGAGAAGGATCAAGCTTACTTGCCAACCACCGGAAGACAATATTTCGGCAATCATTAACTGTAGTCAGGTGTGCAGGTGATCCATCGGGCAGATCCACGCTCAAAACTTCTGAAGTCTTTAATGCAATTTTTGTAGCAGCTTCTAATATGGCATTTTGACAGCCTTGCTCGCAGCATTCTTTCACGGGATCAATGTTTTGGCAGGCAGCATGAAGCTTAGAAGTATTCACTATGCTATCAAACTCATTCACATCTTCAACTGGGCAAGACCCTCCAGTCAGATTTGAGGGGTGCATTGAACATACTTTCCTGAGATTATACTCAGCGCCCTGGCCCACCAAAATTTGCTCATAATCGGAAAGGCAATACTTGGAAACAGTTCCATTTAAGGCGAGCACATTTGTGTTTTTACTGGATTGTCCAATAAGAATTGAAAGAGTGGCTTCTAGCTGTGGGCAACATATGACATTAGCTAGCAATGGTGCAAAAAAGGCATAACAATCAATTGATGTCACGCTCATCAAATTTTCAGCAGCTGTGAAGTTCAAAGGACATAATCCTGCAAAAAGACAATAACACCAAGTTCAAAGCATTTGTAACTGAACAATTTCACTAAGATTGCTTTTAGACTGTAATTGACCACTGTACCAAAAACAAACCTGATAATTTGGGGATAGTTGCATTTGTGAATGGTGCCAAAGGAGAAGGTGCAAGAAAAGGGAGAAACGGCTGAGGCGCCGTATTTGGAGATATCTCAGGAAGAAATGCATCACTTCTTCTGTCAGTCAACACAGAGCCTCTAAGATTATTGAAGGGGCTGCAATGACATTCATTCAGACCTATAGTTTGAAAGATTGGTCACTATGGTTATAACCACACTTATTTAGTATAACTCTCCTCATATCTATTATGCTACAGTCTTTGAACCATATTGTAATATATCATTTCTTTAATTTGTGTGTTTGTTTTGAACTAGGGGGAGATAGGGGAACCAGAGATGGGAGGGAGGAGATACAAGCATAACACTAAATGCTTCATACAACACTTCACAGTAAACCATATTCGTACAAAAAAGGCGAACCTTAAGACAGAACCCTGTGACTCTTTGCCATGTACAAAAAGTAAAGCTGGAAGTTCAAGAGTTGAAGGAAAGGGTACATGCCATGAGGCTTACATTCACAACTAAACAGGCAACCAGAAAATTACATAGCGACTGTGTGAACGAAAAAACAAAAGCAAAACTGATGCATCAGGTGAAATTGATCATGAACCACCCACATGGAACCCACCAAAAACTCACGATTCACAACAGAATGCGAAAAAATCCGGAAAACAATGTTAGAATCTTATTTCTACCTTGTTCATCCCAGAAATAATGATGACCCCCTTAATATAGGACACCAAACTACTTAATTAATTGGGTTAAATGCATTTTAGCCCCCTATGATTTGATTGTTATGCATATTACCCCCTTGTGATTTCAATTTAGGCATTAAACCCCCCTGTGGTTTTCAATTTTGGCAATTAACCCCCCTATCAACAATTTCTTAAATCTATTAACAGAAATTAGTCAAAATTACATCATTTTGTAAATGTTGTTTATCTTCTTCACTAAAAAATATGTCATATATTTCTCAAATTGAATTTTAGTGTATATTTTAACTACATTCTACATTATTTCTTTCATAGTTTTTTTTATTTTCAGTATCTTATACATATTGATATAGAGGTGTTTAAAACAGTATTTATGACAGTATTTATCATTAACATTTATGTGAAATATAATAAAGTGCTTGCTATCATAAAACAACATAATTATGGTTAATTTCTGTTAATAGATTGAAAAAATTGCTTACGGGGGTTGATTACCAAAATTAAAAACCAAAGGGGGTTTAATGCCTAAATTAAAACCACAAGGGGGTAACATGCAAAACAACCAAACCATAGGGAGTTAAAATGCATTTAACCCTAATTGATTGGATGTGACTAACTAAAATCTCAATTATAACAATATAAACGCCATTGAAGATTCCTCAAGAAGACAAAACCATGTTGCAACACAGCATAAGGCTTAACCAAGAGTCGGCTAGAAGTAACAATCAAAGTGGCAGCTACGCCAGACCTCATACAATTTTAATGAAAATCATGCCTTAACCTTAAGACATCATTCGATAGAAATAAATTCTCTACACTTGGGCCGGCTGAAGAAACAAAGAACAAACAGCTAAACCTAGCATGGCAGCACAAAATCCAGTATTAAAGACAAAGCTTATAACACATTGCATTGAACCAAAGATTGTACGGTAAGCCTGTCACTAGAAAATGACACCAAAACAGCAATAAGCATCAAGTTCAACACCCAATGCACTAAAATTTATTGCCATCAAAATCACAACCATCACAAATATGACCAAAAAGCAAAAAGAGTGCCAAAAGAACTTCAAGCATTGGTAAATTCCATAGAACCACAAAAAATTATCAAAACACTCTCCATTTCATCAATCTAAGAATGACCCAACTGGCATCAGACACAGATCATGATAAAACAAGCAAAACCCAGAAAAGGAAGCAGCAGAACAAGAGGTAGATACTCACATAAAGCCAAAAGAAACACCTTTAGAAGAATCATAATGAGACCCAACTGGGGGGACACCCCTTCATTCATGCCTCCACCTCCAATCACTCCCAAAACAGTCAAGAAGTCAGACAAATAAAAGATACAAACTTTCAGAAGAAAATGAGCATAAAAGATAACCCCAAGAAATGTAGATATTAGTCAATAAACTTCTGGCCTGGAATTCAGAGAATGGTGGCGGGTATGTGAGACAAGTGAGAGAAAGAAGAAAGAAGCCATGGCTGTGGAAGCTATTTAAGTGTGTGGGGACAAGAGCACTATTAGTAACAGCTGTACTCCCTTCTTAGCGTGAGAGAGAGAAGAGAGAGAAATTGGGAAATAATTAAAGTTTGATTTTTTATGTTTCTTATCTCCAATTCAAATCTCGCTAATTATCACAGAAATAACTTGTTAACGGGTGATTAGTGACAAATTGATACACTTCCCAACTTTAAACTAAATTTCCATCAACCAAAGAGAAATTGGGGGGACCCACATAGACATGGAAACTGAGATATAATAGCACTGGTGCATTCAATTGCCATCAATTGCGCCTTAAACCGCACTTCTTTGGCACGTGTGAAAGAGGGTCGCGTGGCTTCGCACATTTGGTTTTCTCACGTGTGAAGAGGTTACGTGGCCGTTTGGTGGATAATCTGATAAATGGGTTGTTGGTGATTTATGAATTGGTGGATTTAATTTGATTTTTTTTCCGGGTGGTGCCGGCTCTTCACTCCATGCGGCATTTAAGAATATGACATTGGTTTGGCTACGGTCTGTTTTGTTTTTTCGTGATTTTTTTGAGAGTTTGTTTTGACTCTATTAGACTTTTGGAGGCTATGCAGCACAAAAACATTATGGAAGATACTAATTCAGACACAAAATAGACACTGATGCATTATAATCGACGGTCACATATATAAGCCATCTGATTGCAATTGGGAGTAATAATGGACCGGTGTTCGTTTTGGTTTTTTTTTTTTTTAATTTTTGGTCAAGTTTTGTTTTTAAATTTTGCGCCTCTTAATAATGCTCGACTCAAAAATGTGATGTTGGGAGGCCATTTTGGCAAATTTGAGCTGTGGCCCATTCAAGGTGGCTATTCGTGAGCAGGTTTTGGGATTATTATGAATGATCGGTGATGACAGTTTTGGACATGATCTGTTGGCCCGGTGGTAATGGGTTGTAATGACATGGATCTTAATGAGTTGGATCTTTGGAGGGTCGGTGGGGCCAAATTTTTTTACTTGTGTTGCAAATTGTGGTGGAGGTAATCCTAAATTAAACCCCATTTCAATACTCATGGAATTGAAGAGTGGGTTTTGTTTTTGACAAGCCACATAAATCAATTGTTGCTTGTAGGGAAGAAAAAGGATACAAGACCCGGAAAAAAAAAAGATTAGCTAATAGGAAGTAAAAGCTTGGGAAAATCTACTTTAGTTACAGTGAGTGAAAGTGTGTATTTTGAATTGAAAAGTTTAAAGTTCGAATCTCAATTATCTCTTTCGTTTATGCCACTTATGATCCCTTATGATGGGCTATAATTTCATCTACCGATATTAAAAAAAAAAAAAAAAAAAGCTTGTAGGTACAAATAGTTCTATGATAGTTACAATTTGAACCTCCGAGATAACACGGACAATCAGAGTAACCTTGAAGGAAATTTCCTCCCCAACCCCAGGCGCATTAAACGGCTCGAACTATCAGACTAGAGACTTATGGGTAGGCGTTTTGGTAGTTCCCCACAAACCTTGTACTGTGGTTTGAAAGTTCAATTGTCTCGATTTAAGTTTGAGGCTGATGATCTACTCAAAGACGCAGCCTTTTTAACTTTTCCAAATGTGGCGGCAACTAATGCACATGCAATATTGTTACCAGGCCGTAAGATGCATTCTAGAACCTTGAATTTCCTTAATATTTTTGGACCCAAATGATTAAAAAAAAAATGTACACTTTTGTAAGAAGTCCGAATAGATCGGCAAGCCAAATTTTGTACATCCATTTTCCTTTTGATCAAAATTTCTATTATATGGCAGCCTTTCAAGAATGAATGGAATGATCCATACATGTGATAGAAACTAAATAAAGAATTATTGTATACAAATTCCAAGATCATGCCTATCTATGTACATAATCTGGACCTCATTCAAGAAACACTGAGGTGAGGCGTATATGTACCAAAAAAGAAGTAAAGCAGTTGTTGGCTTTTGGAACAAATTTTGCAGCAACAGAGACTTTTTGGTGTGTGAATTTGCAGAGAGTTGGAAGACTTGAAGGAGCATAATAATCACTTAATTTCATTAAAAACCAGCTTTATATATGCTGGAAAGCACATCATTACAGCAAGCATGCTTCTAGTGCATGTAGATTACTTGAAACAATAACTATACATGCTAGATTTAAATCACAAAATGGACTGTTGGTCCTCTTAGAATGCAAGATAACTTGCTGGAGCAGCATAAGCCAAAGTGCGCAGCCTAAGACTTTTTAGATTATAAGAGACTTAAATCAACAAGCAAAATGACCCTTGTAATTCATAATTCAAATTTGCAACTGAAACTTGAATTTGGAGGGAAGGATTTTTCAAAGACTTCGACTGCTTCTTCTTTCTCTGCTGCCGTGCAATGGTTAGCCTTCAGTTTTTCTGTCAACAACAGTCCCTTACGAGCCGGATATCTTAGTGATTAAGAACTTAAGCCTCATTTTTTAAGGTCTTTAATTCTAATCCCGTGAAGGGGTATGAGCCTTATGAAAATAAGAAAAGCTAATTATTGTACAGCATACAGTTTACTACATTTTTTAATGCACACAAAAAAATAATAAAAATAAAAATAAAGCAGGAACACAAAGGCCTAATGATAACATTTTATGTAAACGAATTAGATAAAATCAAAACTCATCTAATTCACTTTCAGGAATGCTTTGCAGGGCTGGCTTCCAGTGCCCGTGGTGGTGGTCCAATAATAATCGAATTCCATTGGCATGGCCACTGTTTACAAGCCTGGCCAGGATTTGTTCCATGGACAAGCCCTGAATCTCTATCCTCGCCATTAGCTCTTCTAGCTCTCTCCTCGAAATCTTTACCTTCACCTCTCTAATAATAGCAGAACCCCCCGAAGAAGCAATATTATCAGAATTATGACTAAACCCTCCTTCATGGTCTTCCCCAAGTAGCCTCTGCCTTTCTATGGTAGTTGCATAGTTCTCTGCTGCCATCGGACCCCAGTCGTCGCCGGCGAGCTCCCTGGACGACGATTCACGCATGCAGCAATTTCCCATATCTTAACGTGTATGTACAATAGAATAATATTTTTTTTGTTGAAGAAATTCGGTGGCTATGCAAGAGATTTAGGATGAAGAGAGGCTTGTTTTGTATATATAGATAGGCACAACAAAGCAAAAAGAATAGGTCTTGAATGGGACTATTTTGCCAAAGAATTGTCAATGGTGGCCACTAATCGAGGACGTTGATTGACCATAAACTCATGCAACTTCTTACTTGTTTCTCGGATCTATGATCTTTTAACGTTAAATTCAATTTTTTTTAAAAAAAATATTGATTAGTATATAGAAGATTTTATATATTGCCTTTTAAATCAATGAAAGAAATTGTGCAAACATTTTAGGTCATATAAGTTCGTATTGGCCAAATGTCTTACATGGTGTGATGATGCTTGTTGAGCATGTAGAATTCTACTGAGAACAACTATAAGTTTGTGTCAGCCAATGGTCTTGTAAAAATACTTGACATATAAGGGTAAGTGAGTTCCTCGACATTGGGAATACAGAGGGAGAGGGCTTAGTCCCAATCGAACAACTCAATTCAGAAGAAGAATTACAAGATCAAACAAGCATTTTCTTAGTGCAGCCATGATTTTCCAGGAAGATGGCATTAGAAATGCATCGCTACTGCCTATTATGAAAAATTATGAATTTAAATTCTTGTCAAATCAAGTAGTAAGACTAAATTATATATTGATTTTACTGAGTCTTAAATAATTCGGTGACACTTACTAGATATATGAATTCTACTTTCTTACAAGTTAAATGTAAATAGTAATATAATATCCCATAATTTTTCCTGACAAATCTAAAAGATAATGTCCAATTTATCCAATTTTCCTACCGTCCAAAGAAATGAATTGCTCATGAAATTGATTGTTGTAGTTAATAAGAAGTTGCCAACCACTTTTGTCCTCGGATAAGTTTGCCACGCACGATCCAGACAAACAAAGTTATGTCCGTCAATCAACGTTTGTGTGCATCTTCTTTAAGTATGACCAAATAATCTTCCTTTTCAAAAAAATAAATAAATAAATAAAAGGAAACTTTAATTTAGAAATATCTGTTCCTTTACGTGGCCATTTGTTGAAGTCAAAGACTCAAAGCAGCCATTGCAAAAACCATAAATTATTATAAAAAAAAAAACAAATGTTGTTATCATTAAACTGAACACGTGGTTTTATCGCTCAAAAAAAAAAACAAAAACAAAAACTCGTGATCATAAAAAATATCCTACCTTTCGTTCCAACTTGATAAACTGACGAATCCAACCCAAATTAAGAAAAAAGGTTTCTTCAGTTCATGTAGCTACAGTAATTAAATATATCCCTTTTTTTTTTTCAATTCAAGTTTGTCTACCTAAAACGAGTGAATGTATGTAATCAGTTAAATTAAACGTATAACTATATTGTAATATATAACAAGTATTATACAGTTGTAACAATTTCACTGCACAATTTTATCTGACCCATTCGATCAGTTCCACAACTAGTTTTTTCGGACAAAACATTCAAGTTTTTAAAAAGGAATAATTAATTTTTTAATCGATGTGGCCCATGGACGGAGGACGAAGCTCTTAAATTAATTCAGCGCTTTCAAAAGAAAAGAAAACAAGGCATGAGTAATTGGCCCAACTTGACCTTTTCAATTATAAAATTTAACCAAAAAAAAAATTGAAACTAGAATTATTTTAATGTTTAGTGATAACATTTAAGATATAAATCTAAATTATTAATTCAATTAAACTATTTTATTTACAATACCTGATAATTTATATTTCTATTTTATGTCTAGATGGTCAATTTACCATCAATAAACAAACATATAAGTACATTTTTATTCTGAAATTGCAAGAAAAATATTTACGCTCACTGTAAACAACATGAGATCGTATCACATGAAAAAATGGTTGTATTTTTTTTTTTTAACTTTTAAAAAAAGTGCATACGTTTGTCGTAGTGCTTATTAATTAAAGTCGATTTTTAAACTATTAATGTTTTGTTCAACTTCTCTTGTAGGAAGAATTCATTATTCGAATACTATTAGACTCGAATTGATTTTTCTTATGCTTGACCTTGATGTTAATTAGTTTAAACCCAACACTACACCTCGGGTTAATTTCCATTAAATCGCAGGACAAAAGATAATGAGGAAATTTAAACTTAAGTTAATGTAACAAAAAAGTACACTAAATTATTCTCAAGTCATTACATTGAATAATAAAAAATAATTGTACTTAAAAGTAATAATCAACATCAAAATATAAAAATATTAGTAGTCCATTGGCCAATTATTGATCCGTCAATACTTACTTGCGTTTGGTTGTACAACAAAAAATAACCCATGAGGGCAGGCTCATGGCCACTGTGACTCTTTTGTGATTCCTAGTTTCAGTATGAGTGGGATTGCACTTTTTTAGTATTAGGAAAGGTGAATAGGTTAGAAAATAATAATAAATTATTAAAATTAAAACATAAAATTAAGAGACTTACGATTTGAAATGATAGTTTAATACTAATTTAAAGTGTTTTATTTACGTTTGATTTGGGTTCGAGTCTTTTTACCAATATTTTGGAGGTAATAGCTTTTCTTACTTGCCAACTTGTTCATGCACAGTATAGTACTAATTTTAAACTTGTAAATAGTGTGATCAATTTAAAAGAGTCACGTTCAAATCTAATAATGTTCGAGTAATAATGTTCGAGTAATGTGTTTAACATTTTAAGAGTGATTAAATAATATATAATAACAATACAAATATCAAACTTAACTCATAAATATTATTATTAACATATCTACAAATACTTTTTTTAATTCAAAAAAATCAAAAAACTTCAATAATATATCTCAATTAATTATACTAAAATCACTAAAAGTGTACCGATGTCAAATAAAGCATTTAATCCGTCTCTCTCTTTCCCCTCTCCACCACCTGCTATCCTCCAACAACACTCGATTCCGACCGGCGGTGGTGGCTGCAGTAACCACCGCCGGCTACCCCACTTCTCCCCTTCTTCTTTCTTTTTCCCTTCCCCCATCCCTTCTTTCTCTTTCTTTCCTTCTCTCTTCATCATCACAACCAGTTAGCCCACATATATTTTGTGACCCCATTGTCTTCTTTTGTGTTTTAGCAATGAGTTTACATTGTTCGTCTTTTGTTGGAAAAAGAATCCTAAGCAAAGTAAGCTTTCTCTCTGTATATATATATCTCTCTCCACCCTCCCCCACCACCGGCTACCACCTCATCAACAGCTGATCCCTTTTTTCCTTTTATGCTAGCTTTATGGGATTTAGCCTGGTTTCCTTCCATATCTAGCCATAACAGGAGCACCCATGGCCTCCTCATTACCAAGTCTAAGTCCTTATGTTGTCTGTCGTTGCTGTCACTGTCGTTGCCGCAGTCGTCACTTCTGCCTACTCCTGCCGTCTCTACCTTCTTTGGATCAGGCTATAAAGGATTTTATCGTATTAGTTTAAGATGGGTGTTGTATGTTCGGTTTGTGTTTGTTGGTAGGATAAGCTCAAAGGAAATCTGTGTCCAGCATACTTAATTGATTTCAGTCGTAAATTCGTTCAAGTGTTGTTTATGCTGTCATAAATAATTTTGTTCAAACAAGTTATATCTATTTAAAATTTTAATGTTAGGTAGGTTTAATTTAATTTTTTTTGTTAAAAAAATTTATCTAATTAAAATTCGAATCCAATTAATTTGTGATTTTAGTGGCTGAATCGATTATAAATTATTTTGACCAACTGATACTCTTATTTCATATAAGTTTCTTCCATGCTCTTTCATAAGTTTTATGTATAAAATCGTATTAATATAATAATTTTTTTTTGATAAAAAAAAATCACTAAAAAATTCAAATCACACTTGGAATATGTGAACTACGAATCCCTGAGCGTGATAAAATAAAATAGAAAAGTGGACAAAAAAAAAGACAAAGGAAAAAAAAGGCCACCATTGGCATTTATTGTACTATCTATTAAATTTGGACCGAATCCTACAGTTGAATCGGTGAATGTGGAACTAAACTAGAATTTTACGTTGATTTTGTTAAATAATCAAAAGACGAAGCAAACTTAAGAAGAAATTTAAAAAAAAAAGTCGATCTCACTTTGTGGACCCAATAACTTGGCGACTTCGTCGGGTCTTCGCTATATGGAAAATATTTCCTTTGAATTCTTGGCGAGGATTAAATAATGTATGCTGTTTAATGATTAATTTTGTTCAAAAAAATAAATAATTAAAATTTATTAAATAAATTATATAACTAATTTAATACTAATTAAAATTAAATTGTATGATAGAACCTCACATTTATTTCCTTTTATCGATGAAAAATTACATTTCTAGCAAAAAGGGCATATAATTATGCGAATTTATTAACATTACTTGTATTTATTTTGTAAAAAATTATGTCAATTGCATTAAATATGCTGTAGTATGATATAAATATATTAATTTTTTTTTAAAATTAACTATTAAATGCCTGTTTAGTTTACTTATTATTTATTGTTATTATTAATATTGATTGTTAATTACTGTTACTGATTATTAATTATTATTACTGATTGTTATTATTAATTAATAAAATAAAATTATAATATTTATTAAAATTAATATTTATTATTTACTATTTAAACAATAAAATGATTATTTTATATATTATATTTTAATTTTATTACAATAAATTAAGTTTATTGTATGTGTCCTTTTTATTATATTTTTTTATGCTTTTGATGCACTCCCCTCTTTGCCTTTTTTTATTTTTTTTAATTATTATCGATTATTTAATTGATTTTTCTTTTTTTTTTTTTGTCAATTTAATTGATTTTTCTGCACACATGCGCAACACGAGTGGGCTGGATTGTTCAGTTGGAACGCTTTGGAGAAGGGTGGTGAGTGACACGTGGATGACCACGATGTTGCTGGGCACGGACTTCAAAAAGATGCGCTGCTCAAATTAAGCGGACAGTAGGGAGAATGAAAAAAGCGAGGGTATTTTAGTTCAAATAAAATTTATTAATAATTAATAAATCTAAAAAGTAATTTTAATTTATTTTTTTGTATTAATTATTGGTTGAGGTTTTTTTCAACAATCGGCACAATTTAAAAAAATTTACTAAATATTTTCGCCCTTACTTTTCAGTTTAAAACTGAACAGTAAATTCATTTCTCTAAAAATTAGACCAATCATCTCCTAAGAAAGTAAGAATTGAATTTTCAGTCTGGCTGCTAATCACCGGTTCAACCAACGACTACCGGAAGTGCTCCAGGGAGGACCGATCTTTTCTTCCGTTTTTTTTTTTAAATCTTGCCGGGCAATATTTTTTTTTTCTTGGCCGTTGAATATTTAGGATAAGTTTACAATTCCGTTAGTAATTATTAGAAAGTCTAGATTTTGGTTAGTAATAAAAAAAATACAAATAAGGTCGCTAACTTGAAAATAATACATAAATAAGTTGGTAATATTAAATCGTTATTAATTAATGTGTTGGTTACTGATGTAATGAAATTCATTTATTTAAGTCAGTATTTTATACTTATGTAGCCAAAAGTACTCAAATACAAGTAATATTTAACACTTACGTGATAAAGACAAAAAAGAAATTTAACGCTTAAGCGATAAAAATCAGTTAAGTCCAGTCAATAAAATTATCATATGGGCATTAAATGTTGTGTATACTTG